>CM067351.1:71349907-71357407 GCA_034190875.2 Urechis unicinctus
GGTTGACAAGGGTTCGTGATCCGCTAGAATATTTAGTTCAATAATTAAATGTTGATGCATATTTGAGCAAATGAAGCGTTTAATTGCGCTTAACTAGTCACTGGGTGAATCACTATTGAGTGGGAGAACAATAATGGCTCGTCCTAAGTTAGAACCATTCGACCAGATGTTAATGCAAACGTTCGCACGGCTAATATTGTACATTTCCCAACCCAATTCCCAGTCCATGACTTGATACACGGTTGTTACTTAGCGGAAGTAGGAAAACAGGTGCAATAGAACA
The DNA here is from genome assembly GCA_034190875.2 of Urechis unicinctus. Lineage (NCBI taxonomy): Eukaryota > Metazoa > Annelida > Polychaeta > Xenopneusta > Urechidae > Urechis > Urechis unicinctus. Next base: position 71,350,191 of record CM067351.1, read on the forward strand.
GCCTCTTTTGCACTTACGTTAGCTGGCAGAGTTAGCAGAATGTGGAGTAGTTTTAGTTCTGTGCAATGCAAGACAGCATCGAATAATGCAGCATAACATTTACTCGCACCTTATCTCGTGTAAACTATATGTCAAACTGAACCCGTTAATGATGAAACGTCCGAGCGTCCACCGAACATACAACAAAAGGCACGTGAACGAGGCGAATGAAGGAGTCAGTGATGAATAAAGGAGTCAGTGAGGAATGGAAGAGTCAGTGAGGAATGAATGAGTCAGTGAGGAATGGATGAGTCAGTGAGGAATGAATGAGTCAGTGAGGAATGGATGAGTCAGTGAGGAATGAATGAGTCAGTTAGGATTGATATTTTTACGGTGGATTAGTCACATATGGTCTTTGGGCAGACTAGTTGCAGCCGTTCGGACATGCGACGCATAATTACAATTAAGTTCATATCAGCATTTTTCTACCCCTTTATCGTCCTAGTTTTCCACTTTATTCAATACAGATTGCCTCGCATTAAGTCATATCCATTAGACCCATGCATGTAAATAGTACAGCTAAATCACGTTATGTTTTATCACTAACTTTTACTATACTATTAAAGTATTTCTCGATATCTTTTCACAAATTGGCAGCATTCTGGTCAGTATGTGTTGTCATCAAGCCAATGACGCGAAACTATCCTAACGACTAATTGCTTATTAGTCCACTAAAACATCAAAAACTGTGCAATCTGTTTTTATGATTGGCAGGCTATTTTTTTTCAGAAACACATTGCAGACTTTTATCTAGACATTGTTTCATGTTCAACATATTTGAAATAATACAGTAGATATCGTTGGCACTGAATTAATTTCGACCTAAGCTGAAGTAGGTGGTTCAATTTCAGCGAAATACAAATATATAAATGGACCGAATTTGTTCATCAAAGTTTAAGTATACTAACCATTTGATATGTACTTATGTTCGCCTGATCGTGCTGTATCTACAGATGTTAAATCTAATGAATCTCACATGACAGAATGACAATTATTCACAACTCAAGTTACACTAGTGAATAACCCATACTCTCTAACAGCGTCAGCAATGGTAATATCAGGTGCAATTGTGTTAACCAATAACCCCAAGGCCTGCCGATAGACTGCCCCTATATTGTACACATTTTATTGTATAGGTCGAAGGGAAGACATTGGCGGAATCGATGCTGAAACAACACTCGTTATAGATTTCAATGGAACCCTGAAAAACCTTGGTTAAATAACCCGCCATGGTTGTCATAGCAATCAATACGCATTGAGGCGTGTTTTGCTAGAACTAGGCTAGAAGTTCCAAACGTTGTAATGCGCGGAAGTACTCCTGTATGGAACTAATTCATCCAATGAAGTTTGCTGTGTTTGCTCAGTGCAACAATTATATCATTAAGGGTAAATGTATATAGTAATTATGTGCATCGAATATTGACTATCAGCCCCGCATTATGCTTAACCAGCCTGCAACATTATTTCCCATGCCATAATCCCGTCCCAGAAATATAACTGACCCAGCAATTATTATGATCGAAACGAGTGTAAATCATAAATGCCTGCATAGTCTTCTCATATCAAGGAGTGTAAACCATAAATGTCTGCATAGTCTTCTCATATCAAGTATCTGTAAAACTGAAACACCTGACATTAAAGAGATATCAGATTTCGTCAGTAATGTGATTCCATAATCTGTAGCACGGTCGTAGGTCGCTTTCCGCGCCTGTTCGGCAAAATCTATATAAAAAGAGATTAAGTTAGAGTTCAAATATGTATTGAAACCTCAAATAAATATCCTCCAATTGATACATAAGACAAGATATTTAGTTTTAGATCGGTTTTCGTCAATCGCTGATTTCAGTTGTGGTACGTTGGAACAAGTTGTCACGTTTGGTTACATAATAGCCACAATTCAACCAAACGTCGATTTACTGTGCATTTACATTGATTTTCCAAGAATCCAGCTGCGTAACAGAATGTAGATATCGAATGAACAATGGTCAATACATGTTTCACAAACAAATTGCTCCACAACATAGGGAATAAAACAAGGATAACATGTTTTTCATGTAAAATTAAGGTTTTTGTCAAACATTATCTTAGCAGTATGATCAGTCCACATAACCCTATTTCCATTAAAACATAAGTTATCATTTAAGCTAGTATGAGTGAAGCAATCAACCATCTTGCGTCAGGATAGATGTCCGTGGCACTGTACCTATGCTTGACAACATCGCCTGTTAGTAGACATTGAACCCGACTCTCGCTTGATCCCGGAGGAATCCAACCGAAGATGACACAGCTGGGCCGCGACAGGCAATGCAGAGAACACACTCGCTCATTAGCTGTGTGCAGCTGCTCCACAACTTTTGGAATGGTGCAGAAAAACTTAGTGAAATCAACCTCCGTCCATAGCGTATTGCCATCACTACCTGCATATCGCACATTTAGAAACATTAAGGCAAATATGTATCGCCCTCCGCAGCACCAGAACCACCCTCTATCCATTAGCGCAACACCCTGGTTTTTGGCGGATTACTTACCTTTATTTTTCTGAGGGAGAACTGATTGGCACATGATAAGGAATAGATGGCTAGCTCCAACATACAACATGATAATGACCCGAAATAATTCATCAATATTAGACACGCTCAGAAAGCGACATGTGCGGAATTGTTCTAACGCGTAAATTTGCTGTTGCTACGGGTTGGAGGTAAAACCAATCACGTACCTTTACAGTTGAAATCGACAAATGACAACTTGCGTGATTGTACACTTTGACCATCGCACTTATGGTCGATGGTTCCAGAGGTCCACAATTTCATCCACGCTAATCCACAATTACATAACATGCTTTCGTGTCCAATCTCAATGTTTATGCCAGATGTAATATTATCTGCTCCTTCGGCAGTGCACAGATTGTCGACATGTGCCACCGGTGTTTTTAGTAGTGACAGATTTGCCAAATTTGGACAGTCTTGCAGGTTCCGCACACTAACATGGGTGACATTGGTTGAATCCATGCGGAGATCTCTTGCTCGAGTTGCAGGTATCTGTGTTATTTCATTGTGCGCTAACTGCAGTTTTCCCTTGCCGGACCAAGGAATGGACAAGTCTGGGAAGCTGATTAGTTGATTTGAATCCAGCTCAAGTGTTTTTAGCTTTGTGAGGCCAGCAAAATGCAGTGGATTGACAAAACTAATGTGGTTCCTGGACATATCGACATTTTGCAGCTCACTAGCTGGTCGCAAGTCAGGAAATTCTTCGAGGGAATTTTTCTTCAAGTTGAGTGTTTCCAATAAGGTCATTGTTTCATTAAAGCTGAAAAATGTCAGCAGGTTGTTGTTCAATTTCAGTTTCTGCACGTTGACGTCGATGCTGGGAGGCACAGTAAGCTCGCTGTAACCAAAGTCGGCCACCAGTCTCCCGTCAACGATGCTGTACTGCGCTGTACCAGCCAGGGTAGTTCCATTCAACTCCTCGAGGACTCCTTTACCAGGGCGAAAATGGGCAGCTATCATAAGTGCCATTACCTGTGCACAGATCCACGCGTGTGCTGCCATTGCATGTATAACTCCTGTAGACTGAGAAGCAATCACCGACCTCAAGATGAGACTGAACAACAGGTTCCCTAGGTATAGAGTACGCGCAGCCTGCGCACTGGTTATAAAGCGCCCGTTACTCACCCGCGACGGACCACGTTTGTTCCAGTACGAATGGACCGCGTATGATAATGTCAGGTGCTGTGAACGTTCGTGAACTGCATAAAAATTTGTCGTCGAGCTTTTAGCTGAAAAGAAAGAACCTTCTACTTACACTGGAACGTAAGCCTCTTAAATGGTGATGCTATTGTGATGAGTTGCTAAGGCCTCTCGTCATGGGCTGCGTACCTCTGGAAGACTGTTTATTGTCATAGTCAACGGACTACATTGATTCTCTGAGCCAACCAATCAGTGATGTTTTCTTGTCATTACTGTCGCAATTACATATATTCTGGTACCGAAGCACGATATTACAAAGCGATTGCGTTGTTAAAATTGTAAGTGAAAACACCCTCAAATTATATCATGAAGTATGCCAATCGAATATATCGTCAGCAATGGGTAGTAGTAATCCTCATAGTGATGGCAGCCCCAAGATGCTACATGCATCATTCAATCATTTCGCTCAATTGACAGCACTTCTCTGGAGTCAACTGCTAACCCGCATCGCTTCCAAGATGTGTATTAATGATAGATTACCTTCTAGACTTACACGCACTGGTCTGGTGTACATATCAGCAAAGATGCTCATTCACTATGCTCATTCACTATGCCGAAGGCCATAAGCTGTGAAAGTTGATGACTTTGTTATTGGTTTATTTGTAACAATTGACTGGGTTGCATTTTACCCTGCTCCAATATAGCCGCACCTGGGTGAACACCATATACCAATTATCTGACCATTGTGGCAAATCTCGGCATGATTTATCCTAAACAATATTTGTGTCAATATATATAGGCAAGTATTCATAAATGATCTTAAACGAAAGTTGTGCCTCCATGTCCGTGATTAAGCTAAATGTTCTTGGCTTAAACCATTGATTTGGATCAAGATTTATATATATATATATATATATATATATATCAAGATTATATATATATATATATATATATATATATATATATATATATATATATATATATATATATATATATATATATATATATATATATATATATATAAATATATACATGTATGTCAAAGTCAATTTTTTTTAAATGGAGGAACTTAATAACTTAAACACGATCAAGTCAGTACAACCGAATGTTTATTATTTACATCGTGGACAGTCACTGTTGTTGAAGGTAAGATAAAAATTGGCGTTTGGCACAATTTGTTATTTCCTTATAGCAAAAGTTGAATAAACTGAGATTGAACCTTACGATATATATGAAACGCATCAGGGGTAGATACTTAAACAATCCCGTACGCGACATAAATATCATATTAAGAGTTTGCTGAATGGACATAATTGCATTTCCTAAATGGACAGAAGCTTCTAATAAATAACTAGACGCGCTCTCCGTCCAATTTAATACCGACACGTTTTGTATGGCCGCTTCTATGATTGAACTATCAGACGACGGTTTCTTTTCACACAACTCTGTGGCACCGTAATCGACGAAATGCCTAGTGTGTAATGTTGTGTAGTCATCTGATAGATACGCTCATGGTGTGGCCTATAGTGTCAAGGTTAAACCGCTACGCTCAGCCATTCGACCTATAGTGTCAAGGTCTAAACACGCTGACGCTCATGGTGTGACCTATCTAGTAAGACTAACACCGCTACGCACATGGATGTGACCTACCACCGGTCAAGGTTAAAAACCGCTACGCCATCTAGCCATTCGATTAATTGTTTATCTGAACACGGCGGATCATCAGCATCAGCTATCTACGTAAGACTAACATTCTGTAGGCACTCTATCGTAAGTACCACCAAAGACAAATAGCACGTAAACAGCGCAGCTCTCTAGCCTAAGTGGATTAAAGACAAATAGTAACCCGGCCACTCTCTAGCGTGGAACAAATCAAATAGTAACCCGGCCGCTCTCTAGCCAAGTGGAACCAAAGACAAATAGTAACCCGGCCGCTCTCTAGCCAAGTGGAACCAAAGACAAATAGTAACCCAGCCACTCTCTAGTGGTGTTGAACCAATGATTTATGCATAAGCATTATTACAAATATAGAGGTTACTGCTGTTGACACTCAGATGGTATACAAGCAAATTTGTTTTAGAGCAATTGGCCCCATAATTGTCTAATCTGCGTGTTGAATTCATTGATTTTTTTTATATACGCCTCAAAATAACCATCTAACTATGACGATCCCACCGACTGCTTTAGGGGCAGCAAACGCTGCGCAGCAGATTGCGCAGCGATAAGAAATCCGTGGATGTAACTCGAGGCGTAACTTCCGGTGTGTAAGACATGTATTCAATTGGAATCCGTTTTTACGTCTCCCGAACTGGGGCAGACCGCCTACGCATTATTGTTGCCGCTCTGAACCTTAGATATTCATTTTAAATTGCTTATGCCAAAATGTAGTGCAAAGTAAACCGACCACTGTTAGTTGTGTCCTCCCACGCCCCCGGGACATGGTGATATGGACGACGCCCGCGAGAGGCTATTCGATCTTTGTCATGCTTTTGTGGTAATCAAAATTATGTCGATGAGCCAACTACAGCTCACATAAACCCCTTCGTCAAGCTATTAAGCAATCCCTGCTTGATTCCAGTGTGCAAAGTTACAATACAATGCTCACTGGCAAATATCGACCAGGCGTCAGCGGTAGATGATGAATACCACACCGTTTGCTTCCTTCCGCTGAGTGTTAGACTTAGACATTTCTTCATTATTAATAAACAACCACATAATCTAAGGTCGGCTTTAATTTGGTACGATATATATCAATGTCCTTAGTCATTTATCAATGTCCTTAAACGGGTTCTAAATGTGATACGTGATTTGAGTCAAACAACTCATCCCCTCCAGAAACGACTGACTTTTTATTGTTGACTACCACGCCTATTGCTTCCTTGTTGTGTGTCATAAGTGACCATCGCATCCCAACACTCTTTAGAAATACATCAATATCGTAGAGTCAACACGTTACAACAACGCGAGCATTAAAGGCAATAACCTGAAACACTCAATGCAAATAACGAAATCAACATTATATTCCATTATATACGTATACATGACAATACAATTTTCCTGTCTTTTCAGCTATTTACTTGCAGATCCTCTGAGTAGCACAACGCATTTTTAGTGTTACAAATAACATTCTGTGTAATTCGTCGTTGTCAAAGCTATGCAACATCGTCCATATATATCACTTATTTAGTACAATAATCAAACAAATACCAAATAGTTTAACCTTTATTCTCTCTACATAAGATTAATGCCAAATCTATCCAGTTTCCTGAAATAAACCGGAATTACAGTTAGCCATTACACGATAGAGGGTGTCCTTCTTGTTATCTCATTACTCACTGTATGCTGATGCAGACATCAAATATCGACCGCTCATAGGTAGTGCATAATGAATTTGTCATTATATCCAACATAAAGTCAGCCTTATTTGTATTCTCATTCTTCTGACACACCATGCACTGTCCCTCAATGGTTCGATTGTACTCCATCATTTCT
>CM067351.1:71359907-71417407 GCA_034190875.2 Urechis unicinctus
CTGTTCACTGACCACCGTCGCTTAATGATAACCCATGGAGCGTTTTAAAAAGGAATCTCGTTAACTGGTCGTATTTTTGTCTCACACAAACAATTAGTATACGGTGCCTGCGGGAAGTAGTCGACTTTACGGAATGCCAGATGAATGGGGCCAGTCAAACGTGGACTGGCGTCGTGAACACTATTCAGTGAAGCCTACATCTGATCATGATGATCATAACGTCCTATCATAATGTCCCATCGGCCCAGTCTGCGACACTGTAATCAACCGTACATTATGATCACCATAAGCGATAGCTTCTCTATCAATAAGTGTATGGGTGTATTCCCAGAACGGAATTCAATCCAGTAAATTGATATAGACTTGAATGTTGATTGATTTAAACTCATGACTAACGAACCCTTTTATTAAAACCACGGTATTGATCTAATTGTTGGCAAAAAAGAGATAGTTGGTATGATCATGTACCAAAGCTCTTGAAGCACTGTTCCAAGGAATGGTGTAAGTTACTGTTGATGCACCCAGCTAGGATTTAATGTCTGATGTAAGGTGTCTGCGACCATATCCATGTGTTCAGCGCGTCGTCACCTGACGAATTGAATAAACAGAATCAGTCCGTAACAACAATTGACCAACCCATTTGCTGATAACTGGTAATGACGCACAAAAGTGAGCTGTTCATAAGTATAATGAGCATGCAGGAGATTATACCAATTTGGATCAATCGAGCTGCAGCAGCAAATGATGGAGGCGTACAAAGCGCGGCGAGAACGGAAATGCGACTGCATTGTGTCACAGATATGGAGCTATCGTGTTGTTATGTGAAGCAGCTTTATGTCAAACGACTGGCCCTGAATAGTGCCCGTTTGACAATCTACCTAATTTCGAGTGCTAGGAAATTATCTTACCTAGGTTTGAGAACCGGACTGGTTTCTCGTGCATCTAGTGAATTCCTAAAATCATAAATACAAGTCCGAAGGCATCGGAGAGTAATCTGCGCAATCCATGTGATTCCAGTCATGTGTATTAAACCAACACCCGGGCCATGAGACGTTCAACACCTCTTTGTTCATGATACATTCTTACTCCTCTTTGTCCATGATACGTTTGTACACCTCTTTGCCCATGATACATACGTCCACCTCTTTGTCACTGATACATTCGTACACCTCTTTGTCCATGATACATTCGTACACCTCTTCGTCCATGATTCATTCATACACCTCTTTGTCAATGATACATTCAGACACATCTTTATCCATGATTGATTCATACACCTCTTAGTCAATGATACATTCGTTCACCGCTCTGTACATGGTGCATTGGTGCAACTCTTTGCCCATGATACATTTGCACACTGCTTTGCCCATAATACATTCGTACACCTCTTTGTCCATGATACATACGTACACCTCTTTGTCCATGAATCATTTCTTACGCTTTTTTTTCCATGATACATTCGTACAACTCTTCGCTCTTTCATTGGTACACCTCTTTGCCCATGATACATTCGTACAACTTTTTGCCCATAATACATTCGTATGCCTTTTTTCCATGATACATTCGTACATCTCTTTGCCCATAATACATTCGTACACCTATCTTTTTCTTCTTACTCTTTTACAATAAAAAACGGGGCGGATCATTATAACTTTGCGAGCGCATGCATCAAAGTATATTGATCAGCCCTGTTTGTTGTTATGTACGTATTTATGCATGTCCGCTAAACTCTTTTGTTTCAACATACATGGCGCTGTTTTTGAAAGGTTTTCAAACTATTTGTTTCTAAACTGTTCGAAACGCATTGAATTAACTGCGAAAGTTAAATCGGAACTCAACGCACCGTCCCTCCGTCGGTATTGGTCATATGAAAAACTTAGTTCAAAGAATTGCAGTGGCACGAAAATATTTCAGCGCCACCTTATGATTGGGGGCTCTGTAGACTTATATTGCAACAACTTGCGAATTCACGTTTTGAGAAATATGGTTCAAAGGGTGGTAGTGATATACTTATATACTCTGTATGATCAAACATTCCTCACACTCTAACTTATCTGCCGTTTCGTGGGTTTACTTTATTGTTTGATAGCTATACTGGTTACTTGCAACATATTACTTATATATACACTAAAGACCTCTCAGAATGCTCGGCGTAGGTTGACCAGCTCGGCACAGTGTGAGGAGACGAGTCACATTATCACCTGTACGCTTGTAGTGATCATTGTCATGCACCTAGTGCTTGTCACACCAGCAGAACTCGTCAACTTCATGCACAGGTATCTCTATGATCCCCATCACGCCGCCACAGGGGCAGGAGGAGATGTCTACAACCGTGTCGTAGATATCACAAGCACGCTTGAAATCATCAACTCCGCCCTAAACATTATACTGTGCTGCATAATTAACGCGCCGTTTCGCCGCATAATTATGCAGGCCATACCCTGTAGCAGGCGAAAACAACGACGTAACCCAAATAATTGGTCTTCAGAATGGCATAACCGTCAGAGCAGCGGCGGCGATTTCTAGAGAGAACACATTGGTCGTTTACACGCCAGTGCATGACCAGACACGGCTATGTAATTCAATAGTAGAACAGACCATAAGTATAACGCTTGTGTATATTGGAACAGCTCCAGAGCACTTTTCGCCGCTGCCCAATGACATTCTGTCAGAGCAGGATGCATTGGAAAATTGAAAATAGGCATAACACGGGAAGATTGTTCGGGGGCTTGACTTTAAAACACGCAAATACGGAGTCAACGAGTAGGAAGTATTTCGAAAGTGTACATCCTGACTCTGGCATGTATGTTTTTCTACTTGCACAGTAATTTGTAAGGTCAGCAATGAATAATAATAATAAACATATGTTGTTAATGTTGAAGCTAACTCGAGTTGATTCTCCAGGTAATATAGTTCTGGTAATGAATTGGTGGCGCATTTATTGATATAAGGGTGTTATCTTATATCAGATAATATGACCATTCTACAGATCATTGTACAATGTTCACGTATGGCAATATACTGTAGAACAGAATATAGTGCCGATCGCTAGAAGCAATTGCAATTAAGTGACCAACATTATATTGTTGTCTGTAAATCATGTCTGAAGAAGGGCCGTTCTTGCGTTCAGATAATATTTTGACTTTACGACTTGACTGGCAGCAATGAACTTATTACCGGTCAATAAACTATCCTTAATAGGGCAGGATCAAGCATTGCAGATCAAGTATCGTCCTTGACATTCGTATTTCATTAGAACTGTGCTGGGGATAATACAATATTGCACATCAAATTAATAGCTGATATTCTAACATGTTTGTGTTGGTCTAACTTACGGGTTAATGAATATATGATGTACCATAATACTTCGAATAATTACGTTTGTAAATGAATACAAGTATAAGTTTTATGCATTACCGTCACCGGAGTAATAAAGCACCAATACTTCGTAGCATGGACACGTTACATTGATGATTCAAATAAGAGACATGTTTCAGAACATTTATGGGTAAAACAGGTGGAGGCAACCCCCTGTGTGGCTTACGACAATAAATTGTTTTGTTGCCGTTAAGACATATCGTTGTTCTTGTTGAAATCGGAAACACGACCAATGTGCTTCTTATTATATTGCTATTGGCTGTTGCCTTGCATGGACCCCATTGAATACCTTTTTTGTAATGGTTATGATTCATACGGTTTGCAACGCAAATAGAATCCAATCCACCGAGATAACGCAATTTTGCCACTTATGACAACTAAATCACCCTAGCCTGACAGATTAAGCTGGTTGAAGCTGTACTTTGAAGCAATCTTGTGATTTACGAATGGTCATGGACCCCATGATTGTATTTGACGATTCTTTTTAGAACACGATATCAATGAACCATACGATTTATACATGCCCAATCTTTGCTTGACGTAGATGTGAACCCGCAATTAAAAGTTACATACTCGAGGCAATATACATGGTCCAGGAAAATAAAAGTGCGCTTTATTAGAACGCATAAAGTATCACGTATAGGCGTAAGAGGCGCTACATTCGCTCGTCGGCATGTTCGTGCCTGGCTGGTTACTCATGGGCACATGGAGCAAAGGCAATGCTGACAATGTTCGGTAACGCTTAAAAAAATTTGCCCTTGCATTCTTTCAATTATAGAAAGGTTGAGCATTTGATACATATTCTATTTGTGATGATCTTGACATAAAAGATCGATCTTTCATGTAATGTGTTGCTAGCATGTGGCCACTGTGGTATGTTGGAACCAACACCATTGAACATTCCCTCTAATTCAATAAAATACAATTTTAGAACAGCTCGTGAAAAGTGTACTATTATTGTCCCTTCAACATTATTAATGTAGCCATCGTTCTTGTTGTATCAGCTTTAGAAGCCTTTCAGGGTAACGGAGGCAACACTATGTGCTGTATAATATTACATGATCTCAAATTCGTCCCGAAGGAAAAACACAGTCATCAGATCCATATGCGCGTACTATTCTGTGATGATAGGAGACAATGGACAGCACTTCTCAGTTGGTGAATGAGAACATTTAATCTTCTAAAACAACGCTGTCTGAATCATGTCTGTGGGTTATTAGCGCTACGATCTCGCGCCAGTATGTATCAGTGTCGTTAATGAGTCGTGGTAATACAGTTCATGTATAATATGGACAACCGAGGGCCGTTCCTCATTCTATATATAACTATAAAGTATGATACAAGATGGCACCTGCTGTCATACTCTTCACTCTTTCCCTGCGGGCATCATACATTGCGATTAGTGTTTGTGATGCTCATTAGTATATTTTCGACAGTAAAACATGTTGTCACACGAACCCTTTGGCATACTTCGTATGTAACGTGATATGTAGAATAAGCAAGACCATTCTAGTCAGGAAGCAGGGTTGTGGTGGGTTCATCTTTGTAGCTCCTCGTGATTTGCAGACACAGCAATGTCCTAGCCTTTTCTCTGACTTATGCGTTCTTCATCTCGTTGAGTGCCATGTTTAGCGGAGAGAGCATCATGCGTTCTTCAATCTCCGTTTAACAACACCGTTGGATGATATCGACATCGTGCAGAGATTTATGTTGCCCGACTATTATCGACCTAGCAATCATTGGCAAGTACCTACAGTCCCAGGTGCTAATCTTTTAACAAGCTAGAACCCTCGCTGCTCTCCCCAACAATTAAGCAAAAGAGGCAATAATACAATTTTGTAAAATAAAAAAGTTAAGTTCAGTTTTAGACTTTGCAGTTTCAGGTTCAGGAATTCTTTTTTTCCATTGAACGCCCATTGATTCAACTTCATTAAGTTGACAGTAATCAAAGCGAACGTTTGCACTCTTCGTGTAATAATGACAATCCTGAAACAACATTTCGATTGGTAGTCATACTCGTTGCACGCATTAGAAATGGGCAAAGTTGAGTGGTCGAAATAACCAAATATCCCACCGTGTGTGCAGCTACATGATGCCATTAATGTGAGCAACGCATCCGCTGAACATGAAATAAAATAATATCCGGGCGAAGCAACAATCAATATAGTAATACCCACAATCAAACAATAGATGCAATCACTTGAATTGCACCTTAAAGAAGTTCTTGTGCCTGAAGTTTCAGGAGAGCAGAAATCTGATACCGCCATTAATTCACTTTTGTTTATCAAGTTGCTAATAATCAAAGCTATGTGACATACGTATCTACTCTCAGATTAATAATGACAAACGTGACACGCCCACAATAATGTTAACTGCGAGCTTAACATGAATGCTGCATAATTTGACAAATCCAATTGTAGCACCATGGGCAGGAATCAAAAACGTGACAACAGTTTGAAACATTAAGGAGAACTACTAATTACACTAGGATGACTGTCTTAAATATCTGCCATTAATACTGCATTAGGCTAAATGGTTGCGCAAGAAAGCGCATGTGATTATGATGGCAATTGCAAAGCGCTCAGTTTCCATGCACCTCTGCTTGTAAGGTCGGCCGTATGCCTTATTATACGATATACCTTCTTCTTGTCTGTTCCGTCTGCTTGTTGACTCTGGTTATCATCCAGTTGCTAATGAATGCGGGCTATATAGACGCAAGGTAGAATAAAGCTGCGTTCCATAATTCAAACGAATGGCATAATTCAATGAAAGATCGCATTAAGTTCAAGGAATTCAACAACTACCGCACATTGCATAGCTGACCATGTGATGGTTTTAAACGGGCTTAATATCCAGCATTTTCACTCCAATCGGTTTTGCTCAAGGGTAAAAAGCATTTTAAAAACTGGAAACCGCCGTAGCTATTCTACATAGAACGTGTACAACAACAAGTAGGTTTGTGCCGTGTCCATAAAAAGTTCCTGTAATAATAGGCTTCCCTGCTACTAGTTTCCCCTTCAAGTGTTATTTCATGCGGTTAGAGCCAAATTTCACGTCACTTCTCTCGCCGCCTGGGAATATTGCATGCTCCATGCTCTGAAACATGGCGCATTTTCTTAAATATATGCAAGCTAACATCCATGGTAATTATTTATAGTTCGATCAATTTGGGAAGCGGTAAAAAGGCCAAAACACAGCAACATGTTTGTTTTCAAGTTCAAGCCCGCGTACATCGCGCATGCTCAGAATGACGACCAATGCTAAGCCGGGGGGGGGGGGGCACTTAAGTGTATAGAGATAGTATACATGTGCCGCGCGACCGGGTATGTTTTTTCGGCCTCTCTTGTCTTCGTAATACCTTGTACGACGGTTTATACATTCGCATAATACCTTGTACGAAGGGGTATACTTTTTGCCATTCTCAACTTGTCGAGCACAGTTCCAGTGGCTTATCACTAGTTCCTTTGTTTTCATGCGAATTTTTACGACAAAAAAAAACTTACAGGTAAGTGACGCTATATACCCCAGTATATCTAATTCAGAAAACAAACGCTTGGGATATAAGCCGGGGTAATATTCACTAATATGTTTGCATATGATTTGCAGCATGATGGGTACTGGTCGATTTTGGATGATTTGGCCAGGAACCAGAAATGTCGGTCAGCGCTGACAGCCAACAGTGTGGTAATAGGCACTAAAAAAACGGGTGAAAGATCGACGCTTAAACGACATTACGGGGGGCAAGATTATTGCGCAAACTGCATATAACCCCTTTCCAAAAAGGTAAATCGTAATCAATCATTTCATATCACAGAATTTTCGCTGATCTATACCATTCATCTATGCAAAGGAATTAATCACATGGTCAACAGGTTGAACCATACGGGTTCCGTCCGATAACTACATGCAAGCTTTATGCATTACTTGGACATAGAACAAGTCACGAAACTGAATCGCGATCAATCTTCCATAAGTTTCGCCTTTTATATGCATTGTTGGGCATTAAATGGTTCTCTCTGGTTAATGACAACCCTCACAGCGTTTTGCATGGTTCGCCCGTAACAATAATCAGGCGTTTATTTCAATGTCAATAGAATGCTGCGTGCGCATTCATATGACACCACAATGCCGCTAAAGGCAACCGGAGGATGAATGTTAACCGCATTTTATTTTGTAGGGCCTTTAAAATTCACCGCTTGGATATGCTTGCCATTGATCGCCGGCCTTATGACGAACAGTTCGTATTGGACAGCACAAAACATCAGCATTTACATATATTGTTATCATTAGTTCTAGTCTCTTGAAAAGTGAAATCGATGTCCTTTATGTGGGAATGTGAGGTATTATATCACCATTTTTGAATCTACACAGGCGCACAGCTTCGGTAAGCAAGGGAATTTACGTTAACTATGTCTCATTCTTTGTGCCATCAATGTTATTGATATAATGATTTTCTCATTAATCAATAGAACAATGAATCATCTGTCTTTATATTTCCACTCGTAAAATAAGCAGACGGAACCTTTATCTTGAAACGAACCTCAGAAAGCATTAAGCAATCAGACTTTGATTAATGCATGTAATTCAATGCACAGCCTCTTGTTGTTGTGTTAGTTTCAGGCATACAGGCATGAGCCAGATCATCATTAGACATTCGTGAGCAAGACATTCTATATAATAGGCGTATTATGATAGGTTTTATTTCTATACGCTTGTCACAGTTGGTTTGCTGTTATGTTTTCTTGTGATTCGATTACCTGATACGGTATGAAAACCAATTCTGATTTGAAAGCTAACGCTTAATACATTTATACATCTTCTCATGTAGAAATGCAGTGGAATGTTACAGACGCCACAACAGCCATTTGCTGCCTGATGCGACAACAACAAATGACGTTCACAATCATATTGTGATTATGGCAAGTGTCAATGTGGCTAAATATCTCGGAGTTATACCTGGCAGTAAAATAGTGAAAGTTTGAGAAATATTTATGAATTAATACTTTATGGTAACTATTCCTGATAATTATTACGGTGCTATGGAACAAAGAGATATATTTATCAAGACGCATCTATTAGGTGTCACGGAAATATGCTCTGCGAGCCACCCGCTTGATAGCTGTGTTTCGACTCAGTCGCTTGTTATATAACAGCAATCTAATATTTGTTTCGTTTACTGTTTATGAAGTTGGCGATACATAATACACAACAAAGCCATGCCACCACAGAATCATGTCGCTATGTCATTTGTTTGGCACTTATAGCATAACACATGCAATTTTCCATAGGCTATCGTTTTATTCATAGGTTAGATGTTAGTTTACATGCAGGGCTCGACTATGAAACACAGATGGAATGTTAAGTACATTGACAACCAGACCTTGGCAAGATGATTAATCGGACAATGTGTGCGGCAGATACGACGTTGTTGTCTACATGTTTCTCAGATGCTTCAGGTCTACGCAACGTAATCTACTGAACTTTTTTAAGCCTATAACTTGTTACTGATGATAATCGGTCAGTTTGGGCGAGCCTGACAAATTTCGTCAGGCAGGAATCTCGTCCCGCTAATAAATGTCACACGGAACAGTTGGTCATTAATTTACGTCGAAGATGACGTCAGCTGCCGCAAAACTACTACTAATTTTATGTACACTGGTAAGCAGGATAAAAAGAGTGCTGTTGTTCAGCGAGTTTCTCTGTGAGACCCAATAGCAGTACATAATAGATGCTGATCCTAAGAACCTCTGTTGCGAACACCTACCGGCCTTCAGGCACACAAAAAGACTTCATTGAACAACTGCAGTATAGGCAAGTTACTTAACTGATAACAAAACGTATATGTTTATACATAAATTCACCCCAGATATATATATATATATATAGATATAGATATATATATATATATATATATATATAGATATATAGATATAGAGATAGAGAGTATAGATGAGATATATATATATATATATATGTGTATATATATATAGTATATATATACATATATATATATATATACATATATATATATATATATATATATATAGATATATATATATATAATGTATATATATATTAATTAGATATATATACTCTCTATATATATATATTTAGATATATATGTATATCTATATATATATAGTTTATATTCGCTCTCTTATATATCTCTATTATATATATATAGTTATATATCTATATATATATCTATATATTATCTATATCTAGTTACTATCTCTCTATATCTTATCTAGTCTATATATGAAATATATGTCTATATATATATATATTTCTATATGTAAATCTCTCTGATAGATATATATATATATATGGAATCGTACGTATGTGATTATTACGATAAGCGCTGTTTAACAAGCTCGTGCTTATATACATTGAAAATACCGGCCCTTGATCACTGCGCTAATCTATTAAGAAGAATGCTATTCAAGGGTACGATTTTAACAGCGGTGTGGCATTCTATCTGCGACCAGGCTCAAGTCATCGACATTATGATGGAATTAAAGGGACAAATGTTTGCACAATATTTACATCCACAATTACCAAATCATACATCTCCAATATCAACAAGCAAATCAGTTGCATTTGGCGCTCTTGGACTCCATCTCAGTCTTTAATTGGACAAAACACGAATGATGTGCGTCGAGTGCCTGCTTTCTTTTCTTTATCATTGTTTGCGTCTGTATGTAGTGAATGCTCTCATTTCTCAATGGCTACCTGTTTGTGACTATATGTCAGTGGACGGGGCTTCTTGATGCTTCATTCTTAATGTCACCAGCAGGCGCACAATGGGTTTGTTTCCCTGTCGACTGACAAGGCCGGCTATGGCCATGTACAGACGCTGTCGTTACAGATGTGTGTTCGTTAGAGTGCTGACATGAATGCCGAGAAGGGCGTGAGCTGCCATGGGAGTAACTGCTTAAGCGAAGGTTGTGCCATTCGGATGACGCATTATTCCTGTTAGATCTTGATTCGTACCTGCAAAAGGGCATAGCCTGCGCAACCATACGGCGAAATGACGTGTTAATTATGCAGTACAATATAAAGTTAAAGGCAAAGTTGATGGTCTCAAGCGTGTTTGTGATATCTACGACCCGGTTGTAGACATCTCCACCTGTCGTTGTGGCGGCGTGATGAGGATCGTAGAGATACCTGTGCAGAAAGTTGACGAGTTCTGCTGGAGTGACAAGCACTAGGTGCATGACAATGATCACTACAAGCGTGCAGGTGATGATGTGATTCGTCTCCACACACTGTGCCGAGCTGGTCAACCTACGCCGAGCATTCTGAGAGGTTTTTAGCTTATATATAAGTAATATGTTGCAAATGGCCAGTGTTACTAGAGGTGTCCGCTATGCAAACAATAAAGTAAACCCACGAGTAAACTTCGTGTGATGTCTCAGAAACATGAAATGAGCCTGGTAAAGATATATAAAAGTGCTGACCATTTGGGCACTCAATATGCCGCACATAATAAGTCCAGAATCGCGGTAGATTTGCCAAAATACTGGCCAAACAAATAAAGAAGACATACCATCTAGTCACAGACGTACCAATGAATTGACGGGCTGTGATTGGGTGACAAGTAGCTAGGTAACGGCCTAGCGCCATGGCAACGGTAAACCATGTACTCATCATTACAGCAATATTGATTAAGGCAAAACTATACGTCGTGTATAAGATATCGAACCCTATCCTGTGATAGTAGAAGCATTTTTCAGTTTCAATAAAACCTTGTGGTATGATAAACAGACAGAACGTTAAATCAGAGGCGGCCACTGTGACGAATCCTGTGTAGGCTAATCTCTCCATCCTGCCTACAGGTCCCGACATTCCTCGCTTAATCCAGATAAACAAATTTAAAATGTTTCCTACAATGCCAAGTGAACATATAGCGACCATTATGCGCATCCGCAAAACGTTCTGCAGTGACATCATATTTTCGCTGCTGTAATCCGTACTGTATAGTTCAGAACCATTTTCTAGGGCTCCATCGTAATCCCAATATCCGCCGTAGCTATAATAGTCTACCATAGGCCACGTTTCATGGCAATTGAATCCACGAGGTGGTAAGTTGATAGCCACATCGCGGTCTGAAGCATTGCACACAAGTTCTCGCATTTCGTGGTGATCCATCTTAGTTTCCTTGTGTAATTTACCGTCCGTCCTGAATACTGATTTGCTGCGCAATGAATGGCATTGACTATAATATTCCCGGGCAGAAATCTGCAACATAAGTGAAAATTATTTTTTTCGTAGAATCTGCCTTAAATGCGAAGGACACCATAAGTTTACTAGCACGTCGCCATTTTACAATACAATGGTGTCGAGGGGTTGTTTACCACTTTGACAGAATTTGTGCATGAGTTGTCCGAGAAACTGAAATTTGAGTAGGACAATTTTTGCGTTCTGAAGAAGCAAGCTAAAAGCTCTACAAAATCAAATCACCATGCCTTTGAAAGAGCTGTCAATCTGAAAGCGTACTTATACAATATCGGTCATTCAGCGTCTTGAGTGTGTTGCAGAATACAGGACACTCATGCTACAAAAACGTCAAACGTGTTCCACTCCGTATCATTACGGAAGGCAGTTTTATCAGGTCTAACCAATTGGTTTTGGCTTGTTTACTAAATACAACGAATATTATCAGTGAAGAAGCAGGTAGACGCAGACGCTAGTGTATCAACATAGAAATAGATCGTAGTTCTTTTGATGCCCCCAACTCCCTTCAGAAAGGATACATTGGCAGATCAATTTCTGATACGAAAAGTACAAAGGCGACCCAAGTGCGTCAGAGGTGACTTGTTGTTGGAACGTTTCACACTAAATTTACTTAATGTTAGAACAATTAGAAATCAGCCGAATAGTATTCCATGTGTGGGTCGAAGACATATCGCTGCCATTCTTTGCTGGTAGCAAGAGAGCATTGGTTGGGGGCTGGAGATGTATATATGTAGGATACATGAACACAATTCGCTGTTTTTACAGAACAATATAGATAGCATGTATAGTATCTTGCTGTTGCCTCGCTATTATGAAGATAAAAGTAAGCGACATGTTTGGACGGGAGGAGGGCGGTCCCGATTGTCGTATTAAGACTCAACGAACCGTATTAGAGAATGGCGCGGCCGGTAAATATTTAGTATGGAACATTTAGTCGAGTTAAGTAGGGCGATGCTCAGCACAGTGGAGTACACGGAAACAAAAGGAGGTAGAATTAAATACCACATTGTCGATGACTTTACGACGAATGCTGTGATTGTGAGTTATGGTTGTCAAATAAAAACACTCCGTTTGTACCTGGGTCAATAGTAGTCGTGTATGCTCAACCAGGTGAATATGCTTTGTTGTTCAGGATCGTAATCCATGCTATTAAATATGTGTAGCTAAACGTTCACGGCCCCTTTTCATTCGCTAAGCTGAACAATAAAAGGACCATGATGTTAAAACTCTTTTACATTATTATTTATATGTGAGCTATGGTCGTCTATGCGAGACAACTCTTACCTTGTGCGCTGTATGTAATCCAAACGATTCAACTTCCTCTGCGTGTATCAACTTATCAAGTCTGGGCTCTTATTAAGTTTTAGTAAGCTTCTTCTATGAAAAGCGAATTCCTTGATACGCTCGTGCATCATCGGTCAAGCCACACCTGATTCCCTCTGCAACTGAAGATGGAACTCAGCGCGCCGGTTTATAAGGCGTGCTGGGCAGTAACGCTAACGCGCATGACGTCCGCGATTGGCTGAGGAGAATGAATCTATTATCACATGGGCTCTGCAAAGCAGGCTTGTACTTTGACAGCAGTATAGAGAGTGGTGGTTCTGGCGCACGCGCCTCATCTATACTATTTCCATAATTACAGCTTATACAAGATTTTTGCTCATCCTAAGTCACACCCGAACTCTATACGGGTTCGACTTCGCCAAGTTAGTTTGTAGGTAAACTTGTGTGTCCATAGGCTGAGTGGTGTACACCGTTTGCGGCTATCTACCTCTTTGAATCAAATGGAGAGAGTGACACCTTGTTGACGTGTAGCCCATATATTGTATGACCATCACTGCGTAGCATGTTCATTCCATGCCGGAACTGTTTTTTCGAGAACAGAGACTCCATGTACTGTGCGCGGCGTAGGAGTTTCTTGACCACAACCTTGTTCACTCCCTAGCTCTTTTGATCTCGCCCTCGTCGAAATCAGGATCGAGTATACCTTTGGGCGCAGACCAACATACTCCTTGATGGGCACACCGGCACACTCATCTTTCATCTTTCCTAGCCCCTTTTTGTTTACGTTACTGAGCAAGGGATGGAAGGATCATAGTTGCTGGTATCAAAGTTGTCACTATCTTCTTTCATGTCTGTATACACGTCAGCTGTGCGGATCTCCATAAGCAGTGAGTCAGTGTCTGTGTATAGCAGGCCAAGGTTACTACCATATCTTGACTCCATTGTATTATAATAGAAGTCGTACATCAGGTGCTTTGAGAGATCAAGTATGCACATACCTACATACATCAGACGATTTAACGCTAAGTGGGTCATGTGCATATGCAGGGTGGCCAGGTCATCATCGAATACTTTATTTCGAGTATAGGCGGGACTGGCCACAAGCCTGCGTATTTTCTCCACTTCTACCGAGCGCACAATCTTGACGTCGACTCGCCTTCGGAGATCCTCTATTTTCTTACCAAACACGGAGTTGTTCATCAGCTTGTACAGGTCCTTCTCAAAGTCGCTGATGGCAAATTTACGCAGGTCTGTGTTCAGGCGAATGTAGGGCTCCATCCAGGGGCTCTGATTGAACTCAAGCGCACGGTGTATCTTGGTAAGCCTCATTCCCAGAGATAGGTAGAGCTTGAGATTCCTATAGTGGATCACATACTTCTCTTTATTGCGCAGGTTGGGTACCAGCTTCTCAACCTCAGCAGCCATCCCTAATGGCCCTAGGAAATTCTTCTGGGAGTCTGACAACCATTCATTCTGCACAAACATTCCCTTTGGCGCTAGTAGATAATCATTGATATCAGCATGTAACTCTGCAGTGTTTTCCAGATCAACTAGGTTGTTTGAAGACACCAGCTTGTCAAGCGAGGCCAGGAGGAACTGTGCACTGTCAATAAAGCATAACTGTCTGATCGATAGGGATATATACTTCTCCATATTGTTTGGGATACAGTTCATCTTCCCTTCCACCTTGTTTACGGCCTGCATCAAGAGGTGAGAGTCCCGTAGCCCCGTAGGTGATGGAATACTACAGGCACGGCCGTTATTTTAGGATTCAACCGCAACGTTAGGTTGCATGTGGACTGGCCCCCTGTACTTACCTGTTATATGGCAGTGGTCGCAGAGTCCCTACCCAGTTTTTTTTACACACATGACAATGGGTTGTTGCCTTGTGTACTCTTTTATTCTCTCGCGTCATGCGCATGGGGAAGGGTTTTGACAGAACTGCTTTGATCTTGAGCTCTTCCTGTTGCAGGGCTTGCAAGAATTTCTCCACAGTGTTGCCTCCTCTATACACCACAGGGGGTTCGGTCTGACCATTACATCGGACAACTTCATAGCCGTACCGCACATGGCTCATGTTCCTCTATTTTCGGCATTTTTTTCTTGGTTGCATCAAGTGCAGAGCCTAGAAGTTTCACCGTGAGTGCCTCAAAGTCGGCATAGATAACATACGGGGCAGCCAGCTTCTTCTGCCAGTTCTGGAAGGATAATATGTTCTTCCCTTCCTCAGTCATGTCCACTCGCACTGCAGGGTGTCAAAGCTTCCTCTATTTGTAATTGCAGCATCCACGTTGTCATCAGTGTTGCTGCCGATCTGCTGCCTGTCGGACGCCATGGTAATCAGATTGTTGTACCCAGTTACTTTTCCAACGGAGTAATGTAAACGCCCGTTCCAAACACACAATCAACCTTTGAGGAAGCATTCTTGAGTAGGCTTTGATACCTGCTGATGGATGAGGGAATGTCAACTGGTGAGTTGATAGCATCCTCAATATTAGCCTAAAACGGCTTTTGGGTGTCAAAGGATGTGCCTGTTCGTAATATCCCTGAGCGGGTCTGCTCCTAAATACCAAGAATAGCCCAAAAATAGGTTCGAATACTGTCATTAATCCGTGTGATACCTGGGGCTGTGAATACCTCGGATTTGTCTAGTATGTAAGTACTCCAGGCGGTGCTTGCTCCCGCTTTGTCTTGATTTATATAATCAATATGTAGCATGCCACCCTGGAAAATAAAGCCTGACGCATTCGTACGAGTGGATGTTTCCATAATGAGTGATTGGCCGTACAACGTGTGTCTCGGGGTAGGTGAAGTAGACCCGCCCGAGGCCCTGGTTTCCCCCTTTTATCCTCTAATTAGTATTTTCGGCAACACCAAACTCATGGCAGAGTTCATGGTAGATTCTCTAGTCAAAGGTAGTATCGGCGGCTGACCATGTAGCGTCATCTGGTAGTGCTACCCTCATTTCGTTCAGAAGTCTCCGAATGGTGTAGTACACGTGAAACCTATAAAGATCCCTTATTGGTGGGACTCCAGAGTTAAGGTGGTCCAACGCAGATACACCGCAGACGGAGGTTGCGCACCATACAACAACATTTACCTGGTTCTGTCAGTATTGCATGTGGTTGGTGCTCCAGCCAACTACAAGTTTATCGTCGCTTATGTTTGGCGCCGAGTAGTGCTCAAACAGGTTGGAGAACTCCACCTTGAACGCCTCTGTATTGTCGTCCGCTTACACCTGGATGAGGAGATGTGTCAGCTGCTCAGCTGCTATATGGGCCGGGTACAGCAGGCCCCGTTTGTATGTTCCATTTCTGTTGAATCTAAAGGCTTGTTTATCCAAAGTGCTGTGTATCAAACTCTGACAAATGTTCAAAGCGGTGAGGCTGTGTCCCTGCAAAATGCTATTGACAATAATGCAAGGTGATCTATGCGTAGGTCTGAGGTCAATCACGTATTCTGTGGGTTGGTATAACATTTAATCAAATATGTCTATTACATGGCGGTCAAAGACTGTAGGAAAAGGAAGATGTGCCCATTTGACACCTGGCCTCTGGAACTTCAATCTTATACAGGATGTATTTGCAGCTTTAGGTCTTAGATGCTTTAGATGGGATTATTACCCTAACAATTCCTAATGAGACTTTTCGATGTGACGATGGTGTGTTAAAAATGTTGGGTCTTAATAACGGTCTGGGTGGAGAATGGTTCCATAGAGGTGCTTATAAAGGTGACTGGCCCATCAACTTTAGCATCTTTACCCACTTTATATCAACCTCGATCAAGTCAGTGCTTGATGGTGCGCCCACTTAACTTCTTGAAGTTGTGGGCTTTGAGGGTGGCTATTTTGGTGATATTATAACCACAAACATCGCTAGTCCTGTGTTAAAACGTGTTACTGTTGGAGATGTGAATGAGTTAAAGGTTCAGTTAAGGGATAATAAGGGACGTCTAATGGACGATCACGACCTTCCTGTTAGTGTTGTATTATGGAACTCAACAGAAAACGGATCATTAAAAAAACTTATGCCGATGCCCTTCACAACCACCCTCCACTGGACCTCACTGAATATGTTAAAAAAACCTATGTTGATGCGCTTCACAACCAGCCCTCACTGAAGCGCGTCATTACTATTTGGGCAGAAGAAAGAGGTCACTTGGTTAATGGAATGCATGAATGGTCATTTAGTAATGGTGTCAGTGGTGTTGACCATGGATATCTTATGATGGCGTATGGTCGAGTGTTACGTATGGGGCTATCAACTAGTCTGAGTGTTGTTACTGGAGCTGCTTGTGGGCTACTTGGAATTGCTGGCAAATTCGTCAGTTGGCGACTGACCATCACGGTAAAAAAAAATGTTCAGATCCGCATTTTAGCTCAGAGCAAATTGAATACCATTCCTGACATTGTATCGACAGCACTTGAAGATGGTAATATCTCGGATCATGAGTTTAAACTCGTTTTAGCTGCGTTCACAAAAATACCCAAATGAAGGGCGAAATTAAGGCCAGATCTGTAAGAGCGCACCAGAATGTTCCAATCGATGAAAAAGACGAAGCTTTGGAAGGTATCAGACAAAGACTGGGTGCTTCTTTACCATTAAGCGGACTGTGAATGATATTGACCTGCCTCAATACATAGAACAAATTTAATTACGCAGACATTTACACACTGTTTATTCCAATCTATTGAACAAACGAGGGCATAAGGTACAGGAATGAACACCGACGAGCGTATTAATGAACTTGAAGGTTGTGTAAAAGAGTTGAAGTTAGATACAGATAATCTGAAAGACGATAAAATAGATCTGGAGTATACCCAGCAGTATGACCAGTCTACAGCCTATAGACTCATATGCTGCGAGTATACCCAGCAGTATGACCAGTCTACAGCCTATAGCATCATATGCTGCGAGTATACCCAGCAGTATGACCAGTCTACAGCCTATGGCCTCATATGCTGCGAGTATACCCAGCAGTATGACCACTCTACAGCCTATAGCATCATATGCTGCGAGTATACCCAGCAGTATGACCACTCTACAGCCTATAGCATCATATGCTGCGAGTATACCCAGCAGTATGACCAGTCTACAACCTATAGCCTCATATGCTGCTGCGAGTATACCCAGCCTATAGCATCATATGACCATACCCAGCTACAGCCCTATAGCATCATATGCTGCGAGTATACCCAGCAGTATGACCAGTCTACAGCCTATATATGCTGCGAGTATACCCAGCAGTATGACATATGCTGCGAGTATACCCAGCAGTATGACCAGTCTACAGCCTATAGCATCATATGCTGCGAGCAGTATACCCAGCAGTATACCCAGCACCAGTCTACAGCCTATAGCATCATATGCTGCGATATACCCAGCAGTATGACCAGTCTACAGCCTATAGCATCATATGCTGCGAGTATACCCAGCAGTATGACCAGTCTACAGCCTATAGCATCATATGCTGCGAGTATACCCAGCAGTATGACCAGTCTACAGCCTATAGCATCATATGCTGCGAGTATACCCAGCAGTATGACCAGTCTACAGCCTATAGCATCATATGCTGCGAGTATACCCAGCAGTATGACCAGTCTACAGCCTATAGCATCATATGCTGCGAGTATACCCAGCAGTATGACCAGTCTACAGCCTATAGCATCATATGCTGCAGCCTATAGCATCATATGCTGTGAGTATACCCAGCAGTAGCAGTATGACCAGTCTACAGCCTATAGCATCATATGCTGCGAGTATACCCAGCAGTATGACCAGTCTACAGCCTATAGCATCATATGCTGCGAGTATACCCAGCAGTATGACCAGTCTACAGCCTATAGCATCATATGCTGCGAGCCCAGTATGTACCAGTCAGCAGTATGACCCCAGCAGTCTATGACAGTCTACTATAGCATCATATGCTGCGAGTATACCCAGCAGTATGACCAGTCTACAGCCTATCGCATCTGCTCATTGTGATCGCATTTTGAACATCAGTATTGAACGGCTGTCACAAGCTAATGCAATCTCTCTTTGCAAGGTCACGAATGTCCGTGTGATGTAACATTGTACAATGCAGGGGTGATGCTCTCGAGCTCAGCATCTGCTGTTGAGGAGTCGTATGATTGAGAACGCGGTAGCTATCTTGAATCATTGCGCTGTTGTCGGCACGAAGAAAACCGATCATTCATCATGATATGAGGTTCCTTATTCAATAGCATAGCTTGACAACATCGATATTGGCACATACCACATGGAGAACAAACCAAATTGACTTTCGATTTGGTCATGGAAGTCATATTGATGCTACATAGAGCTAATTCAATAGAAGAGAGGTTTTGTTTCATCGCGAGATAAAGAGGGGACAAGTAATGAATTAATATATCATGGCAATATAACGGCAGACAGTGTGATCATATGACCAAACATAATGCCAATAATCGCACTGGCATCTGCCCAATGTTAGTCGTAATCCCAATAATCGCACTGGCATCTGCCCAATGTTAGTCGTAATGCCAATAATCGCACTGGCATCTGCCCAATGTTAGTCGTAATCCCAATAATCGCACTGGCATCTGCTCAATGTTAGTCGTAATGCCAATCGCAAATCTGCTCGCAATGGCGTATCTAATCGCACTCAATGTTAGTCGTAATCCCAATAATCGCACTGGCATCTGCCCAATGTTAGTCGTAATGCCAATAATCGCACTGGCATCTGCTTAATGTTAGTCGTAATGCCAATGGAATCCAATGGATTCTTCGGTTAGCGTGATATTATGACCTATACTACACGAGGAATAGAGGAATAAGTGTGTTGCTTTTTAGTGCCTCATATTAAGCGAACAAGCAGTTAACTTATTGTCAAAGAAAGTTTATGTAATATATGAGTCTGATATATTTTGTCATTAGTAATGCAGTCTTTAGTCGCTTAAGCCGGTGGGTCATTTGCGGTCATTGGCAAATTATAGTTTGTTCATATCGTCAGCTGCCGCGGGCGGGAAAAATGATGTAATCGGCTAATTACAGGTTGTTCTTAACCTACATATATGACGTATTGTCCACAGAAGATGACTGTCATGGTGGTGCCTTATGGTGCCTTTCTTCATGAGTTGATAATACTCAATATGAAGGGGCTCATTTTTGGAGCCAGTATACTGTACCGTAAGTCTGTATGCTTTGCTGGACATATGCCACTAAGTTATTGGTTTATTATTACGTCTAATCTATGAGTTTATCTCTGCATTTAGACGGTCTTACCTCATTTTAATAATAATGACCATGTCAGGCTTTATAATTCAAAGCATGATCATTTAATAGCAAGGCATTTGCATTCTTCACTTACACAGACCGGCCCAGGGCGCATTGCTTTAACAAATATTTAAAGTCAGCAAGAGGGCAAAAAACGACGTGGGTCAAACACTGAGTGGATTTCAATCTGCGCAATTCACGTGTATCGTCTGTACTGACAAGTTGCCAAATATTGAATTTAGTAAAATAACATCATCTTTTTTGGGCATCTAAAAGTATCTATTAATCTTCTTTTTTATGGCATCATTATAATTACATTGCAATAGTAAAAGAAACTCAATTGTCCAGGCCGGATCTTTTCCAGGTGAGTAGCCAACTAATGCTACGTATTTGGTTAACGCCTCCAAGGCTCATTAACATATACTTCCTGTAAGGCCGGGGACAGAAAATGTCCATTGTATCATCCTGGGTATCGTAAGAGGTGACTAATAGGGGTATCCCCTTTGCTGTAGTTTGCAACTTGTCACGGTGGATATATGGACGTCGGCAAATCGCAATGCCTTGCGTATTTGTAGTATTCATAAATAGTATCGCTTGGTTTTATAGGGAAATGAACTCCACGAATCATCATCGTAACTGAATTGAAGAGTGTTGCGTCGTCAAGTTAGTTTTACCATCAAAAGCGGGCTTTGCCATCGCATAACCTGGGCCAAGTTTGGGGGCCTAGACAGAAAATCTGTGCATTTACTAAATTATGTATATCAAGTCAGTCTCAACATGCTTGTTAAAACATTAGTACTGTGAGCTTATTGCCTGCTAATCACTGGGGTGTTTACCATTTGAAATTAGCCGCTTTCTGTCACTGAAGACTGTGCTTATTCAAAGTACCGCAATCCAATAAGCGACTAGTCACATGATCCTGATTGGCTTTACTTCACATGTTTGCTCCTCAATACTGTGATTAATGCTGTATATGGTAGTCTTTGTCATTTTATATGGCGATTCATCATAATTGCTACATATACGTATCTTTTGATATTCATATTTGGAAGAAGTTTGAAGATTGGCCTGTCCAATATGGAGAGTGTTTTCGGTACGATATGTACAGCTCGTCCAAGATATGTGCAAATATCAGCAAACATTACAGAAACCATATGCGCTTTGCGTTGTTCTCGTCAAGGACGCGATACATGAAGTGTGTGTAGTAATTTAACAGCGCCCAACTCGTTACTGTCTGCTGCATTCACCAGTTGGAAAGTGTCGCCACAGTACACTAAGTTTATATGTTGGCTCCCATCGACACAAGGCGATGATATCGACGTGTCTGTTCAATGATTTACTTATTTCGATGAGGAACATTTGGCGTTATATCTTTCTGCGATTAAATTACTCACGGGAACGTAATCTGGTCGTTTACTTTAATGTGCTTGAACTTCGGCACATGGTGTTATAATCAAATCAATCGATTATAGAAAACACCTACATTACTTCTTGATGACAAATAAATTGTAGTCTTTGTTAAATAGTAAATATCGTTCTCTGTGTAGTATACTCAAAACGACGTTTTGGTGAAGAATGTGGTATCGTCCAATCACTATGGCGTATCTCCTTATAACATCAGCTGATCGCAAACACCAACTGTTGGCGGGTACAGACTTTATATAGCTACATCATGATAGATGTGACAATATCATGACGATATCGGTATTGTTGTACCGTACAGCACCAATCGCTTAGCTCTTGGCATATACTTTATGTGTAATCTTCAACTTGCTGCACGTACAGCAATGTATCGTATACCGCTTGCAATGGGTCTTATTCGCCACAGCAAAAGTAT
Source organism: Urechis unicinctus (assembly GCA_034190875.2). Taxonomy (NCBI): domain Eukaryota; kingdom Metazoa; phylum Annelida; class Polychaeta; order Xenopneusta; family Urechidae; genus Urechis; species Urechis unicinctus. The sequence goes on from CM067351.1 coordinate 71,381,898, forward strand.
CAAACGCGTTGTTTATTACCTTACATGGTCGGAAAATTATTAGGTGAGCGTGATGACTGACCCTTATCTTTATTTGGATCACCCCGTAATATCTATACATAACTTTTTATTTACACGGTGCCGATTATCGCTCCCGTTTGAGATCAGACAGCGCTATGACACGAAAGCGTAAAAGTCGGATTACTATCCTCAATGATCTGGCACGTCCTATCATTGTCCGGACGCAGTCATATGCGTTCGTAACAGGGTCTTTCGGATCAGGAAAGGTCCAGAGAGGTCAGCCGAGCACCCTTGACAGAAGGTGCGTCTCATAAAATTCGGGAAACTCAGCCGATTCTAGTCGGTTTACAATCGTGACTATGTCATAACAGATTCGCTGTATCGGATCAAAATCGTAACAGTGACCTGTGTTGTCTGGACAATGCGTTAGCAGTTTTTGGTGGATCAGGACGCTAATGTGGTGAATGGGCGTGATTCGGAGAAATGTTTCATTGCCGTTTCTCTCTGATTGAGTCCAGATTGCGTCCAGATCTTGCCAAATGCGAACCGTCCGCGTCGGTTCACTGTTCGGTCACCGTCTGATCTCTGTCTGATCGCATTTACTATGCGGAAAATACAAATCGGATCAGATTCGGATTGAGAATGGGAGAATCGTGACGGATTCGGCAGGAAACGGCTGAACTGGGACGCTTCCTGAACAATATCTGATTGTTGACGTGATTAAATGAATGGTTTTAAAAAATTCTGAATTTTCCGCCACGAATCACAGGATCCGGATCTGACTTTTGACAAATTTCAATCGGGAGTGGTCCTATCAAGGACGGCAGTAAAAGTTCTAAATGTGTGACTGAAGCTTTAATGTCACTAAAGATGTTTCAAAATACATCGCAAACGGATGAGTGTCAATAACTCCAACTAGATTTCGATATATATATATATATTCCTTGCGACTGGTCAGTCACACATCTAACCGACCGCGGCATCTGTTGATCAGTGACTAAAACCAATATTGTTATTCTTGCGTATAGAAAACGCAAATGTCCTATAGCCATGCCACATTGCAACGCGTTCTAAGTAAGCAGCAGTTTTCAGGACTTAATTATGACGGATTGTACGGCAGCAAGAGAAAGAAGATTAGCTTTTTCCCAACTCGCTACAAAATTCCTCGACTTTAATAAATCAATCTAGCAGAGTTAGTACCCGAACATCCTGATGGGACGTTGAACATTTTTCCACAGTCTATATGTTCACACGGGTGTGCAATTTAAAGTATTGCATTATTGCTAGTGAAACGGCGTGGATGTTGATAGACGGCATGATAGGTATCACCAAGGGAAATATATTTGAATACCCTATGCAATTACACAATGCACAGCTATCCAACTGACCAATCCAATAGACAGGCAATGCACTAATGCAGTTCCAATGAAGATGGTAACGAGTAGCGCAGCCCTATTCTGACCTCGCATCCGTCTAACCACATGTGCTCTTACATTGCCACTTTCCATATATATCGAGATAGTAACAATATGGATATTGCGAATGTATCACTGCGTTCTTAATACTGCTACAAATGTATAAGCAAAGGCAGCAGTACTTATAGGCAGCATTCTATTTTAGCGTTGGCACAAAATGTTGAAAGTCAGAACGGTCCTTATTGCCCTTCTTGATTCTTCCATGTAATGCTTCGGAAAGTTTGTTTATGGTGCAGCCTAAATATAACATACGTTTCCGAGGTTACAAGGAGGCTTTCACATCTGACAAGAACCAACATAGCTGCGTGCAAATATGCGTTCAGAGCGCGTGCATTCTGAGCACAGATGAAAGCGCCCCCAACTAACTGACCGTCATATAGGTTGAACTGTAATATATCCTAGTTACAGGACGAGATCAACGAAATAGTCACCGAACAATGCAATTTTCATGCGCTTTTATCGTTTCGAAGCGTTATTTATCGATAACTTGCAAAAAGATAGATATTTCCTAACTTCGTATACAAGTCAAATAAGTGCCTTAACAATTACATCAAATTGTTTAACCCAGAGCAGCCTTCTAGCCACTTATGAAGGCAAACATTATTTAGCAGCCCTTAACGGAAGACTAAGTTGTGGTTATATATAGCAGCACAATCTACCCAATATAACTGATTGCGAAATTGCCATTAGCTGCATAATACGACACCAGCATCAATGCATGCAATTTCTAGCTTGATATATTTCACAGATGGTTGTTTATTTCTTAACAATGTTAAGCCAACACCAGTCGGTGGGAGCATAAAGGTTAGATTTGGTGTCTTTACATATAACACAAGACTTATGGTGACACTTGACAATGTGTCTCGTTCAAAATGTTTCTGTTTATTTGCCAAGGAATTGATGGTGATGGTCAATGCTGCAAAAACAATCAAGTGCTCTATAGTATGACTGTAAAATATCATTGAGTCACATCCAAGGTTCATCAATCGTTCCACATTCACCATCTTATCTGTCAGCCGCTTTCCGTTTACAGATGCATCATTAAGGAACAAAACTGCCTAGTCAAACAAACGTAAAGTATCCTGTTTTATTGATTAGACAGACCATATGCCCTTAAGTAACTGAAATCGGGTTTTAATATCAAAATAAGTGACATCTGTCATTAAGTGTAGTGTGGTTTATAAGAGTGTGGTACCCCGAGTTGGTCCATGGGTGATAAGCCGTAGCCCGCTTGCTTTAAAAACAAAACATTGATTCCGTCGCTGACATCTATTAAGGGGATCATATGATGAGATGGCTGAAGGCTGTATGTACGGCAGTAAGCGTCTTTATTTGTTCAGGGAAGCGTCTGATGTCTAGCATGAAATAAAGCGATTGCCGGTTCTTATCTTGATCCTTTTACACCACAACAAAGCGACTGACTTCGCCCAGCAAATATATTATTGACTTATCTTACATTGTCAAGATACTCGCTGAACACAAGTTATTTGAAAGGCCCGCCTCAAATGCACACGGTGGAGTCATTACGGTTTATCAGTTAAAACAAAATACGACATCGTGAGATAGTTGCAAAATAACTCATCCCCGCCTGCCACATCTTGCATTTTATAGCCCCCTGCTTACTTAAAGGAAACAGCATATATGGCATTCTGCGACTCCCCGGGGGAGCAGCGGTAGTAGGTACGGCATGCGACATGAGGCTATATAACGAGATGATGTTCTACCATCAGAGACACTGTAACTACAGTATGTAGCTCTCTCTTCTCTAATAGTATGGATTAGGCGCCGTACAGCAGGTCCACCCCAGCTCGTCAATGCGTAGCTATATGTATTCTGTGATATAACCATTGTGGGTACTATAGACGAATATATTTCGTGCGCTAAAGCTTATAGAGTGTTTGTTTATCTTGATCACTCACTGTGACGCAAGGTGTTTATGGCCTTAATGAGCGAAAGTGCATGCTTATAACAGCGGCTAGAAAACGTTGCCCTGTGTTTATTGGGATAATGCGAATAGGCTGTTCTGCCCCTTTTAGACATATCTGTCTTGTAAATGTCATCTAGCAGAAAGAGAAACCGCCGCATAAATTCAAATAAAACTATGTAATCAACGAATCATCCACCAAGCACAACATGCAACACAGCGAGCCTTGCCGGACGTCATACTCAAGAATTGTATTTCATCTTGAAAATAATGCGTCGAACATAAACCTAAGAAGGAACACAACGTGAGCTTCTCTACATACTTTATAATACAACGACGAATCAAGCCAAGCCGCGTTTGCAAGATAAAAAGAGTGTCTATTATTTAAAAACTGTTTCGGGCTCGGGTGGCTTCTGCTGAAGTAGTTCTGACTTCATTGGGTAACGTTTACAGGCTATGTAGTTATAATGTAACTAGTATATTCTTATTATCCCATAAAATCGATTATAAAGATTACATTTAACATTAAGCCACTGATCCAAAATAGTAATTATGACAATCCACACTTAACACTGGACGTAATTGGTCAGATAATATTTATTTTACCACTCACCGAGTTTGTGATGTCCCTCTGCCGTTCAATACCTCTATATGTATCACCTCATTGGTGTAATGAGGACGGTGGCACTGACTGCGCAATTAGAAAAACTTACCAACTAGAAATACCTTTTGCTTAACTGATATGGGTGATTATCGATCGGTTGTAAGCTAATTAAAGGCCTTCACAACAGCATAACGAGCTGCATGGCACCATTATGACATGTATTCAATACTTCACACTGGTGTGCAAAGCAACCCACAGGCAGCATATTCAATAAGAATGACCAAGTGGAGTCATTGTGCCAGTGGAACACTGCAAATTATTCTTATTCGTCCAGGGATCACAGTTTCAATTGAAATGCATTATTTTCTGAACAAAATGAAATTGAATGGTCTTTTACTGTAATTTACAGCAAAATTGATCAAAATCTGCTCGTTAGCCATTGGCACGCGATATAATCATGTTTAGGTCGTTTGTACGGCTCTCATGACGATGCTATAATCCCCTTACTAAGTGTTATGAATGTTGCCTGGTACAATATAAGAGCTCGTTTTGTAAGCAGCGGAACTATTATTTGCCCAACACCCTCGTAATAATAGTTATTTCTACGTGTGTTCTCGATTAAGAATCGTTTATTTAGCTACTTACACATTAGCTGAATAGGATTAGCCAATAAATCTCTATCAATACAGACATTCTGGTTTTAAGGATAACTAGTTGAATTAATCATTAAATACATGATTCAAGATTAGCTATAGTCGTGCATCGTTCACGCTAATGTTGGATATTACTTCTGCAGATAGTGTTTAATGTTGGCTAGTTGGTATGGTCGATATCATCACTAACTAACATTACATGGCGTAAGACCCTTCGCTTTGCTGCCTTCTATGACAAGCCCTACAGTTAGAACTGATGCGTTTTGATATCATTCTTTCGACGCTGTTAATGGTTTTCTGTGATAGGTAGCTGTATCAATAACATTTGAAATCTCAAAGTTTATTCATAACATGAGCTTGCACTATTAAAACATCGTGTCAGTCAATGCATTGTATTCACCATTTCCATTTATTCGAACTAATCGAGCATGCGGTGTAATGATAAAGATAAAAGGGCAGGCTCAATACCCGTTGTTCTCACCAGATGACTGGAGAATGTTCTTCAATCACTGAACAATAGTCCATTGATATCCAATGTGATTTTCTTGCTATAAATTTGTCGAAGTTGAGTATGATCAACGCGGATAATATGACAAAGGCTTGAGAGAAAACGTTCATGTTAACTCCGGTTAGCGACCGTCGCTACAATTGTCACAGCAGGAGCGTGTTATGCCGAGTATCCACACCAGTCTTAGTCTATCAGCTATATTCAGCAGACGCCTTTGTGTGCTATCAGCCGCTTGGCATACAAAGTCGTTATATATAATGACTGCGTTGTTAAGGCACATGAATGGTTGTTTGATTCGCACACGGCGGTATTATTCTGTAATGGCACGGCGACCGGTTTCCCAATGATGTCGTGTTACATCGTAAATACTTTTATGACCTCATCAAAGTTACGGAATTTTCTTGACGAATCAGACCATTTGTCTCCCATGCAAGTATTACTTCAGCTGGGTGATATCGCTCTCTCTCATAACATATGATTTATATCCTGGCAACAAACATTGATTTCTATTCCAGCCTGTATTGAGGCTGTAGCGGGTTAATGACATTGGCATTACTGATCCGGACTATAACGTCAGCAGAAAGTGGCACAACCATTCTGCTTTATGATGACATTGCAGCGGGCGAATAAAGGTGGCATTACTATTTCGCCATGTGATGCTAAGGTTGCGGGTAAATGTAAGTGGCATTGTCATTTGATTTAACTAGAAAAAACAAAATATACTGATTGCGACTTACCTTCAGAATCTTTAGAGCACTACTCACGGTTTGTCGGATAATGACAAACAAAATTCCATCCTATGGACGACTACACCAAATAATGGTGTCAAATTAGTTGGCACTGCATTGGTGGTCAACCAAAGTCCGGGCAGGGATAGCAATCAGCGCAAGACTTAGGTGGAGGTCCAGTACCTATGAGATTGTCTGGTCAGGAGGTTGAGGTCGGCTGGGAATACTTGTGTGAAGTACATATTCCACATGACCTGCCCCCGTCCCCACCCACATTCACGGCCTACTTGCATCCATTGAATCTAACAGTCGGTCAGGTGGGCAGCAAGCTCCGTGTGTAATAGGCTACGTCAAGTCGGGGAGCGAGCGAGGTTCAGTTGACACGGTCGAATACACCAGCTATCATCTACGTTTGTTTGGCGTTGGTGTCCAGTTAGTATGGCTTAACCAGTAACAGCACAGGCAAGATGTATCAGTACGCATCCGATGTTACAAGCCGTTTGTTGCATCGTACAAAGATAAATTGGGATAATTGTTCAACCTCACGTTTGGCATGGCGTTTCATAGTGTATTTGTTATCCTGAGCTGACAATGTCATTGTGGGTGTGGCTTTAGAACGAAGCCCCATACTGTTTCCCAGCCCGTCGAGGAACATAATAATGAGTTACAAACATGGCAATTCGGCATCGCAGAAAGAGGTGTTGACCACATCCTCCGATGTAGACACGAGCTGATGTTTGGCCGGCATTGGCACAATAATTACGCTGACAAGCAATATGCATGACCATGGTTTAGAATTGCTCTGTATTTACATTATACACAACGGCTTATATAATACCATGCGGTAGGGAGTGGAGTAGGCGCTCAATCCCTATTCCAAGTCGACATTGCCATTCTCATGTCAAGATGACCTTGATATAAACCTCCATGTAAAACACGTGGTTGGAATGCATGCTTTGTGTTATATGACATCAATAGCGACCGAAATATATATCAGTATTCATGTATCTGTGAATTGAAGATGTCAAAAAAACTTTATATATGCGTAACGTGACAGCCATAATGACCATGGCATGTATATGGTCCTCGCAAAGAACACATATGCCATAGTTTTCCATGAACGTTAGTTGATTGAAGGTCATTATGATTAATTGGGCGGCCGTATATATCACGATGTGCGAAGTCTTGGCCCATTTATTTGTGTTTGTACAACCACGGCGGGTAATTTACATGAATAGCTATCGTGTGTGATTACATTACGTGTTTAATCGTGTTGGCCGCTTTCCTGTAACAATGCGTGTTTCAGGCATAGGCGACTTGCTACATGCATCCCCAGCGGTAGAAAACATGGACAAGTTACGGAAAACTTATCTATGAACAAATCCATACTGTGCATTTCCGTGCCATTTTCCTATGCATTGTTGTATTCCACAAATCCGCCGTAAGCCTTGACGTCCAATGTAGGCCTCGTTCTATGCACTAGAAACCACAGAGCGGGAAGTTTATAACCAAATTGCGTATATAGTTCATGTAGATCGTCAAGTTGCAGCATAGAATGACAATAACAATGTAATTTACGTGTATGAACCTGTAACATATAATCAGGCCGATGCTCATGGCTGATATTGCGTCAACACCTGTGCATGTGGCTCTTATGGGTGTGAACATCTTTGCATGTGGTTGATATGGGTGTGAACATCTGCGCGTACGGCTGATATGTGTGTTTGATTAATGGTGGGAACGGATTCAATTCGTGGACGATGTGTCCATTGCCGGCATTTAACTAAATTATCAAAAACCGCTTGTAAATGTAGCAGCTAGCTTATAGCAGCTTCCAATACGGTTTTGTAATTCTGTAAAAAACATTTGTTATTAAAGATGACATATACAATGACTCGATACAAACTAAAGCCATATATAACTCAGGCTTTGCAATTTCTATCGAGCTCATATCTGGTTTGTGGCATTAGCCATGACAACACCCACATTTTAGCAAATATTGGCTACAACTAAACTTAAAGGCCAATGTTTCATCTAATCAACAGCCGAAACAGGCGCGTTTATTGTTTAGATCGCACAACGTGGATGGAACTATTTGGCGCCATTGAAACTATGATAGCACCGGCAAAACGCAAATATGCAGCGTACTTGTAGCAAAACGAAATGTATGTCCAAATTACACTTAAACTATTAATGGATTAAGGTTTAATTAGTTGTACTGAGTGAAGTCCCATCTGAACATAAGTGGAATAATCGAGTGCACTACAGCGAAAAGGTTAGACTGCGCATGGGGCAGGTGAGTGATTTCAGCCAGCTCGACTGCATCTAATTTCTATTCATTGGCTGCTCTAGTTTGTTTTAAACAGATTGTTCATTCGCATGAGGAGCTGTCAGCAAGGCACCAATACGTGTTGGTTCACATCAGCACTCTAATGTGATATTGTCATTCGTCTTTCGTGTGAAGGGTCGCGCATGAGAGCATTTGGGGATTAATAAGCGTGATGAAGTCGACGAAATAGTTTTGTCTTTTACTTCTGTGTTGCTGATCTACCCCGTGACTCAAATGCACAATACGAAGCGTTGATGCAATAAGGCTTCTGGCTTGTTAACGGCAATGTGTATACATCACATAAAAATGTAGTTCCACACCGGTAAAGAGGCCATACATAATTGGGTTTGCTTACTGTTAATTATTATGCAATTAGATACAGTTATTTTGCTCGAGGGTTTACCCTGACGAAAACTACTGTGCGCTACTTATTTCATATTGCCACGCTCCCGAATAACGAATAGCATGGGTCTAAGACAATTAATATCATATCATAAGGGTACACATGAATACGCCTGGAATAGGGCTTTGGTAATTTGTATGATTTCAATTCTTAACACGAATGTACTCTCTTACTTAAATCCCGACAGTTTCCACTTGAATGTTATCATTCATTAACAGCCTTTCATTTTCATTCGATTATTCTGTTGAAAATGAATGCCTGGGAATCAATTGTTTGCTGAACGAGTTTTATGATAGCGACGCCATGTGATATTTCATATGTGAACTTATTTAAGTCAAGCTAAGATTTTTCACCCGTGCTCAAGGTGCATGTTCTTATGACGTTTTACGCCCAAGTCAGGCCTGTTTGGACAGGCTCCATGGGCCGCTTGCATAACACCGTATTTGGCTATTTAGTCCACTAACACTCATAGCGGATAAATCTGCTAGCCCAAGCCGATTCCCGAAGCGTAAATTTCCGAAAACGATGGTTACCTTATTCCACATATCATCGTAAGCTTTTTCCATGCTGCAAATTCTACACTTACAGGTAAAGTGTAGAAATTAAGCATTTAATACCTGAGTATTCAGATTGGGGGTCAATACCCCGTTGATGCCTTCAATGACATCACTGCCAACTTTGGCCAGATGATCGCTTAATGTTGTTCAGCCACCGTGTAGGTCGAGCATTTTCCCCCCGCCTGTTAGAGGATTTCATTGTTCGTGCAGCTTCTTTCTGGCTTTAAATCATAAGGGTTTTGCATTTACAATTCACCATATGTTTGTTGCGTAATCATAGAGGGTAATTACCATTAACTCTTGCATTGTATGCTTCGTACCTAAATAGCGAACCGGTAAGAATGTCTTGAACTAATTTAGGTAGTAATGAATTAAGTAACCACTTGCGTTTATGTTTCTGAACCTCTTCCTGATCTGTTCAGTACCATGTTTGATGTCAGCATCATGGCTTAAATAAAACGAAACTTATTTATATCAATAAGAATTCAATATTTGTGGGGGTCTCATTGTTGAGCTGTTCATTAAATACAATAAAATACGTTTCTCATGGCAAGATACAGGTTTTGTGGCATAAGATAAATAAATAAAACTGACTGGGGGACTTATGCCCCCGCGGGGGGGGGAGGGGTGGAGGGCACATGGCCTTATGCCAGAAAGGGGTGTGCCGCGGGACCTCGAAAACTCGTACCTTTCGTACAAGGTGACAAATGGCTAAAAGCATACCCCGTCGAACAAGGTATTATTTAAATGTAAAACCTGTCGTACGTCGTGTCGGAATATCTCAAAATCTGATCAGCTGATTTCTGATTACAAGCATTAACTGCGCGTTTGCACAGTCGAGTGCGTCACACATGGAGCATTCATTGCATTTGTATTGCCAACGATCAGTGAGAAATCAAGGGAGAAAAAAATTTACATACTGAAATAAAATATATATTGAACCCACTGTACAGATGGGAACAGAAAAAACATACCCCGTCGTTCAATACGAAGTCTCTAACCCAGAACTACAGAGCTCAGTTTACGGAAGTCGCCATTTGCCCCGCGGAAAATTTGGTCCCGTGCTCCCATTGGCCGGCGTATGCGTGGTTATCCTGCAAAAATGAAAGATACAGGCAAATGATGACTTCCGTAAACTGAGCTCAGTAGCTCTCGCTGAAGTTACCAAAAAGTGGTCCAATATGCATTGAGAGGGTCTGATCACGGCGAGTGAGTGTGTTGAGAATAAATATGAACGTTTTCCCATCGAATCGAGCTGTTTGGAGCATTCTTGTATGGGGTTGGTAGTAATTTTCGGAAGTTTTCCACCGGGGATGCGTCCAATCGTTGTCTCCCTTGATTTTTTTAGTAGCACCGGGGTCATGATATCGATTATATAAAACTTTCTCTCTTCGTCCTGCCATCTGTCGGGGTCATAGGTCGTTAAATATGTATCTTTCTATCTTCAACCTACCTTCTGATGCGAATCCTTGTGGCTTAGGCCAAGGACAGGTCATTTTATTATGGTTTGCCGTTAAAGGCTAATATATGTATCAAATTAGTAAACAGACATCCGTGCCTCAAAAAAGCGAAGTAGAATTTCCTTTTATGACAGGGAGTAGCATGATAAGTTTGCGGCTTAAAATAGCCGATGTATCCAAGTTACGAAATGTACAAGAAAGCGGCTTCGGCTAAAAGCCAAAGCCGGAAAATTAGCGTTTAAAACCAATCGGTCTTGCAGCTTAAAATAAATAGTCAAAGACGGCGTTATGCAAGTGTCCCCAGGTCCATGAATGACAAGAAAAATCACTTTATTATAGAAAACCAGATGTGCTCTTGATGCTCCAAACTGGTTTCACTGCTGGCTATATTGCATAATGATGAATATCTGTCAAACGTTGTAGGTTTCAAAAACAGGTTGTATCTACTTACGCTGTCAGTACTTGCCTATCGAAGCAAAGCAACTTGTGTTTTGCAGAAATATTCTTCTAATTCGGTTAAGCTATTTCAAGCCTTATGATGACGGAACATTTTTATAACCAAAGAGAAGCTGACTTAGTCTTAGACGAGCAAAAAGAATATCTAGATTCCCCTTTCTCTGTCTTCGTCTCTTTACAATTGTCCTTGTTCAAGATTAAGAATTTATGTTCCTGTGTTCATTTTGTGAAGTTTTAAAGATACCAATATATGCATATAAGAACGTCAATCGTTTGATTTGATATCAAATATTGCACTGAGATTCAGACGGCAAATTATATGCATTTATACCTAGGACAGCATTCATTCTCAATTAAAAACGGTTAGAGATGACACAGGGTTTGAGAGGCATCATTAGCTCTACTTATGAGTGGGTCGTTGTTTTGTTGTTGTTGCAGAGGCGATGGTAGTATGCGGCGGAAAAGACACACAATATCGCAAAGGCTATTGGATGGGTTGGTTAGACATGATAACAACCTAATATCAGTACACGCTTAAGCACTTTAACATGGTACTATATATCGCAAGTAACAATTTACAAGAATAAACAATTTACAAAATAAATCGACGAAATAATATAGTGAAAATTGATACACAACAAGGAACAGTATAATTCAGCAATCGAGCTCCTCCAGAGTCAACATGTAGACCGACGAAATATCTCTCACTGTTTGACTCATTGTTCAACCAAGTTGGAGGATGTGATTGTCATTGAACAAAAGACGCCGAATTCAACGTGTTATATACACCCGTCCTACAATGGCTGAATTTCCGCAGATGGCGGTGCACGAAACTCTTTAATGGTTTCAATATACACATGAGGTATCCCTTTTGTCTGTTCTACTGTGGACTGATATAGCCGTTTATTGCCATGCACAGGTATGTCAGTCATCGAGATCATGTTGAGTTACCGTGTGATACAGAGTAACTGCTGCTACAAAGCTTGTGCCATTCCGATTCCCGCTTGTTTTCTCAAAAACTTAGTTTTACCCAGGTACATGGCATTGCCTGCTTAGCCATGCGTATCGGATCGAACTCGTAACAATGTCCTGTGTTGTCTGGACGGTGTCTGGGTGGTGTCCTTTGGATCGGGACGCTGTCGTGATGAACGGGCATGATTCGGACACATTTTTCTTAGCCGTTTATTGCCGAATGAGTAAAGATTGCGTCATGATCTTGCCGAATGCGAACAGTCAGCGTCGGTTCACTGTCCGGTCACCGTTTGATCTCTGTCGGATCGCATTCGGGAGAATCGGGACGCTGTCGGGACAGATTTGGTTGTTTGTTTACCATGCGGAAGATACAAATCAGACCAGGTTCTCATTGAGAACGAGATGATCAGAAGGAATTCGACTGAAAACGGCTGAATCGGGACGCCTTCTGAACAATATCTGATTGTTGTCGTTATTAAATGAATGTTTTAACCAATTGCTGAATTTCCCACCACGAATCAGAGGATCTTGATCAGACTTTTGACAAATTTCAATCGGGAATGGTTCTATCAAGGACGGCAGTAAAAATTCTGAATGTGTGACTGAATCTTTGATGTCACCAAAAATATTTCAAAATACATCTCTTGTCGATGAGTGTTAATAACTTCAAGTTTGCAAAGGTAATTTCAAACCTGGCAGTGCCTAATTAATTGCCAAAGTGAAATGTGTATGATCAATGCTTGCTCTGTTAGAGAGCAAAAATAGTTACGAGCATGAAATATTGGCGAATGTTTGTAATCCCGTCAGTATTGTGAGCTGGATGGACATAAGTTTTTCTGTTAATTTTACACACAATAAAGTGAATAAAGGCAACTGCTGGTAATGTGTTAAAGCAACGGCAGCAGCAGAGGGGCATCGTTGGTCATGATTACAGAAAAGTCCACATTGCATTAATAATGAAGGCATAAGTCGTACGTGTTAGGTGTTGCACAGCCTACATAGGGTCATAATGTATTTACGTGATGGCGTATATGGGATTCATCTTTTTGCAACCACCAGCTAGCATAGTTTTTTTCAAGTACACTTATGGTACAATAGCATGCAAAAGGACTATCGCACAAATATGAACGGATGATTATCTGACCTGCGCATGGTGTATCAGCAGAAATATATCTTTGACAAGGGAACAAACGCCATGTATAATACACACGCCCATGAAAACAAACATTAAATAAAATGCAGATTTATGGGTACATGCTGTCAACTTATAATCAAACAAATTTTCATAACTGCTGATTTTTCTATACCTCTATTGTTCTGCGATGCGGCTTAGCTTTTCTCATTACCCCCACCCCACCCACATGTAAATATCACATGTAATCGTTCTGATAAGGCAATTTATGTGTGAACACACACACATATATATATATATATATATATATATATATAGATATATATATATATATAGATAGAGATATATATATATATACCTATATATATAGATATATACACAAAGATATATAGATATATACAAATAGGGAGATAAGATTAATATATATATATATACATATACATATATACATACAGATATATACAACAAATATATATATAGACAAATATCTCTATATATATATATATATATATATATATATATATATATATATATATATATATATATATATATATATATATATATATATATATATATATATATATATATATATATATAAATATTAACAAATCTCGACAGTGAACTTCAATCGGTCTTGCTTAACTTTCGGCTTAGATATGTGTTGACGCTGCAATTAATGATAGTCATAGAATACATCTCGCTTGTTATTGACACCCATCACAACGTTTCGCATTGAAAGCAATTACTGGTGCACCCATACATCAACGCATTATGTAAAGTCTCCTGGCTTGTGTATTTAAGCATTCTAAAACACATCAAGCATTATAACGTTCTTGTCGCTGATTTATAAATATATATATATATATATATATATATATATATATATATATATATATATATATATAAAAGATATATATATATATATATATATATGTGTGTGTGTATATATATATATATATATATATATATATATATATATATATATATATATATATATATATATTTAAATCAGAATACATCTGAATAAACATGCAAATATATATGTATATATGTACATATACATATATATCTGAACTATGCAAATTGCTAACCATTGAGATTATGGTGAGTCAGAATTCCTGTCTCTGGCTGCAAAATAGTATTCATTATATGAAAGCAAACATGACATTTGCATGGTTAATACTTATCTTGTCGGTATATAACATGTTGCATATGTAATTAATGGTCAAAGCCTGGGTGCGGTACAATTCTTATACGATTTGATACTTAACGTAACAGCTTCTTTTGTGAGGTGTAACTTGCCTTTCTGTGCTAAATACGAATAAACACCAACTGTTAATATCAGTTCATCTTCGTGATTGCCGTATCGCCTTGTCTCGCTTCTTGCACTTATGACTCGAGATCCCAAACATGTTATCCTATGTCTACAGCTAATTCGTGCAATGCGAGTGTTGTACTTGATTTTTCGGGCTATTCGCTGTCCGCAAATTACTCGATAGATGGCAATGCAGCTACGGGTAATTTTAATTTGATTTGGTGTATTGCACGATGGGTACAGTTAGCACAATTTAAACTGTACGAGTCAAACAGCTGTATAAATTAAATATCCTTTGAAATTGTGTCTCAGTGCTTAGACGAACTTTGTTCATAAACATTCACCTATGTCAGCAAATGACCAAACAATGCGATGCTGGAATGACAGCGAGTCAGGTAGCCCATCCCATAACTCAGTGACTATCGTGCGTCTTAAATGGATCGTTTACAAAAACAAGCGCCGCCTTTGACGTTTTCCCGGCCATAATAACTTGCAAGCAGTGGCTTCTTACCAATGGCGATTCTTTACTCATCATTGGTTTTCAGCCGCTCGTAAAGGGATTTCACCACGATTTGTAGTCTACGGTAATACCCCTTTTGGTAACTTGTAAAGATGGGAAGGTAAATTTGAGCTGTGTCAACAAAACTGCAAATTTTTTTGTAGGCTGTTGCCTCGGTTTTTAATGTACATTGTGGAACACCGATTTTGTCCATATGTTGAAGCAAATCTTTAGTCACGTTCGTCATACCTACTTCCTCATCAATAATAAAGCAGTTGTGTGGGTATCGTATCTCGGCCAAACCCTCTTCCCATTCACCCATCAAATCAATGTATTTGGATAGCTGTGTCATTTAGCGGGTTAGGGTATTTTCTGGGCGATAGTTTCAATAAACTATAACTCGGCAAAGTCGGATGGAAATTCATTGTAAGTAGGTCACTTTATGATTGAGGGTTAGAGTTGATAAACTGTAAATGCTGATGATTATGACCGTATACAAGATCATGATTTGGGCAAAAAACACAATTTCGTCTTTGGGTATGGCTTGGCTATTCAGTCCCTTGTAAGTTCTTAAACACCTCCGGTCGATCGACCCAGCTGTGGGTAACAAGCTGGGTAACACCACCAGTTGACTATATACTGCTTCTTGCCTTTATGTCTTCCTCTTTCAACACCCTCTCGATTCGATACACTGCTTTCTCCGTCACTCGCTGCAATTCAGCCTCAAAAAACGTACCGGCCAGTACATTCATGGCATCATCGATCAATGTATAGACTATGGGTATTTCCAAGTGTACTGTAAACAATTACTCACTTCAATAGGGTAAACTTAATAGGGTAAATAATGTGTTCCATTATACTGGCTTTGGTTACCATATTGTGGGTCATGAAAAAGTGAATGTCGTTTGCCTTGTACCAAGTCTGAAACTTGCGATTCAAAAATTCTGTGCCTTTATCCGTCTGCAAACATTGCGGTTGTCTACCCTTTTTAAGAATTAGTTCAAATGCTGCTACCAGACTGACCCCTGTCTTGTCAACAAAAAGGTATGAGCCTGATAGTGTTTGACCAAGCTTGACACGTCGACTAGATCAG
Source organism: Urechis unicinctus (assembly GCA_034190875.2). Lineage (NCBI taxonomy): Eukaryota > Metazoa > Annelida > Polychaeta > Xenopneusta > Urechidae > Urechis > Urechis unicinctus. The sequence continues at coordinate 71,398,006 of CM067351.1, forward strand.
CCTGCCATAGATGACCGATACCGCCGACCACCACTCGACGTCATGGACATTTCTGTTGTATAGGTTTATGTAAAGTGTATGCATCTTGTTGTGATAAACATACTACTGAGGGTGGTTTCACTTTTAAGGCTCATGACAAGGCACCCACACCCCCGAATGCACTTGGTTGGTGCGGGTCGTAATACAACTTTTCTATATTTCCCCATCTTGTCTATGGTGTGGCAGTAACACCTCTGGTTGGTCCCTTCCCTCTGGCCACCAAATGTCCAGGTCGAGTTCTTTTATTATTGTCAATGGGCCGTCAATTTGACCGACGGATTTTCCCACGTTGGATCCACAACCATCGATCTGCATGAACCACCAAGACTGTGGTACATTGCTGTCACGTAAGGCGCTACTAAAATCATACAACCATGGGGTGTGAAAATCTCACTACCTTTTAGGACATCGTTGACTCAATCAGTCATATTAGTACCTGATACAGGTTGACTTTTTACGGCTTATTTGAACTATCGGTTCATCCTAAATTGGGGTTCCTTCGAAGTCGGTCCATTAGCAACCAACCTGTGTGCTGGAATTTCCCTGAAATACTTTCGATGACTTCTGTCATTACAGTGTCATCTAACACACCAATTTCAGTCTTGATCACATCTGCTGGTTATGTAGTGTTGGCTATTGTAGTGTTCACCCTTTTTGAAGCACTCATTGGTACTGGAGGGGGACGTATGCTGTTGATAATAGGTGCGATGTTTTTGCAATATTTGATTGTACAATATGACTTTATCCTTATCTGTCTTATCTCACCGATTTAAAACGCAACGCATCGCTTCGTCCATATTCAACTAGATCGATGTCGTAGGTGCTTGGTCGTACTGAGAAGCACTTACTAGGCTTAGATCCACCAATTTCACTTTCTTGGCCATTATTTTGTGATTCCACCTATCACTGCCCCCAATAATGGACTGATAATAGGTGCCAATAATGCCGTAAGAAACCACCTTTCTGTAAATGGGTTTTCCTTTGTTGATGGCTGTTTTTAGCAGAGATAGCGCTTGGAGACCCTGCTTGTGTCGTGTTATTTTTTGTTTCTACGTCGGTATCGAGGGGACATTTCCTTTAAAATGTTTAGGGTGCATTCACAGAGACAATTGATCGGATCTTTGTCAGCTGTTTTTAATAAAGCTTTATTGACTGCTGCTTTTTCCTTAGCCATGATCCGCAGCATATCCTCATGTATCCGACCCGCCATAATAAGCATTAGGATTTCAAATTACAAGTCTGACTCGAATTATTTGTACCATGCAAAACGTTTCTCAAATCCAATTCAATCTGTATTCTTCGATCCATGTCGTGAAGGAATACAACGTCCGATTTCCACATTACCAAAGAAAGTTGACAGAAGTAACGAGTGTAGACAGGAATCGCCATCTTCTCGGTTGTCTTGCTCTTCTCCATTTTGTATTCTTTACCTTGTAATCAGCCAACGATGCACAAACTAATTGCGGCACAGTTACATACCCTGCAGTTGTAATGCCTTAACCGAATGAGGCAATACGTCTTCACTCAACACCTCAAATTCCGCTGCTGTCATAAGCCAACCACCAGGTATTTGCTCATTCCCTTTGAAATGCTGAACGCCAATTAAACGACGACTAGCAAAGTCGCGTTTGAACGGTTACTGATCTCTTACTACAAATACCTTAATTCCCCTCCTTCTCATTTAGAATGCGGCCAAATAGCGTGGCGAATATCGGGATTATAGGGTTTCCATTGTTTTGCTCCACCTCTAATCTCACATATGGTGCACCGGTCCTACTCTTCAACATGCCAATAGCTACATGGCCACTACCTGGTAATAGGGACTCTATGATTAATGATAACTGTTCTCATTCCAAGCCCCTATATAAATCATTGCAAGCAGTGATGTCATATCTAAAGATCATTAACAGCTCGTAATCTGGACTTACATCATCGCATTCCCCAATCTCTCCAGCTAGGTTATAGCTGACATGCTCAGACATGTCAAATGACACAGAGGTGAACTTTGGCCACCTTTGAATCACATCTACATACTACTTCTATTGCTTGCCTTGTCATCAAGACCGAATATCATCTCCATCAGTTATTAACTGAAACAATGCTGCTCTAGCGATAAATGCTCAGAATCTCAGTGCAATTTATATCAAATTAAATAATTGGCATGTATATTAGCATCTTTGAAACAACAAAAAGCTCACAAGGGGCTCACCATCGGCGCCACGCTTGGGTTAATATATGGTCCAGGCGACCTAACGACCACTCATATCCTTTACAAAAGGCGCCATATCCTTTGTCTTGGTCCTTAGATACTCGATTTTATCGACATCATGTAAATGCAAGAACAACGCTGACAGGATAGTTATGGTTATCCGATAGCCTTATTATTGCGTAACATGCACAGTTCCGCTATTAACACGCTTTAAGACAGGATAATCGTGGTTATTATATCACCAAAAGGGTCACCCTCTAAGCCCACAACTTCATGAAGCGTATTTGATGACGACCTGGCCTCCATTCATATGCACAAGACCCGCCTAGTGCTAAATCGCCCGGTGTAGGTAAGTATGTGCATACTCGACCTCTTCAAGCACCTGATGTACGACTTCTATTACAACTTAATGAAGTCCAGGTATGGTAGCGACCTTTGCCTGCTATGCACAGACACGGACTCGCTGCTGTTGAAGATCGGCACTGCTGACGTGTACGCAGACATGTGAGAGGATAGTGACCTAGTTGATACAAGCAACTATAATCCTGCCCATCCCTTGTTCAGTAAAGTACACAGGCAGGTGCAAGGGAAGATGAAAGATGAGTGCGCTGGTGTGCTTATCAAGCAATATGTCAGCTTACGCCCTAAGATGTACTCGTTCCTGATGTCTGACGAGGGTTAGAAAAAAAAGGCAAAGAGGGTGAAGAAGCACCTACGCCACGCACAGTACATGGAGTCTCTGTTCAAACAGAAGCAGTTCCGCCATTGAATGAATATGTTAAGCAGTGATGGTCACAAGATATATGCGCTACACGTCAACAAGGTTTCACTCTCCCCATTTGACTCAAAGCGGTGGATAGCGGCTAACGGCGTAGACACCTTGGCCTATGGTCACGTTAGTTTACCAGCACACTAGCATGGCGGAGTCGAGCCCGCTGTGGGTCGGGCCAGACTCTGCCACCATGCTTATGAGCCGCGCTGCCCCTTTTGGGTTATAATCTCTTGTAAAAGCTGTAAGTAGTGGTGTAGTGTAGATGAGGGGCGGTGCGCCAGGTCCTTATCTCTCTCTATACGTCTATAACAGCTGATGTGCAATGCCTCAGATCGCGATTTGGTTATGAACATTATTTATTGCCATGAAACGTGGCCAATGTTGGGCGTTTATGCCTACAACGATTTTTCGGAACTTAATAATACATTGGACAATATCGCCGCACTGAACAGTATCGATGACCTAAATATAGACCAAATGACGTTTCAGAAGGTATTGCGCATGCGCGAAATGGTCGCCATTTGTACATTTGGCACTATAGGAAACATTATAAATTTGTCTATCTGGATAAAGCGAGAAATGGTTGGATCTGTAGGCAGGATTGAGAGATTAGCCTACACAGGATTCGCCACTGTGACCGCCTCTGATTTAAGGTTCTGTCTTTTTATTATAGCACAAGGTTTTATTGAAACTGAAAAATGCTTCTTCTATCAAAGGATAGGACTCCATAGCTTTATATACACGACGTATAGTTTTGCCTTTAATCAATATTTCTGTAATGATGAGCACATGGTTTACCGTTGCCATGGCGCTAGGCCGTTACCTAGCTACTTGTCACCCAATCACAGCTCGTCAATTCATTGGTTCGTCAGTGACTAGATGGACTGTCTTATTAATTGTTTGGCCAGTATTTTGGCAAATCTACCGGGCTTCCGAACTTATAGCGTTTTGCATATTGCGTGCCCAAATGGGCAGCACTTTATCTATCTTAACCAGGCTCATTTCATGTTCCTGAGACAACACACAATGTTTACTCTTGGGTTTACTTTATTGTTTGCATAGCGACACCTCTAGTGACATTTGCAAAAAAGTACTTTTATATTCGCTAAAAACCTCTCAGAATGCTCGGCGTTGGTTAACCAGCTCGGCACAGTGTGTGGAGACGAGTCACATTATCGCCTGCACGCTTGTGGTGATCATTGTCATGCACCTAGTGCTTGTCACTCCAGCAGAACTCGTCAACTTCATGTACAGGTATCTCTATGATCCTCATCATGCAGCCACAGGGGCAGGAGGAGATGTCTACAACCGGGTCGTAGATATCAAAAACACGCTTGAAACCATCAACTCCGCTTTCACCTTTATATTGCACTGCAAGATTAACCCGTCATTTCGCGCATGGCTAAGCAGGCCATGCCATGTACCTGGGTAAAACTAAGTTTTTGAGAAAACAAGCGGGAATCGGAATGGCACAAGCTTTGTAGCAGCAGTTACTCTGTATCACACGGTAACTCAACATGATCTCGATGACTGACATACCTGTGCATGGCAATTAACGGCTATATCAGTCCACAGTAGAACAGACAAAAGGGCTACCTCATGTGTATATTGAAACCATTATAGAGTTTCGTGCACCGCCATCTACGGAAATTCAGCCATTGTAGGACGGGTGTATATAACACGTTGAATTCGGCGTCTTTTGTTCAATGACAATCAAATCTGCCAAATTGGTTGAATAATGAGTCAAACAGTGAGAGATATTTCGTCGGTCAACATGTTGACTCTGGAGGAGCTCGATTGCTGAATTATACTGTTCCTTGTTGTGTATCAATTTTCACTATATTATTTCGTCGATTTATTTTGTAAATTGTTTATTCTTGTAAATTGTTACTTGCGATATATAGTACCATGTTAAAGTGCTTAAGCGTGTACTGATATTAGGTTGTTATCATGTGTAACCAACCCATCCAATAGCCTTTGCGATATTGTGTGTCTTTTCCGCCGCATACTACCATCGCTCTGCAACAACAACAACAAAACGACCTACTCATAAGTAGAGCTAATGATGCCTCTCAAACCCTGTGTCATCTCTAACAGTTTTTAATTGAGAATAAATGCTGTCCTAGGTATAAATGCATATAATTTGCCGTCTGAATCTCAGTGCAATATTTGATATCAAATCAAACGATTGACGTTCTTATATGCATATATTGGTATCTTTAAAACTTCACAAAGCGAACACAGGAACATAAATTCTTAATCTTGAACAAGGACAATTGTAAAGAGACGAAGACAGAGAAAGGGGAATCTAGATATTCTTTTAGCTCGTCTAAGACTAAGTCAGCTTCTCTTTGGTTATAAAAATGTTCCGTAATCATAAGGCTTGAAAAAGCTTAACCGAATTAGAAGAATATTTCTGCAAAACACAAGTTGCTTTGCTTCGATAGGCAAGTACTGACAGCGTAAGTAGATACAACCTGTTTTTGAAACCTACAACGATCTTGACAGATATTCATCATTATGCAATATAGCCAGCAGTGAAACCAGTTTGGAGCATCAAGAGCACATCTGGTTTTCTATAATAAAGTAATTTTTCTTATCATTCATGGACCTGGGGACACTTGCATAACGCCCTCTTTGACTATTTATTTTAAGCTGCAAGACCGATTGGTTTTAAACGCTAATTTTCTTGTACATTTCGTCACTTGGATACATCGGCTATTTTAAACCGCAAACATATCATGCTACTCCCTGTCATAAAATAAAATTCCACTTCGCTTTTTTTAAGCACGGATGTCTGTTTACTAATTTGATACATATATTAGCCTTTAACGGCAAACCATAATAAGATGATCTGTCCTTGGCCTAAGCCAGGGATTCGCATCAGAAAGTAGGTTGAAGATAGAAAGACATATATTTAACGACCTATGACCCCGACAGATGGCAGGACGAAGAGAAAAAGTTTTATATAATTGATATAATGACCCCGGTACTACTAAAAAAATCAAGGGAGACAACGATTGGACACATCCCCGGTGGAAAACTCCCGAAAATTACTACCAACCCCATACAATCATGCTCCAAACAGCTCGATTCGGTGGGAAAACGTCCATATTTATTCTCAACACACTCACTCGCCGTGAGCAGACCCTCTCAACGCATATTGGACCACTTTTTGGTAACTTCAGCGAGAACTACTGAGCTCAGTTTACGGAAGTCATCATTTGCCTCTATCTTTCATTTTTGCAGGATAACCACGCATACGCCGGCCAATGGGAGCACGGGACCATATTTTCCGCGGGGCAAATGGCGACTTCCGTAAACTAAGCTCTGTAGTTCTGGGTTAGAGGCTTCGTATTGTACGACGGGGTATGTCTTTTTTCTGTTCCCATCTGTACAGCGGGTTTAATATATATTTTATTTCAGTATGTCAAGATTTTCTCCCTTGATTTCTCACTGATCGTTGACAATACAAATGCAATGAATGCTCCCTGTGTGACGCACTCGACTGTGCAAACGCGCAGTTAATGCTTGTAATCAGAAATCAGCTGATCAGATTTTGAGATTTTCCGACACGAAGTACGACAGGTTACACATTTGAATAATACCTTGTTCGACGGGGTATGCTTTTAGCCATTTTTCACCTTGTACGAAGGGTACGAGTTTTCGAGGTCCCGCGGCACACCCCTCCCTGGCATAAGGGCATGTGCCCCCCCCCGGGAGGCATAAGTCCCCCAGTCAGTTTTATTTTTTTATCTTATGCCACAAAACCTGTATCTTGCCATGAAAAACGTATTTTATTGTATATAATGAACAGCTCAACAATGAGACCCCCACAAATATTGAATTCTTATTGATATAAATAAGTTTCGTTTTATTTGAGCCATGATGCTGACATCATGCATGGTACTGAGCAGATCAGGAAGAGGTTCAGAAACATAAACGCAAGTGGTTACTTAATTAATTACTACCTAAATTAGTTCAAGACATTCTTACCGGTTCGCTATTTAGGTACGAAGCATACAAAGCAAGAGTTAATGGTAATTACCCTCGATGATTACACAACAAACATATGGTGAATTGTAAATGCAAAACCCTTATGATTTAAAGCCAGAAAGAAGCTGCACGAACAATGAAATCCTCCAACAGGCGGGGGGAAAATGCTTGACCTACACGGTGGCTGAACAACATTATGCCGATCATCTGGCCAAAGTTGGCAGTGATGTCATTGAAGGCATCAACGGGGTATTGAACCTCAATCTGAATACTCAAGTATTAAATGCTTAATTTCTACACTTTACCTGTAAGTGTAGAATTTGCAGCATGGAAAAAGCTTACGATGATATGTGGAATAAGGTATATATCGTTTTCGGACATTTACGCTTCGGGAATCGGCTTGGGCTAGCAGATTTAAACCGCTATGAGTGTTAGTGGACTAAATAGCCAAAGACGGTGTTATGCATGCGGCCCATGGAGCCTGTTCAAACAGGCCTGACTTGGGCGTAAAACGTCATAAGAACATGCACCTTGAGCACGGGGGAAAAATCTTAGCTTGACTTAAATAAGTCCACATATGAAATATCACATGAAGTAAAAGACAAAACTATTTCGTCGACTTCATCACGCTTATTAATCCCCAAATGCTCTCATGCGCAACCCTTCACACGAAAGACGAATGACAATATCACATTAGGGTGCTGATGTGAACCAACACGTATTGGTGCCTTGCTGACAGCTCCTCATGCGAATGAACAATCTGTTTAAAACAAACTAGAGCAGCCCATGATTACAAATTAGATGAAGTCGAGCTGGCTGAAATCACTCACCTGTCCCATGCGCAGTCTAACCTTTTCGCTGTAGTGCACTCGATTATTCCACTTATGTTCAGATGGGACTTCACTCAGTACAACTAATTAAACCTTAATCCATTAATAGTTTTAGTGGACATTTGGACATACATTTCGTTTTGCTACAAGTACGCTGCATATTTGCGTTTTGCCGGTGCTATCATAGTTTCAATGGCCCCAAATAGTTTCATCCACGTTGTGCGATCTAAACAATAAACGCGCCTCGGCTGTGTTTCTGCTGTTGATTAGATGAAACATTGGCCTTTACGTTTAGTTGTAGCCAATATTTGCTAAAATGTGGGTGTTGTCATGGCTAATGCCACAAACCAAATATGAGCTCGATAGAAATTGCAAAGCATGAGTTATATATGGCTTTAGTTTGTATCGAGTCATTGTATATGTCATCGTTAATAACAAATGTATTGGAAGCTGCTATAAGCTAGATGCTACATTTACAAGCGGTTTTTGATAATTTAGTTAAACGCTGGCAACGCACACATCGTCTACGAATTGAATCCGTTCCCACCATTAATCAAACACACATATCAGCCGTACGCGCAGATGTTCACACCCATATCAACCACACGCAAAGATATTCACACCCATAACAGCCACATGCACATGTGTTGACGCAATATCAGCCATGAGCATCGGCCTGATTATATGTTACAGGTTCATACACGTAAATTACATAGTTTTCTACCGTGGGGATACATGTAGCAAGTCGCCTATGCCTGAAACACGCATTGCTACAGGAAAGCGGCCAACACGATTAAACACGTAATGTAATCACACACGATAGCTATTCATGTAAATTACCCGCCGTGGTTGTACAAACACAAATAAATGGGCCAAGACTTCGCACATCGTGATATATACGGCCGCCCAATTAATCATAATGGCCTCCAATCAACTAACGGTCATGGAAAACTATGGCATATGTGTTCTTTGCGAGGACCATATACATGCCATGGTCATTATGGCTGTCACGTTACGCATATATAAAGTTTTTTTGACATCTTCAATTCACAGATACATGAATACTGATATATATTTCGGTCGCTATTGATGTCATATAACACAAAGCATGCATTCCATGACACCGAACCACGTGTTTTACATGGAGGTTTATATCAAGGTCATCTTGACATGAGAATGGCAATGTCGACTTGGAATAGGGATTGAGCGCCTACTACACTCCCTACCGCATGGTATAATATAAGCCGTTGCGTATAACGTAAATACAGAGCAATTCTAAACCATGGTCATGCATATTGCTTGTCAGCGTAATTATTGCGCCAATGCCTGCCAAACATCAGCTTGTGTCTACATCGGAGGATGTGGTCAACACCTCTTTCTGCGATGCCGAATTGCCATGTTTGTAACTCATTATTATGTTCCTCGACGGGCTGGGAAACAGTATGGGGCTTCTTTCTAAAGCCACACCCACAGTGACATTGTCAGCGCAGACGCTCAGGATAACAAATACACTATGAAACGCCATGCCAAACGTGAGATTGAACAATTATCCCAATTTACCATTGTACGATGCAACAAACGGCTTGTAACATCGGATGCGTACAGATACACCTTGCCTGTGCTGTTACTGGTTAGGCCATACTAACTGGACACCAACGCCAAACAAACGTAGATGATAGCTGGTGTATTCGACCGTGTCAACTGAACCTCGCTCGCTCCCCGACTTGACGTAGCCTATTACACACGGAGCTTGCTGCCCACCTGACCGACTGTTAGACTCAATGGATGCAAGTACGCCGTGGACGTGGGTGCGGACCGGGGCAGGTCATGTGGAATATGTACTTCACTCAAGTATTCGCAGCCGACCTCAACCTCCTGACCAGACAATCTCATAGGTACTTGGTACTGAACGCATTCTATCCTCTAAGACACCCATAATTTGCAAAAAGCTTTCATTTTGCCATGTAACTAGCCTGGCGCAAGTAAAGGTATGATCCATGTCAATGCTGTACATACGTAGGCTCCTCACTTATCACACCTGCCTATAGAGGTGCCCCTCCTCCTGCGTCTAGCGCTGATTGCTATCCCTGCCCGGACTTTGGTTGACCACCAATGTAGTGCCAACTAATTGGACACCATTATTTGGTGTAGTCGTCTATAGGATGGAATAGTGCTCTTAAGATTCTGAAGGTAAGTCAATCAGTACATTTTGTTTTTTCTAGTTAAATCAAATGACAATGCCACTTTCATTTACCCGCAACCTTGGCATCACATGGCGAAATAGTAATGCCACCTTTATTCGCCCGCTGCAATGTCATCACAAAGCAGAATGGTTGTGCCACTTTCTGCTGACGTTATAGTCCGGGTCAGTAATGCCAATGTCATTAACCCGCTACAGCCTCAATACAGGCTGGAATTGAAATCAATGTTTGTTGCCAGGATATAAATCATATGTTATGAGAGAGAGCGATATCACCCAGCTGTAGTTTTGCATGCATGGGAGACAAATGGTCTGATTCGTCAAGAAAATTCCGTAACTTTGATGAGGTCATAAAAGTATTTACGATGTAACACGACATCATTGGGAAACCGTCGCCGTGCCATACAGAATAATATCGCCGTGTGCGAATCAAACAACCATTCATGTGCCTTAACAACGCAGTCATTATATATAACGACTATGTATGCCAAGCGGCTGATAGCACACAAAGGCGTCTGCTGAATATAGCTGATAGACTAAGACTGGTGTGGATACTCGGCATAACACGCTCCTGCTGTGACAATTGTAGCGACGGTCGCTAACCGGAGTTAACATGAACGTTTTCTCTCAAGCCTTTGTCATATTATCCGCGTTGATCATACTCAACTTCGACAAATTTATAGCAAGAAAATCACATTGGATATCAATAAACCATTGTTCAATGATTGAAGAACATGCTCCAGTCATCTTGTGAGAACAACGGGTATTGAGCCTGCCCTATTATCTTTATCATTACACCGCATGCTCGATTAGTTCGAATAAATGGAAATGGTGAGTACAATGCATTGACTGACACGATGTTTTAATAGTGCTACTCATGTTATGAATAAACTTTGAGATTTCAAATTTTATCGATACAGCTACCTATCACAGAAAACCATTAACAGCGTCGAAAGAATGATATCAAAAAGCATCAGTTCTAACTGTAGGGCTTGTCATAGAAGGCAGCAAAGCGAAGGGTCTTACGCCATGTAATGTTAGTTAGTGATGATATCGACCATACCAACTAGCCAACATTAAACACTATCTGCAGAAGTAATATCCAACATTAGCGTGAACGATGCACGACTACAGCTAATCTTGAATCATGTATTTAATGATTAATTCAACTAGTTATCCTTAAAACCAGAATGTCTGTATTTATAGAGATTTATTGGCTAATCCTATTCAGCTAATGTGTAAGTAGCTAAATAAACGATTCTTAATCGAGAACACACGTAGAAATAACTATTATTACGAGGGTGTTGGGCAAATAATAGTTCCGCTGCTTACAAAACGAGCTCTTATATTGTACCAGGCAACATTCATAACACTTAGTAAGGGGATTATAGCGTCGTCATGAGAGCCGTACAAACGACCTAAACATGATTATATCGCGTGCCAATGGCTAACGAGCAGATTTTGACCAATTTTGCTGTAAATTACAGTAAAAGACCATTCAATTTCATTTTGTTCAGCAAATAATGCATTTCAATTGAAACTGTGATCCCTGGATGAATAAGAATAATTTGCAGTGTTCCACTGGCACCAATGACTCCACTTGGTCATTCTTATTGAATATGCTGCCTGTGGGTTGCTTTGCACACCAGTGTGAAGTATTGAATACATGTCATAATGGTGCCATGCAGCTCGTTATGCTGTTGTGAAGGCCTTTAATTAGCTTACAACCGATTGATAATCACCCATATCAGTTACGCAAAAGTTATTGCTAGTTGGTTAGTCTTTCTAATTGCGCAGTCAGTGCCACCGTCCACGTGACACCAATGAGGTGATACATATAGAGGTATTGAACGGCAGAGGGACGTCACAAACTCGGTGAATGGTTAAATGAACATTATCTGAGTTAGCAAAACAAGACCAATTACGTCCAGTGTTAAGTGTGGATTGTCATAATTACTATTTTGGATCAGTGGCTTAATGTTTAATGTAATCTTTATAATCGATTTTATGGGATAATAAGAATATACAAGTTACATTATAACTGCATAGCCTGTAAACGTTACCCAATGGAGTCACAACTACTTCAGCAGAAGCCACCCGAGCCCGAAACAGTTTTTAAATAATAGACACTCTTTTTATCTTGCAAACGCGGCTTGGCTTGATTCTTCGTTGTATTATAAAGTATGTAGAGAAGCTCACGTTGTGTTCCTTCTTAGGTTTATGTTCGACGCATTAATTTCAAGATGAAATACAATTCTTGAGTATGACGTCCGGCAAGGCTCGCTGTGTTGCATGTTGTGCTTGGTGGATGATTCGTTGATTACATAGTTATATTTGAATTTATGCGGCGGTTTCTCTTTCTGCTAGATGACATTTACAAGACGGATGTTTCTACAAGGGGCAGAACAGCCTATTCGCATTATCTCAATAAACACAGGGCAACGTTTTCTAGCCGCTGTTATAAGCATGCACTTTCGCTCATAAAGGCCATAAACACCTTGCATCACAGTGAGTGATCAGGATAAACAAACACTTTATAAGCTTTAGCGCACGAAATATATTCGTCCATAGTACCCACAATGGTTATATCACAGAATACATATAGCTACGCATTGACGAGCTGGGGTAGACCTGCTGTACGGCGCCTGATCCATACTATTAGAGAAGAGAGAGCTACATACTGTAGTTACAGTGTCTCTGATGGTAAAACATCATCTCGTTATATAGCCCCATGTCGCATGCCGTACCTACTACCGCTGCTCCCCCGGGGAGTCGCAGAATGCCATATATGCTGTTTCCTTTAAGTAAGCAGGGGGCTATAAAATGCAAGATGTGGCAGGCGGGGATGAGTTATTTTGCAACTATCTCACGATGTCGTATTTTGTTTTAACTGATAAACCGTAATGACTCCACCGTGTGCATTTGAGGCGGGCCTTTCAAATAACTTGTGTTCAGCGAGTATCTTGACAATGTAAGATAAGTCAATAATATATTTGCTGGGCGAAGTCAGTCGCTTTGTTGTGGTGTAAAAGGATCAAGATAAGAACCGGCACTCACTTTATTCATGCTAGACATCAGACGCTTCCCTGAACAAATAAAGACGCTTACTGCCGAACATACAGCCTTCAGCCATCTCATCATATGATCAGCGACGAAATCAATATTTTGTTTTTAAAGCAAGCGGGCTACGGCTTATCGCCCATGGACCAACTCGGGGTACCACACTCTTATAAACCACACTACAGTTAATGACAGATGTCACTTATTTTGATATTAAAACACGATTTCAGTTACTTAAGGGCATATGGTCTGTCTAATCAATAAAACAGGATACTTTACGTTTGTTTGACTAGGCAGTTTTGTTCCTTAATGATGCATCTGTAAACGGAAAGCGGCTGACAGATAAGATGGTGAATGTGGAACGATTGATGAACCTTGGATGTGAATCAATGATATTTTACAGTCATACTATAAAGCACTTTGATTGTTGTTGCAGCATTGAACATCACCATCAATTCCTTGGCAAATAAACAGAAACATTTTGAAAGAGACACATTGTCAAATGTCACCATAAGTCTTGTGTTATATGTAAAGACACCAAATCTAACCTTTATTCTCCCACCGACTGGTGTTGGCTTTACATTGTTAAGAAATAAACAACCATCAGTGAAATATATCAAGCTAGAAATTGCATGCATTAATGCTGGTGTCGTATTATGCAGCTAATGACAATTTCGCAATCAGTTATATTGGGTAGATTGTGCTGCTATATATAACCACAACTTAGTTTTCCGTTAAGGGCTGCTAAATAATGTTTGCATTCATAAGTGGCTAGAAGGCTGCTCTGGGTTAAACAATTTGATGTAATTGTTCAGGCACTTATTTGATTCGTATTGCGAGTTTTCGATAAATAACGCTTTGAAACGATAAAAGCGCATGAAAATTGCATTGTTCGGTTACAAATAATCACATATGGGAGATGGCAGTGACTATTTCGTTGATCTCGTCCTGTAACTAGGATATATTACAGCTCAACCTATATGATGGTCAGTTAGTTGGGGGCGCTTTCATCTGTGCTCAGAATGCACGCGCTCTGAACGCGTATTTGCACGCAGCTATGTTGGTTCTTGTCAGATGTGAAAGCCTCCTTGTAACCTCGGAAACGTATGTAATATTTAGGCCGCACCATAAACAAACTTTCCGAAGCATTACATGGAAGAGTCAAGAAGGGCAATAAGGACCGTTCTGACTTTCAACATTTTGTGCCAACGCTAAAATAGAATGCTGCCTATAAGTACTGCTGCCTTTGCTTATACATTTGTAGCAGTATTAAGAACGCAGTGATACATTCGCAATATCCATATTGTTACTATCTCGATATATATGGAAAATGGCAATGTAAGAGCACATGTGGTTAGACGGATGCGAGGTCAGAATAGGGCTGCGCTACTCGTTACCATCTTCATTGGAAATGCATTAGTGCATTGCCTGTCTATTGGATTGGTCAGTTGGATAGCTGTGCATTGAGTAATTGTATAGGGTATTCAAATATATTTCCCTTGGTGATACCTATCATGCCGTCCATCAACATCCACGCCGTTCCACTAGCAATAATGCAATACTTTAAATTGCACACCCGTGTGAACATATAGACTGTGGAAAAATGTTCAACGTCCCATCAGGATGTTCGGGTACTAACTCTGCTAGATTGATTTATTAAGTCGAGGAATTTTGTAGCGAGTTGGGAAAAGCTAATCTTCTTTCTCTTGCTGCCGTACAATCCGTCATAATTAAGTCCTGAAAACTGCTGCTTACTTAGAACGCGTTGCAATGTGGCATGGCTATAGGACATTTGCGTTTTCTATACGCAAGAATAACAATATTGGTTTTAGTCACTGATCAACAGATGCCGCGGTCGGTTAGATGTGTGACTGACCAGTCGCAAGGAATATATATATATATATATATATATCGAAATCTACTTGGAGTTATTGACACTCATCCGTTTGCGATGTATTTTGAAACATCTTTAGTGACATTAAAGCTTCAGTCACACATTTAGAACTTTTACTGCCGTCCTTGATAGGACCACTCCCGATTGAAATTTGTCAAAAGTCTGATCCGGATCCTGTGATTGGTGGCGGAAAATTCAGAATTTTTTAAAACCATTCATTTAATCACGTCAACAATCAGATATTGTTCAGGAAGCGTCCCAGTTCAGCCGTTTCCTGCCGAATTCGTCACGATTCTCCCATTCTCAATCCGAATCTGATCCGATTTGTATTTTCCGCATAGTAAATGCGATCAGACAGAGATCAGACGGTGACCGAACAGTGAACCGACGCGGACGGTTCGCATTTGACAGGTCTGGACGCAATCTGGACTCAATCAGAGAGAAACGGCAATGAAACATTTCTCCGAATCACGCCCGTTCACCACATTAGCGTCCTGATCCACCAAAAACTGCTAACGCATTGTCCAGACATCACAGGTCACTGTTACGATTTTGATCCGATACAGCGAATCTGTTATGACATAGTCACGATTGTAAACCGACTAGAATCGGCTGAGTTTCCCGAATTTTATGAGACGCACCTTCTGTCAGGGGTGCTTGGCTGACCTCTCTGGACCTTTCCTGATCCGAAAGACCCTGTTACGAACGCATATGACTGCGTCCAGACAATGATAGGACGTGCCAGATCATTGAGGATAGTAATCCGACTTTTACGCTTTCGTGTCATAGCGCTGTTTGATCTCAAACGGGAGCGATAATCGGCACCGTGTAAATAAAAAGTTATGTATAGATATTACGGGGTGATCCAAATAAAGATAAGTGTCAGTCATCACGCTCACCTAATAATTTTCCGACCATATAAGGTAATAAACAACGCTTTTGATTCTTTTGCTGTGGCGAATAAGACCCATTGCAAGCGTTATACGATACATTGCTGTACGTGCAGCAAGTTGAAGATTACACATAAAGTATATGCCAAGAGCTAAGCGATGGGTGCTCTACGGTACAACAATACCGATATCGTCATGATATTGTCACATCTATCATGATGTAGCTATATAAAGTCAGTACCCGCCAACAGTTGGTGTTTGCGATCAGCTGATGTTATAAAGAGATACGCCGTAGTGTTTGGACGAAACCACATTCTAATACCAAAACGTCGTTTTGAGTATACTTTACAGAGAACGATATTTACTATTCAAAAAAACAACAATTAATTTATCATCAAGAAGAAATGTAGGTGTTTTCTATAATCGATTGATCTGATTATAACACCATGTGCCGAAGGTTAAGTACATTAAAGTAAACGACCAGATTACGTTTCCGTGAGTAATTTTATTGCAGAAAGATATAACGCCAAATGTTCCACGTTGAAATAAGTAAATGAATAACCGCGTAGCAGCGTCTACCTGTCATTGAACAGACACGTCTATATCATCGTCTATATCATCGCCATGGGAGCCTGTTCAACATATAAACTTAGTTTGCTATGGCGACACCTTCAACTGGGCGCTGTTTAATTCTACACACACTCCATGTATCATAATCAGAGTATCGCGTCCTTGACAAAAACAACGAAAAGCTCCTATGTTTTCAGCAATTTTGGTTCATATTTGCATATATCTGGGACGAGCTGAAGCGCGTGTATCAACCTAGAAATAACAGATAGATCAGTTGATGCCCTCACCTCCCTTCAGAAGGATACAAGGGCGGATCTATTTCTGACACGTTTTAGAATGTTATTGGTGTCATATGTACTGATTATTAGTTCATATTGCGTTACAAGCACAAAGGCGGGCCGAGTGCATCAGAGGTGACTTGTGGTTGGAACATTTCACACTCATGATTCAATTGACTTAATGTAAGAACAACTAGAAATCAGACGAATAGTATTTCATGTGTCAAAGATCGCTACTTGTAGCATGAGAGCGTTGGTTGAGGATTGGCGAAGTATATAAGTGAGATACAGGAACACAATTCGCTGTTTTTACGACAAATACAGATAGCATATATCTTCTCTAGCTGATGCCTCGCTACATGTTGGGGCGGGAGGAGGGCGAACGCGAGTATCGTATGGCGACTCCACTAACCGAATTACATAATGGACCGGTGGGTTAGTATAGCATGGAACATTTAGCCAAGTTAATGAGGTCGATGCTTAGTACATTTGATTACGTGGCAACAGAAGGACTGACAACTAAATGTTACATTCTTGAAGATGTTACAACGGCTGTAATTGTGGTTTATGGATAAACGCAACGCAGTCTGTGCCTAGGCCAGTAGTAGTCGCGTAGGATGAACCAGGTAAAGATGCTTGCTATTCAGCATCGTAATCACTGCTATTCAAAATGTTTGGCTAAATGATCACGACCCTTTCTCATTGGCCATGCAGAACCATAAACCTTAGAGAAACGGAGCTTCGATGTTGAAATTCTATTACAGCATTAAATATTTACCGTTTGCAGGGTATGTTATCCAACCAAACCAGCTTCCATAAGTGTATCAACTTATCGGGGCTCATGTTAAGTTTTGATAAGCTTCATTAATGAGAACGAAGCCCTTGATGCGCTTTCACAATAACTATAATTCCTGTACGATTCCCTCTTCAACTGAGGATGCGGCGCAGCGGGCCGGTTTATAAGGCGTGCTGGGCAGTAATGCTAATGCGCATCACGCCCGTGGTTGGCTGAAAGGAATGAATCTATAATCGCATGGGCATGAACTGCGACGGCGGTGGTGTAGGCACGAATATACATAGGGTTGAGCTTTTTGGGACAAACATCTGATGTAGAAAAGAAATACAGCAAAATATTCTCAAGTTTGATGGTTTCGTCATTTCGAGCATCTGTATTAACGACTGTCACAAGCTAATGTAATCTCCCATTGCAAGGTCAAAAATGTGCATTTGATGTTACATTGCAGAGATGATGCTATCGAGCTCAGCATCTGTTGTTGAGGAGTCGTATGATGAAGAACGCGGTAGCTATCTTGAACCTTGCAATAGATTGCTCTGTTGTCGGGACAATAAAACACGATCGTTCATGATATGAGATTCCTTATTAGATAATATGGCTTTATAACGTCGATATTGGCACATACCACATGAAGAACACGAAAATATTCGATTTGGTCATGACAGACAGACAATAACAACATATGACCAAACATATTCCCATTAATCGCAATGGCATCTGCGCAGTGTAATTCGTAATGCCAATAAATCCAATGGATTCCTGTTATATTATGACCTTTACTTTGCAAAGAATAGATAGATAGGTTGTGTTGCTTCTTAGTGCATCATAATAAGCCAGCAGACAGTCCACTTATTGCGAAAAGAAACCTTATTAGACATATGTGTCTGACATATGCTGTCATTTGTAATGCGATCTTGAGTCTTATACGTTTGTTACAGAAAACATCAGCTGCGTCGGGCGGGTTATTTGATGAAAATGGCTAATCAGAGTTTGTTCATAAGCTACGTCTATAATGCATTGTCCGCGGAAGATGACTGCCACGGTAGTAGTAATGGGGTCTTTCGTCATAATTTGATAATACTCAATCGGTAGGGGTTCACTATTGCATACTGTATTGAAGTCTGTTCGTTTTGGTAGACCACGTTATGAAATGCCCACGTCAAGACTTATTATTCAAACTATGATCATTTGGTAAGCAGACATCACATTATTCAGTTATGCAGCCCGGCTCAAGGCGCATTGTTATAACAAATATGCAAAGACAACAGGAATGCAATAATCGACGCATTTGGAAGAAGGTGAAGACTGTCCTGTTCAATAAGGTTAGTGTTTTCGGTACAATGTTTACAGCTTCTATCTGCTTCTACACTAATGAAATTCGTAGTATCTAGTAAACAAGTCAGAGAAAATGGTTGGATACAATAATGGTACCGAGTAGAACACGTTTGACGTTTTTTGTAGCACGAGTGACGCGTGTCCGGTATCATGCAACACACACTAGGCAAAGAATAAACGATATCGCCTTCAAATTAACAGCACGTTCAAGGGCTTTGCTAGGTGAATTTGTAGAGCTTTAAGCTCGCTTCTTCAGAACGCATAAATTGGACAACTCATGCCGTATAATTGCAGTGAACAACGTGCTGGTATGCTTATGGTGTCCTTCGCATATAAGCAGAGTAAACGCTGAATAATTGTTGTCACTTGTATTGCAGAGTTCTGCTTGGGAAAATCATAGCCACTGCCATTGAACGCAGCAGCAGATAAATATACAGAAGGGATTGGAAATAACTCAAAGTAGCTAAGATGGACCAACACGTGATGCGAAAACTTGTGTGTAATGCTTCAGACCGGGATATGGCTAAAAACGT
>CM067351.1:71419907-71447407 GCA_034190875.2 Urechis unicinctus
GATTCCGGTAGAATCGATGACGGTGTCATTGCCATCCTGCATTGCATTGGCTCGCTGGTGCCCCCCCCCCCCCCAAGGCTGATGTAGGGCGACTTCAACAGAGCGTGTATTGGTCGTGACATCGGTCACTATGTCCTTCCAAAAATGCTTAATCTGTTATTATAAGATAGCGCTTGAATATCCGATACGAGTCTGTCATTCGACAGCGGTACACTCACCCGATGGTACCCATGACACACACCTGATGGTACCCCTGACACAAACCCGATGGTACCCATGACACACTCCCCGCGATGACGCACACCTTATGATACCCATGAAGCACACCCGAAGGTACCCAGAACACACACCCGATGATACCCAGAACACACACCCGATGGTACCCAGGACACACACCCGATGGTACCCAGGACACACACACGAAGCATCCATAAGACACACCCGATGGTACCAAGGACACATACTCGAAGCATCCATAACACACATCCGATGGTACCCATGACACACACGTTTTGGTACCCATGACACACACCCGATTGTCACCCATAACACATATCAGCTGGCAACCATGGCACACCAATGGTTACCCACGACACAGACACAGATCCTTTTGGTACCCATGACACAGACTCTGTTGGCACCCATGACATAGATTCGGAACCGGTACCTATTTCACAGACGCCTTGGTAACCGATGAAAGACCCTATGGTTACCCCTGAAACACACCTCATTGTTACCCCATGAATCAGACCCTATGGTTACCAATGAAACGCACCTTATTGTTACCCATTAATCAGACCCTATGGTTACCAATGAAACGCACCTTATTGTTACCCATGAATCAGACCCTATTGTTACCAGACCCTATGGTTACCCAATGACCCTATTACCCATGAAATAGACCCTATTGTTACCCAATGAATCATGTTACCCATGAAGCAGACCCTATTGTTACCCATGAAACAGATCCTATTGACCCTAATCATATTGTTTCCCACCCCTATGAATGAAGCAGACCCTATTGTTATAAACAGACCCTATTGTTACCCATGAATCAGACCCTATGGTTAACAATGAAACACACCCTATTGTTACCCATGAATCAGACCCTATGGTTACCAATGAAACAAACCCTATTGTTACCCCATGAATCAGACCCTATTGTTACTAAAACAGAAACAGACCCTATTGAAATCAGACCCCTATTCCCCTATTGTTACCCATGAATCCGACCCTATTGTTACCAATGAAACAGACCCTATTGTTACCAATGAATCAGACCCTATTGTTACCCATGAAGCCGACCCTATTGTTACCCATGAATCAGAACCTATGGTTACTAATGAAACAGACCCTATTGTTACCCATGAATCAGACCCCGTGGTTACTAATGAGACAGACCCTATTGTTACCCATGAAGCAGACCCTATTGTTACCCATGAAACAGACCCTATTGTTACCCATGAATCAGACCCCATGGTTACTAATGAAACAGACCCTATTGTTACCCATGAAGCAGACCCTATTGTTACCCATGAAACAGACCCTATTGTTAACCATGAATCAGACCCTATGGTTAACAATGAAACACACCCTATTGTTACCCTATGAATCAGACCCTATGGTTACCAATAAAACACACCCTATTCTTACCTATGAATCAGACCCTATGGTTACCAATGAAACAAACCCTATTGTTACCCCATGAATCAGACCCTATTGTTACTAACGAAACAGACCCTATTGTTACCCATTAATCAGACCCTATTATTACCCATTAAATAGACCCTATTGTTATCAATGAATCAGACCCTATTGTTACCCATGAAACAGACCCTATTGTTACCCATGAATCAGACCCCATGGTTACTAATGAAACAGACCCTATTGTTACCCATGAAGCAGACCCTATTGTTACCCATAAAACGATGTATAAATAGACCCTAGTGTTACCAATGAATCAGACCCTATGGTTACTAATGAAACAGACCCTATTGTTGCCCATGAAGCAGACCCCATGGTTACTAATGAAACCGACCCTATTGTTACCCATGAATCAGACCCTATGGTTACCCATGAAACAGACCCTATTGTTACCCATGAATCAGACCCTATGGTTACTAATGAAACAGACCCTATTGTTATCTACAATGTTCTGGCTTCGATCCTAAAGCAACCGCCTCCCTCGCATCACGTCACGTCATCCCACTATCCTCATCAGCATAACACTGGCACACAAAACATGTTATACCAGAGATTGTGTGGTTATTTGACAAACATATATCCAAATTAATCTTGAAGTCGTTCGAAAGAATGTAACGCCTTAGAGGTTTTGACTTAATAACACGTAGCAAAAGAATTGATCCGCTGAAGAGCCAAGAAATCAGCGCATTGATCCAAATACTGCTGTTGGCATGGAGATAACGCGGACGTTGACGTCACGAGCGCCAACCGTGACGTCATTACAATTTGTATCTTCATGTTGCGCTCGAAACCCACAGCTGCTCATTAGGATACGATGAATGTCAAAGACGATCCTCCTAATTGCTAAAACCAAGTACAGCACCCCCCCCCCACACACACACACACACAACAAACATGCCAATACACGTGTACACTCATAAGCACACCTTCCACTCGCACATATACGCTCACGAGCACTCTAACCAAATCACGTCACAATTCCAAAACCTTAATTACTCCTCTCTTTTCGGCTCATTGGGACAAGCAAAATTGACCTCATTCAGACCTACATGTTCAGTGGCACTTCAAATTAACACCTCGCCTGGTCAACATGTCCCACTCCAATCTCTAGCGTTCGTCAACAGATACCATTTCGTTACACAATCCAATCAGCAATAACTACAGCAAAAAATGTCAGCTTCTAAAAAGCCCAACGACACCACGAGACACACACGACACCACGAGACCCTCACGACACCACGAGACACACACGACACCACGAGACACACACGACACCACGAGACACACACGACACCACGAGACCCTCACGAAAGACCAAATCGGAAAAAGAACCCAACGTTACAGTAACCACTCACGAGCGTGCCAGAAAATCTCATACGATAAAGAAAAATCGTTCCGTTACTTCCGGTACCCGAGAAAGAACATGACCAGCAATTACACAAGACAACCTGATCAAACTAGAATGTCGCTAAACGACCGACTCGAATACATCAAGTTGTTCTGTCCAACGGGTGATGCTTAGACTGGTGGATTTTTTAAGCAGATTTACTTCCGCTTTGATGTACACTCGGCGAACACCGACGTCATGCAGGTTTCATCAAAGTTCACTAGCTTCGGCATGACGTCACGGATGTCACACAGCGAATGACTGTGTCCGTTTATTGCAGGTAAATCCTCGTGGCGTGCGCGCTTGCATGCGGCCACCGCTGAAGGAATGCTTCGGCAGGAGTAGGTGCTGATGGTAATTAAACTAAATTCGTTTAAGGGTAGTAATGACATCGACAGAGCTATTTGAGGTTGGTGCAAGTGTGTGCTTGGCACCTGTGTGTGTGTGTGTGTGCAACCGATGTGAACCCGCTCCTGCTCTCACGCAGCCAACTATATCTAACCACTTTCAGTCCACCGCCTCATAAGTCAACTCACCACCTCTTACCTCATTCAACCCATAACCTCTGACCTTACTCAGCCCACCACATCTGACCTCACTCACCCTACCACCTCGAACCTCACTCAGCCCATCACCACTGACCTCACTCTGCCAATCACCTCTAACCTTACTCAGCCCATCACATCTGACCTCACTCAGTCCATCACCTCTGGTATCACTCAGCCCACCGCCACTGACCTCAGTCACCCCACCACGTTTGACCTCACTCTTCCCATCGCCTCTGACCTCACTCCGTCCATCAAGTGTAATCTCACTCAGCTCATCGCCTTACCCCAAATCGTGATACAAATGTAGACAGGTTCTGACAATTATTCCAAACTAAGGGTGAACTGTTGTCGTGGCCTATGATATAGACACACCTCCCAATTCCTGCAGCAAGTTTAAGTGGTTTTAATAGAGAGGACAAACTTTTTACCAGTATTGGAATTGTTTGTGATTGGGCAGCCTACAACAGGAAGGATGCCTCCCAGAGTGAAGACACTACATCATAACCGAATGGGGGCACAGCGGTCCCGATCATAATCACCTGTCTGCGAATCACTACCTGTCATTATTACTTTCTATATAAATTTACTTCACAGTATTCTGGGTGGCAAAGCTGTCCTCAAATACAACATGCTTATTCGAACACTAGGATTAAGCAGCCGATTCGCTTGGCAGCCTCTACGCATGGAGCATTGCTTTAAGAGGGTATTTCCACTCGACTGGTGATTACGGGAACACCAGAACGCTTACCCAGCGCTTATTCGGCTAAAAATCGTGACGTCGATGAATTTGTTCCCTGCATGCAGTCTGTTACAATTATACCTGCTCAGGGCGGATGATCAAAGTATTGTTAAAGCCCTGTAATCCAGGGGAATGATAACAAAAATGAGGGTAATACGCCAGAGCTGTACTCATGATAAAGCTCACATTATTCCAGTAGAGGAACCCACACTGAATATATTCGATTAAATTCTATAGAAGTGAGAGAGAAGAGCAATTGAAATGCGGTTTATTTAATTGCATCCACGGAGGCATATGGGGACACTGTGTGTCGTTCTGTTGATAGTTAAGGGCAGTGGGGTGGAGTGACAGCCGGTTGGGGTAAGGCGTAGGTTGGAGTGAGAGTGGAGAGGTGCGGTTGGGGTAAGGCATAGGTTGGAGTGAGAGCGGAGAGGTACGGTTGGGGTAAGGCGTAGGTTGGAGTGAGAGTGAAGAGGTATGGTTGGGGTTAGGCGTAGGTTGGAGTGAGAATGGAGAGGTACGTTGGGGTAAGGCGTAGGTTGGAGTGAGAGTGAATAGGTACGGTTGGGGTGAGGCGTAGGTTGGAGTGAGAGTGGAGAGGTACGGTTAGGGGTAAGGCGTAGGTAAGAGTGAGAGTGAAGAGGTACGGTTGGGGTTAGGCGTAGGTTGGAGTGAAAGTAGAGAGATACGGTTGGGGTAAGGCATAGGTTGGAGTGAGAGTAAAGAGGTACGGTTGGGGTAAGGTGTAGATTGTAGTAAGAATGGAGAGGTACGGTCGGGGTAAGGCGTAGGTTGGAGTGAGAGTGAAGGGGTACGGTTGGGGTAAGGCGTAGGTTGGAGTGAGAATGGAGAGGTACGGTTGGGGTAAGGCGTCGGTTGGAGTGAGAGTGAAGAGGTACGGTTGTGGTAAGGCGTAGGTTGGAGTGAGAGTGAAGAGGTACGGTTGGGGTAAGGCGTAGGTTGGAGTGTGAATGAAGAGGTATGGTTGGTGTAAGGCGTAGGTTGGATGTGAGAATGGTGAGGTACGGTTGTGGTAAGGCGTAGGTTTGAGTGAGAGTGGAGAGGTACGGTTGTGGTAAGGCGTAGGTTTGAGTGAGAGTGAAGAGGTATGGTTGGGGTAAGGCGTAGGTTGGAGTGAGAGTGGAGAGGTACGGTTGGGGTAAGACGTAGGTTGGAGTGAGAGTGGAGAGGTACGGTTGGGGTAAGGCATAGGTTGGAGTGAGAGTGAATAGGTACGGTTGGGGTACCCCAGACCCCCCCCCCCCCCCCTCCCCCCCCTACCCACTCCCAAGTGTCCGTAATAAACATGGGGGCTAGTTTTCGTGCGCACCTGTGCGTCTGAATACCTGGTAAATATACGGATCAATGTAATCTGGTTTAGTACAATCAATGCAATATCTCAGTGTCACTTGATATCACTAGACACTTCCGCTCAACGTTATCTCAAAGCAGGTGATAAATGTGCGATCTTTGCACGCTGGTCTGTGTATTCTGTCAAAATGACAACCTGCTGGGAACACCAGGTGTGTTATCAGTAGTTCACGATATTGAACAGAAAAGAGGAAAACCAGGTAATAACATATCTCTTTTATGTATTGAATGCAAGTATTAGCGTGCTTATGTTGTTACAATACACACTTAGCCGTGATGACTGTGTGCTATATATCGCGGTTTATACTAGCTCCGGTCGAACGCTAATATAAATATATACCGTTCAGTTTACGCGCGTCGGCGGAAACGCGTATGGCTAAAGTTGTGCAGGACGCATCTAGAAAATTACATACATCCAGAGCCTGTACAAAAAATAGATCGGACGCACCAAAAAACTTACCCCCATTCGACGCTATTCTTCAATAAATGCCATCGATATATTGTTTCTGAAAAATCGCGATACGATGTCTTTCATTTTGGAAAATATTAATTCCCGCGATTTCCCGCATTGCCTTAGCATCCTGTGGGAGGAGGGTGGGGGGCAATTGCCCTAACTCGGATAGGGGTGTGCCGCGGGACCTCGAAAACCCGTACCCGTTGTACAAGTTGAGAATGACAGAAAGTATGCCCCGTCATGCAAGGTATTATGCGAATGTATAACCCGTCGTACAAGACCGTCGAGAAACCGAAAAAACATACCCCTTCGCGCGGCACATGTATGCTATCTTTACACACTTAAAGTGACCCCCCCCCCCCCCCCCCCCCCCCCCCCCCCGGGGCTTACCATTGGTCGTCGTCATTCTGAGCATGCGCAATGCATGTGGTCTTGAACTTGAAAACAAACATGTTGCTGTGTTTCGGACTTTTTACCGCTTCCAAAATTGATCGAGCTATAAACAATTACCATGGATGAAATCCCCCGCCGAAAACGGATAAAATTGTCTGTAAGACATCATTGCATTATATAACTCCATCACTTGAGTATGTTTGGTGTTTGGTAGTTGTCTGAATCGATCTCAATTTGTTTTCAGTGCGTCGTATTAAGAGAAAGTAAGACTTCTACTTAGACGTCTTGTAGGGATAGGTTTATATCAGCTTCAACAAAGAAATAACCTGAACTGAATCACTGAAGCTATGTTGCGTTTGAAAGTAACAGGTGAAAATGAGCTTCAGTGAAGATGTTGACGATGAGGACGAATTCAGGTAAAAGTCTTTCCTGCTTGTTCTGTGAATTTGTCCCGCAGTGGTACCTCAAACAATTGCCCGCATCATGTACGCCCAATGCAGGCTAGTTTGACTTGTAGGTCGCGGGTTCGATTCCGCAGCGGATCAATACCTAAATGACGCCTCAAATCACACTGGCCAATCATCAGAATCACTCACATTCTACACAGGCACAATATCACCCAAAGCATAATTAACCGCCATGATTTTTCATTAACCATACCGATCCCGTCACTGCCAATATTTCCGTGAAAGCAATATTTCCTCAGCGACCACTATGTACTGTATGCATGTGAAGGCAGTATTTCCTCAGCGACCACTATGTACTGTATGCATGTGATGGCATTATTTCCTCAGCGACCACTTTGTACGGTATGCATGTGAAGGCAGTATTTCCTCAGCGACCACTATGTACTGTATGCATGTGAAGGCAGTATTTCTACATCCGGAGTGAGATGCATGGAAAGGTTCTCGAGGCTGGACTCAAGGGACACAAGCTGGTGGTCAACATGAGACTGACCCCTCCAGTGGATTCCCAACTATGGTATGAGGACGAGGACGGCAACATCATGTCCAAGACTGGACTGGCCATCGACAGCACTGGTGGGTATAGATCTGTAAAACTCTTCTATCATCTCAGAGCATATTTTTAGTGGTAGTGAGCAGTGATGGTCTTGGTTGATTGGATTCTGTCTTCTAAGTAAGTATATCGGTCCCTTTGCCTGGCTATCTCTCCCTGACTCCCCCATTATTTCCCACCAATCGCACTTATAAGACAGCACACCCTTTTACTGATTATATATGGTAAATCTAAACCCTCCCCCTTCCCTTCCCTTCTCTCAATATCCCTCCCTTCCCTTGCTTGCACCTCTATTTCCCTCTCTCTCTTCTCTCTCTCTCTCTCTCTCTCTCTCTCTCTCTCTCTCTCTCTCTCTCTCTCTCTCTCTCTCTCTCTCTCTCTCTCTCTCTCTTCCCCTCTCTCTCTCTCTCTCTCTCCTCTCCCCCCCTCTCTCTCTCTCTCACTCTCTCTCTCTCCTCTCTCTCTCTCCTCTCGCCTCCCTCTCTCTCTCTCTCTCTCTCTCTCTCTCTCTCTCTCTCTCTCTCTCTCTCTCTCTTCCCCTCTCCTCTCCCTCTCATCATCATCATCATAATCATGATCATTGCAATCGTTGCAATAATCATCATCATTGGAATCATCATCGTCATTGCAATCGTCATCATCATCATCATCGCCCCCATCACCCATGTTCTGTGATAACCTTATCATCCCCCTCCGTTGAATTCTTACCATACTGTATGCATCTTGGCAGACTTAAAGTTCGTCCGAGTTCAACAACCGTTTCACGAGAAAGTCGCCCAGCAATGGAAGAGAGAGGGACAATGCATTGTCAACAAACATCTTCCTGGAAAGGTCAGAGTTCAACTCAACTCGTGTATGGAATCAATAACGCCTTACCCTCTCACAGGGGAAATACTACCAATAAGGTTTAAGTTAAAAGGGGGGGTTCAACCCCATATTTGATACGAGGTTGCCTAGCCGGAAACCAAAAGTTGACCTGGCTAACTGTAATCGGCCCATCCCAACTGACCTGGCTAACTGTGACCTGCCAATCCTAACTGACCTGGATGACGGGGACCGGCCCATCCTAAATGACCTGGCTAACGGTGACCGGCCTGTCCTAACTGACCTGGCTAACGGTGACCGGCTCGTCCTAACTGACTTGGCGAACTAATGACGCAAATTGATCGGCATATTTGTCGGTTCAGTAAAATCAGCCACACAATGAACCTCCGACATGATCAAGCTGCTGCGATACACGTAATAAAGTGGAAGCCAAATGATCCCTGATAACCTTACATTGGGTGAGAATACCTCGTAAATAGATGTAGCATAAATCCGGATCTTCTTACTTTTCAATGATCACCATTTTGACATAAATGTAGAGACGTTTGGTCAAGGCCTACACAGTTTTTTCATGACGTCACTGGTGTTTTATCTCATATTCTGACAGCGTCTGCCTGGGCTCAATGATTGATAGGACTTATGCATGATCAGTCGCCCCATCTGAAAACTCCGGATGTGACCAGCAGTGACGTCACAAAGAACAAATAAATTTTAAAACGGCAACTAAGCTAAAATTTGATACAAAGTTAACATTCAAAAAACGGATTTCTGTACAAATGTCTGTACCTAAAAAAGGTTTCATATTTGCTGTGTTATTGGTCACATTTATTTACAGTTTAACGGAATCTAAAGATAGAGTATTATGGTTATCCTTTGCGTTCCACAGTGCATCGACATTATACAGAAGAAAATGGCGGATCATATTGAGATCTGTGTTTTCAAATATCGCTCCCAGAGCAACCAGCACTGGTGCTTCGACATGCTGGACGACCCTTTGTTGTGAGTGTATCATGATCATCATGATCATCATCATCATCATCATCATCATCATCATCATCATGATCATCATCATCATCATCATCATCATCATCATCAATTTCCCATAATCGATTATCACCATCATTGATCTTCAATCACTCGTCATCTCAATAAGATGTACCTTTTTAACAAAAGTGTAAGATTTTAATCGGACAGCTTATTAGTCTAGTCACGTCTGGTACATTTAACAGTATGATTGATATTGTACAGGCCGGTGTATGGTCACGTGACCAGTAAGATGCACGGCAAAGTGTTGAGCATAGCAGCCGGAAACAGATTGGTGATGGAAGCGCTGCAAAACCCTCCCGTAGATGAGCAGCTGTGGTATACCGATCAGACGGGCGTCCTCCATTGCAAAATACATGATTTGGCAATTGACGGACAGGGTGAGTAATCTAGGTGGCACTATGTGAATATATGAATTGACATTCTCATCATTAGTGCAGAAACATTGAATATACACACACACACACACACACACACACACACACACACACACACACACACACACACACACACACACACACACACACACACACACATACACACATATATATACACACACATGTGTGTGTATGTGTGTGTGTGTGTGTGTGTGTGTGTGTGTGTGTGTGTGTGTGTGTGTGTGGGTGTGTGTGTGTGTGTGTGTGTGTGTGTGTGTGAACCATTTCAAACCACTCCTTTTTAAGTACTATGATAGCACAGAATCACTTCATTGTTTGCAGACGAGGATTGTATTCGCGTTAAGGAATACAACACCTCTGATCCGAATCAACAATGGGAGCTCCAGAATGACGTCATTGTTAATAGATGTTTCACGAAAAAGGTACGCAACAGTTTGTAACTTGATTTCCACCGCCATGCAGCCTAATCGGTCAATTCACAGCTGGTTTGCGAACCCCATTTTATTCCGGTGAAATAAAGACCGTGGAGAGTGCATGGTTCGGTGACACGCAAAAAAAACTACTTGTCAAAGGTCTGTTGACCTTGTGTTTGCCTTGACCCGTCTCACTGTGACAAGAGCGATATGACACTTAGTTACACCCTCATCATTGCTATCGTTTGATGGTAGCTATAGGACAGGCGTGTGCTACAGGTTCTGCATATACCTTCGTTGACCTACATTGACATACAGGTGTTAATGTCAGCCTTATCATAGCACAATGTTGTATTCTCAAACCGAGTATTTATGTCCATTTCAGGACTTACATTGCTCTCACCTGTTGATTATCTTTCGTCTAAGATGTCGTGATTAGTTTTGGTTTTGTAGAATTTGCAAGCGCCAATTTCTATCAATCTACGACTCACATATCATTTTCGGCATCGACTGTACATATATGCTTCCTTTCCTTTTGTTTTGTTTGTGAAATCACTGGTGAAGTGGTTATTTAGTGTTAAGGTCACCTGCCAATCTTACTGTTCTTTCCATCAACTCAGTGTTTAGATATCGCCAGGAAGAACAAAGCGGATAGCGCCGAGCTCTGTGCCTACAATTACAAATCACAGCTCAATCAGCAATGGATCTTCGCGGCTGCCAAGTCTTTAGGGAATGGGGTATCCCCCACGGCTGCCAAGTAAGACACCCCAACTTCTCCATTCAACCCACCCCCTCCCATCACCCCACCCCCTCCAAACACCCCACTCCCTCCTAACACCCAACCCCCTCCCCTCCCTTCACCCCACCCCCTCCAAACACCCCACTCCCTCCTAACACCCAACCCCCCTCTAACACCCCACCCCTCCTAACACCCCTTCCACCCTACCTCACCCCCTCCTAACACCCCACACCTCCCATCAACCCTCACCCATTCTAACACCCCACCCCCTCCTAACACCCCACCCCCTCCTAACACCCCTTCCACCCTACCTCACCCCTCCTAAAACCTAATCTCTCCCATCACCTTAACCCACCTAGCACATTTACCCCTCCCATCATCCCAACCCACGAAATACTTCGACCCCTCCCATCACCCCTTCCCCGCTTTACACCTTACCCCTAATTTATTATCTCTAATACAATCACGAAGAACCACTAACGTTCAAATGATATACTGCCAAAAAAAAAAGAAACCATGTTACAACCTCTGGCATAGTCAAAATTTATATAATTGTCAAAACGGTCAAACTGATATGCCTTTAAAATTGAATGACGATTCTTCTTGTCAGAACTGACGATGACTATTTCTACATGAGTAGCCTGATGAATGGCAAGGTCGTTACGATCGACCCCAGCAGCAAGATACTTACAATGGAGACACTTCAACAGCCACCGCCCCCAAAACAACAGTGGTACGAGGATGACGTGCACGTGATCAGGTCTCGTGTTGGTGACGCGGCTATTAACGTCCCAGGTGCGAATACAATAACACTAATTGAAAGTGGTTTCTACAAATAATAAGGTCACCCTTCGTGCTACAAGGGAGCTGACAATCGTTTTACATTATCTTTGTAAGAGATGCAAACTACTGCACTTTTTAAGAATAGAACCAAATTATCTCAGGATAAGTGAATGGATTTTTTCCCATCACTATATCCTACATTGTAATTGTACGCGGCTTATTTCTCTCACCTTAACTTTGTTTTAATATTGTTAATTAAAAATGCATCTCTTTATTTCGGTATGAACACACGTAATATACTGTCTGCTGTGTTAATCCATTTGTCGTGAGCAGAGGAGAGCTCCGTGCCCCGGGCAGAAGGCCCCCTCACCGCCGCTTCCTATGATATGTACGACAGTAACCAACAATGGATCCGCCAGAGCGCCAAGAATGGCTACTTCTACATCGTGAAACGTGACCAACGGAAAGAGGTGACGAGTACTGATTCGTCGACAGGTGGCGCTTCCCAACATAGTTATTTATGCCAGGCTCTCTGGGCGTTATATCACAGGATCAAACGCGTCGAACGAATGTTTGAATGCTATCTAAAAATAAGCCACTGACGTAGCAATAGATATTTAACTTGTTAGAAGAAGCTAGCTATATGACAGTCGCATGTACTCAGTTATGAAGTCAATATAGGGCTATAAAAATGGTGTCATCATAACGTCCCCCACTGCAAGCTGCGCCACGCCAGAACCCGCAGCCTGGCATACGGGCGGTCCCGATACACAGGATAACATCTTATGACTAACTTCCAACCTAAATTATACTCTTACATATAAAACTCAGATGTGTTTTGGCCCTAGGCATTCACTAAATGCCACCGTATAGTTTGATGCTTGTCTTAATCGCGGCATTACTTCCCATACATCATCGCTCTATTGCCACCGATAAAACGTGCCAAAGACCGTCATCAGCAATGGCACGTCCATCATGGTTGTCGTAAAATATACAGAATGCAGATAATCGAATACATTGTATTGTATCGTTATGATCCTTCGTTCCATGTTACAGTGTCTCGATATCGCCAGGAAGAACACAGCGGATGGAGCTGTCCTTTGTTCGTTCCCGTACAAAGGACAGGTGAACCAAATATGGGACTGTCGTAACCTCAACAGGTGAGGTATCATTACCTGTACAGGTGTCTATTCCCAGGAAGATGGATCCTTATGTCAGAGTGCTTGGTTGTCATTACCATCATTACCTTAATCCAATCATCATCATCATCATCATCATCATCATCATCATCATCATCATCATCATCATCATCATCATCATCATCGACATCAGCATTGTTATCATCATCATCATCATCATCATCATCATTATCATCATCATCATCATTACAGTCCGTCATTATCATCTTCATTGTCGTCCATGACATTATCACCAAAACGTTCGTCATCAAGGTGTAGCACGAGTGTTGAACCTTGCAACTCCAAGATCGTTTATTCCAGAAGGGCTGATTAACTGTTAAATTCGTTCCATATTCACATGTTTACTGCTACAAGTACTCAACGGATACTTATAATCCTCCTCAGTACATACTGAGAGTTAAGATAACTCTATGTAGATTAGCAAACTAAACCATCTTTCAACCCTGCCAATCGTTTCCAAACAGCCACAACGCCCACCCCGCCCACCCTGCACCCCACTCCATCCCCGCCGAATGCTACACCACAACCCCTATGACTGCTGTGATCATTGTTTGCCGCATTGTTTCCAGTTGCCGGGAGTTCTTCACCATAGAGAGTCGTATGCATGGGAAGCTGCTACAAGTGGATGCATCCAGCATGAAGGCTGTCATGGTAACCAAGCCTGTCCACATCTCAGACTTGCAGCTCTGGTATAAGGACACAGCTGGCATTGTACACTCTAAGATGGGCGACTGGGTTTTTGACAGCACTGGTAAGCTTGGAATGAACTAACAATGAGAAGACTCACCCAGCTGGAAATTCACATTTTGCCGGTGGGCCAATATAAAAAAGTAAAGTTCTGTTCGTGAACAACTGTAGTTGTATTGAATAACAAAGTCAATCCTGTGCTTGGGAATACTTGTGTATAACGAACGTTCGATCCGTTGTGCCTCTTGCTTCTGTCTTCGGTCTCTGAAATGTACGCTAAACACAGATTTAACACTCTCATCAAATATCATCACTGCTACTAACGGGCATCTCATTATAATGAACATTTGTAACTTTTCTCCGTGAAATGCAGGTTGAATAATACCATCAGCAGTATATATTTGTGTTCTTTATGTGGGATGTGTATGTTATATAATACCATCAGTAGTATATATTTGTGTTCTTTATGCGGGGTGTGTATGTTATATAATACCATCAGCAGTATATATTTCTGGTCTGTATGTGGGGTGTGTATGTTGCCAGATCCGATGAGCATCTCAATGCACCAACATGACCCCACTAACCCGGACCAGCAGTGGATCATCAGTCCGTGTGATTGTTACATCATCAATCTCACGGATAGGAAGATGGTGAGCAGTCAACACCGCATTCAGTCAATGTGCATATATATATATATATATATATATATATATATATATATATATATATATATATATATATATATATATATATATATATATATATATATATATATATATATATATATATATATAATAGTAAACAATAGTAACCACCTATTGTTAAAACAAACTAAGCAACAATATTTTGTTAATAATTATCATTACCGCATTGAGTGATTAAAATTTCGCTGAGTTGGCATTTTATGATTCCAATTGAGTTGACGTTATAATCTCTCAGACAGGAAGCAGAAAACTCAGGGAATCATATTGTAAATGCTATGGAATATTCCGTTTCAACCACTGTTTGATCTTCTCACAACAATTTGGTTCCTGATCGCATGACCGATGCTTTCTTATTAATTATGTTTTTTTGTGCTCATATTTGCTTTCAGTGCTTGGATATAACAAGGAAAAACAAAGAAGATTTTGCTGGAATTTGTGCCTTCAAAAACAAGGGTCAGTCGAACCAGACGTGGTCGTTCGTAACATACGACTAGGGTAGGCCAAATACGACATACGACTAGGGTAGGCCAAATACGTCATACGACTAGGGTATGCAAAATCTGTCCAAGAAATATTTTCTTAATAAATTGCAAGGGAGAAGATAAATTGTGACCCTTATAAGTCCTCTATGCAAAGTAAAGAATGGCTAAATTTACCAAATATTGTGATGTTTTATATAATGACAGCATTGCAACGCAATGGATGGTTGTTGTTAAGGATGTTGCAATAAAAGCCTGACATGCCAAGTTACATCATATCCTTATCTACGTTCAAATACACGACATATAAGGCAATCATCTGGCATGTTTAAGTCTCCCGGGTCACCCGTGCCCCCTCTTCTGATTAGTAAGGGTACCGCAATAAATTGTCGCAATGTGTCTATTTAGTTAAAGATAGTTTATACCATATATGATTTAGAGTCCAATAAGTTTCTCTTGGTAGCCGCGGGAGATGATATTTTGTTTATACTGAA
This sequence comes from Urechis unicinctus, assembly GCA_034190875.2. Lineage (NCBI taxonomy): Eukaryota > Metazoa > Annelida > Polychaeta > Xenopneusta > Urechidae > Urechis > Urechis unicinctus. The sequence continues at coordinate 71,435,286 of CM067351.1, forward strand.
AAACCTCCGGGTTGTGTTAGTATTCTAGATTTGTAGGCATAGAACATTAACCTTTGGCAGGGTGCGCTGTTTACTGCGTTCCATCTCTCATATCCGCCCTTTCTGGTGATAACCGCATCAAAAGACATAAAGGGGCAAGGTAACCTGCCAAACACATTCGACGGTCGATCATCGTCTAAAAGTAACAAAATCTACTGAGTGAGGTTTTCCATATGCATTATAGGACTTTCATATTCAATCCATGCATATTCATCAAAATAAATAATTGTAAATTTTTTCCCTTATATACGCGATTTTAATTGCCTGCCGTTGAACACCGTGTGTATGAACATTGAGGTTGGTATCGTAAACATTACGTATGACTCGGCATTACAAAGTAGATATGTAGATATGTCACCTCTGTGGTAACAGAAGAACCAAGAAACAGAATTGTTTATTTATAACAGACCTTTATTGAATTTCTCAGAACGAAATAACTATGTATGATCAGTAATACACATAAAACCCAAATTATACAGCAACCAAATCTACTTTAGACCATAACTTGGGAGCGTTTATACTTTATACATAATATAAAATGACCTAGATCTAGCAACTTAATACGTTACAGTTGACGTATGTTATCTGCTAACTTGTCCATCTCGGATAAAACATCATATATCGAATGACAAAGCAGAATGGAGAAAAATCTGTTAGACTATAGATAGACTATATGGAACAATATCACATCAACAAAATACACACAACATTGAATCATCCCGCAGCATAGTTTGGTCATATACTCTAGCCAAATTCTGCATCAATGACATAATTAACCAAACACAAACAGCCAAGCAATCATTCGAAGTCAAAGAAAACATTATGAACATCTGACGAAATACAGACATGACCATTACATCATGCAATAGGTTCTACTTTTAAATTTATAAATGTTTAAAAGTGGGAAGCAATTTTAATTCACGCAGATAGTCGTACATTTTATAAGTAAACTGAAATTGAGGGAAGAATCAATGGAAGCCTTTAGCCTCCAGTCGCTCCGGAGCTCGCAAATGTAATCCTCATCTAGGAAACCGTTTCTGCAACACACATGGAGTCAACTCAATTCATATGGAGTCAACTCAATTCACATGAAGTCAACTCAGATCACATGGAGTCAACTCAGTTCATATGGAGTCAGCGCAATTCGCGTGGAGTCCATTCAGTCCAAATGGATTCAACTCAGTTCACATTGAGTCAACTCAATTCACATGGAATCAGTTCAATTCCAGTGGAGTCAACTCAGCTCATATGGAGTCAACTCATTTCACATGAAGTCAACTCATTTCACATGTAGTCAACTCAGTTAACATGGAGTCAACTCAGTTCAAATGAAGTCAACTCAGCTCAGAGGTAGTCTATTTACAGGAATCCATCAACATAAATCGCAGATATCATAGCAATTTTCATGTTTAGCATCTCATTATCCTCATAATGCCAGGACGTTATGACTCTAATCACAGACACAAATTATTAGAACGTTATGACTGACCCCGTGATCCCGCATGTAACATTCCTCTTGTGCTCCTCTCTGTGCAAGAACGCCTCCCCATTCTTAACGACGATCAGAGTCAAACGCTTTCTTCATCAAATGCATTAGATGTCGCCGAGTGTCCGTGTTCGGTAGATATGCCACGTCGACCCACACCTCTCCCTCGTCACAAACACCAACACGGTAAGTTTTACCTGACAATAGCATGGCTCGTCAGAATTGTTAATAAATAACATGGATTATTAGTCAGGAGAAATGTTGATCAAATGTTGACATTGTTTTCATGTTAAGGGATAGAATAAGAAGAGATATAAGAGAACATGGCATCATGAAATGGATATCATGTCTCAACAATTTACTAATTGGAGCAAGCATATATATATAAATATATATATATATATATATATATATATATATATATATATATATATATATATATATATATATATATATATATATATATATATATATATATATATATATATATATATATATATATATATATATATATATATATATATATATATATATATATATATATATATATATATATATATATATATATATATATATATATATGTTTGTTGGAGTCGGACGTGTCGTCATTCAAGCTACCGAAAGCTAGTTGTCAGGACAAAACCCTTAATAACAGCCTTGATTTACTGCGGATACTATTTGCAAACAAGCGACCTGTGGTCGCCCATGATAAGTCGTTGGGATAATAATGCTACATCGGCAATAAAGGCACGCTAGGGAGCTGCTCTGGCGTCAGCTGGAGCGGCCGCTGATAACGAATCACTTTAATGGGTATGTTGTGCTCTCATTGGTATTTGCTTTGCTTTTCACATTGACGTAATTGACTTTCTCTTCGCATCACAATGCCTCCAATTCACCAACATTACTACCGAGCAGTTGTGATCCTAACACCCACGTTCGTGCTGCCATCAAGGCCTGGCCATCATGGAAGCCAACTTTGGATCGTTCACATATACAATTCTCATTTTAGCGAGTGTTTTGTGACGGTAATTCCAAAACAAAATCCTATGCAAAAACCTCTACCTAACAAGGATATCACACATGTGACAAGAAAGTTGGCAACCTTTTATTTCTTGTCTACCTACTATTTTTGCTCATTATATACAAGCACCGTAATAAAGGCGATAACGATTCCTCAGCATCCAAAGGTGTAGCGCTGTGTATTTAGTTTCATGACTCTAACGCTTGAGCGACATGATAAAACGGGGTATAGGAGGGTTGGGTGTCATTCGGTGTGCGATATTGGCGCGTTAGGTGGAACCCTTCCGGTAAACATATTAGATGACGTCGGTGCCTCATTATCTGAATTGTTTGTTATGTAAACGTATACCGAACCGACATGCTTAACGACAATTAAATGCTTTATATGTCAGGCGTACCTATTATTTGTGCGTGTCTTGTTCTAATTTATCTTTAAAGCGAGAAAATCAGGCATTCAACCCAGCCACAACATCATGGTCCGACTCTAATCACAAAAGTTTCCTGCAGGCTGCGCAGGAGGAATCTCTTATTAAATTAGCCTCTATAGCCCACAGCTGCACGTGACAACTCGGGATAAAAACTAAAATAAATGGGTATCTTGTCTTAAACAAATACTATTCAACTGGCCCGCTCAGTGAACTTACTTACGACATGCTTTAGATGTAGACGTTAAAGCGACAACGGACTGTCATTGTATTTGTTAAGAGCAACAATGATAGGTTTTTATTATCGTCGTAAAGCCTCACAACAAATGCTAGGTTAATGACAACTGAAGTCCAGTTCTCAGCGGGAAGCCTTGTCTGACAAAAAAACCACCATCCAGTTGTTTTGCGGTGTGTGCTACTTGTGGCCAGCAGCACAAGGTCTATGGTAATCTACACGTGTGCAAGTTAGCCAACAACTCACCGATACATGTGTAAAGAGGGTCTTCACGATAGGATAGGTTAAACGGCAAGAGACAACCGACTCTTCACAAATGCACGGAATACTATCAATGTATTATTGGGATTAGAAATTTGCATGACTTGTAAGGCTGTAATCCAATCCTGACTAGCTAAGCAAATTTATGTCATAATCTCTTGTGAGGCACGATGATATTCCATACAAATTCATTAATCAATCAAATCGAAATATACATGAAGCAAGTGTATCCAAACGCCTCTATTTAATTTAACCTACTATATGTAAATAAATGATGTATCTTAGGCTGCAGGTAAATACAATTTCTGTCAATTAAAGGGCGCTGTTTTCTCCCAGAACACGTAGTCACGTAGTTTATATCAATCAAGGCTGAGTAGCCACCAGCTTCTACACGCTGCATTCAGGTGAACCAAAACGTTCTTCGGGATTTAACAAGAATGCCAGATTGAGATTAGTTTTCTGCGATTTTCTAATGTCAAACCATTAATATGAACCAACCATATCATTGCCGAATCGATTTTGTGAGATCGAAGCGGAGATACAGGCTTAACTTTTCATGCTCGCTGACATATCAAATGCTGTGTACATATAAAATTAGATTTTGAATCGAATCTGAATTTAAAATGTATTTTGCTTATATTTGTAACCATAATGGCATATTAATTTGTAGCAATGTGTAACAGTGTGCGGCACACAGAAGCCCCGACACAGATCGACACTATCACTGGTTGTGTTTATGAAGAGTAACTTGTAAGCAATTACGCCTGAGCCCGTGATAATCTTTCCGCGATATGTAGGGCGGTGTGTTCAGCCAAAAGCTCGGGGTGAAAATCCCAATCTTAATGCACCAACAGTATAGAAGCAATCAACGAACATCCTTAAACAACTGTCTCCTAATCGTACTGTTCGGATCATATTGGATAACCTGTGTGAAATAGCATGGCAAATGTTTGTTTCTTCCCTCAGTATCAATGCCGTAACATATATATATCGGTAAGTGGTCTATTGGAATAGACAGCTTACATCCTTTTCAGTCTGATGCGTGTTTCTAATGTCTCTGCAGTAGAGAATTCTGTGACGCTGAAAATTCGTAAATGCATTGTAATAAACAATTTGCCTCTACCCTACAGCTATACGGAGCCTTGGCGTTTGCCTGCACCACGTATAGAATGGTGCAAGCTTATGATACGCCAACATCAAGCCAATCACAGGCAAGCATAGGAGAGCGCAGGAGGGACAAAGCGCGAACGGCTTTAAAAGCGGCAATCCGGCTATGAGCTAAACAGATCACAGTGAAGTGAGTGCGACAGTAAACGGACTGTACGTTGAACAATCATTGTGCTCTTATTGTCCGGAGTTTTCGCTGTCCAACAGTGACGCAAACAGTAAGTCATTCTTGTCTCAATCCTTACTGCTCAATGACAATTGCGTTAATTGCTTGCCAACGATTTTGAGAATTGTCTCCATTTTATGACTTAACCGAATCAGTTGAGGTTACATTACAAGCATAACATGCAGTGGATCGATACACAGTGGATACCCTGAGAGGGTCATGCGCAATGCGTTGCAGATATATGGATGACCTATGCAATGGACAATTGGGTTAACGGCTTGCTAACAGTTTTGTTCGCATACATCGGATAATTTGAGTGTTAACCTAACCTAATCCGTTGAGATTTCGTTACAAGCAAAGTAGATATTCTAAGAGGGTTATACGTAATGCGATGTACTGTTATGGATGACATGTGCAAAGCTGTCACTTTCCAAGCAGAACCATATTCAACATAATGCAAGTTCTATCTACAATCCCTTCAACTAAACACATAATGCGTACAGTTTGTGATTCAGAGTCAGCACATCGATTTGTTCGAGATCACAATGCTGTGCATACAAGTCATGCAACTAGAAAAGAACATACACAACTGTTTCAGATTTGCATGTTTACACGCAGATCAACACAACCAATAGGAACGTCAATGATGGATGACGTCACTTCACCAATGGTGACAGGGTTCATGGACGATGCCAAATTGAGAACAGAGGAAGCACTATGTTACACAGCTTCCATGATCCCGCCTGGTCAAGCTGAGCGCGGTGTTACTTGCACGGAAGTCCAGCACGCATATGATACATTCGACAATATTGATATGAGCAGTACACAGGGCGTACTCGGCAACAACACCGTTAGTAACAAATATGGACCTAGCATGACACTAAATGACGTCTTACGAATGCGGGTTACAACTGCAATCTGTGTATTTGGTATTCTGGGCAACATATTAAGCCTTACCATTTGGATAAAACGTTCTTTGAACCGCAATATTAGTAGAATTGAGAAATGTGCCTGTGCAGGATTTACCTCAGTAGCCATAGCTGACTTGTTGCTGTGTCTGTTCATTGTGCCACAATGGTTTATCAAGGTTGACGACTGTTACTTCCACCGTGAGATTAATTTTGAACTTATCTATCAAACTTATGGCATTGTATGTCTCAATATTTTTGTCATGATGAGTACCTGGTTTACGGCTGCTATGGCAATAGGCCGTTACCTAGCAACATGCCATCCAATCAAAGCGCGTCAGTTTATTGGTCCATCAGTTGCAAGATGGACAGTAGTTGTTGTATGTCTCTTATGCATTCTGCTTAATGTTCCACGATTCTGGACGTTTACGATTTGGCATATAACATGTGCAGGCGGTCAGACCTTCCTTATGACAATCCCTGGCCAGCTACAAGTTGGCACAAACATGCACGATATTTATTCAGGGTTTTATTTCGGATTCTGTATTATGGTTCCTTTGCTAATATTAACAGCGTGTAATGTATTTCTAATTAAAACCTTAAAAAAGTCACATCGGATGCGGCGTCAAATTGTTGGTAGCATTCATCCATCCGAGACGAGCCGCCTAATCACTAGCACGCTAGTCGTCATGATTATCCTTCATGTAGTGCTAGTGTCCCCTGCTGAGATCATCAACTTCCTACACAAGTACCTCGTTCACGCGGAGCAGGAGAACTCGGCAGCAGCCAGCGAATATTACAACCTCATCGTGGACGTTGCAAATACACTCGAAGCCATCAACTTCGCAAGTAATTTCATTTTGTATTGCATAATGAACGCTTCTTTTCGCCGAATGGTCGTTCAGGCCATATGCTGTTTCTCAGGTTGTCGCAGTGATGGCATAAGCCGTGACCACTCACGCGCCTCGACCGTACGCACCAGTACACGGCTATCACATCAGTCAGCTAATGGTCAAGCCTTTTGCTCACTTGTCAGTAACGCTGACGATCAAGAGACGATGACTTGAATTGCTCTCCACGTGAAACAACACTCATGAATTCTCTAATTCAGCACAGTTAGCTCATGTTTTTTGTGATTTGTACAGCATTTGTTATTCACACACGATATTTGCTGTATTGTCTGGCTGACTGTCATTATATCACCTCCATGTTGAAAACGACGTAAAACCCTAAATATTACCATTGCATTGTCTACCCGATATGAAAATGAAAAACTCCAGCTTAGAAACCATCAAATAAATGAAATGAGACGATCTATGCGATGTGATTATTGTTTAAGAGAGTGTCGTCACATTGCACGACTTGTAGATATATTTGGGAGACCAAAGAGAATACTATGTCATATTCCTGAGAAAATGAGGTGTTGGCCACTTTCATCCCCAACAAATGGAGGTTATGATTACTTTGAACGCGAAACATGGTGTGTTTGCCGTGCTGTATGTTTTCTGGAGTGTTGGATGTTCGTTGCTTATTGGAGGTACTATTGCCAGCCATGATAATCGTAGGTTTTCGATTAGTGTTAATCACATTCGAATGTTTTTGTTTATATTTGTGTCAGAGAATAAAATGTGATTGCTGTACATGTTTCAAATATATGCTCTTTTTAATTAATCTTCCACGTCATGTTAAGTGTCACTCAATGTACCCTTGGCTTATATTCGGATTTTACGTTGACTGCACTTAGTTGTGACTGCTATTGGCACAGGTTCTCTTTAAGTTAAACTCTGTGATTACGTGGTGGAACCAAAATACCAACAAGTCAGTTGACACAGGCATAGCAATCGCTCTTGGCAGAATGATACATTGTCAATGGCGTTCTTAATGGATTGAGATATACACAAGATGTGGTACAAAATGGCACGATGGGCTCGTCTTTTGGTTGATTTCATTCAGCTGTTGCTGCTATTGGTGTTTTGAGCCCTTTTAACATCCATTCCTGGAAGAAAGATACATAATTAATGGCTTTTTTAATCGTTTGTAAACACATTACGTGTGCTATGATAGCGCAAGACTGGGTTGTTTTCAATAATAGGACACAACCCACCATTAAATCAGCTTCCACCCTTAACACCTATTTTCAATGTCCGTTATTATAATCGGCTATCGATTCTTCAGTGTCGTAAATATTTGCTTTGCTGTTTGGCCTAATGTATGCGATTTCTAGGTTCTTCCTTCAAATTCCGACCAAAGATTGCATATAGTCATGACTAAGTATATTTCGTTGAAATATAGTTGATGGGTAAATATAACTTCGTGAGAAGAACGTTAGATTTTTCATTGGTGGTGATGTTGCTATAAATAGTTGTGTCAGCAAATAATAATTGAATCTGCCATACAGGGCTCACTATATCACGCAACAATAATATATTTGAATGTGGGCCCATTGACAGGTGAGGGGAAGGTGCATATGATAGTACTTTGACAACATTTTCCCATGAGACGGATTCAAACCATCATTGCTAGTCTGCCTTACGTCTTAAAAGGAACGCCGAGCGACCTATGCTAATAATCCAAGAGGGTGATGGAGTGGCAATATGGGCGCATTAAAAGGCTATAATGGCGACAGAAAATAGAGAGGTTACTGGAAGGGAGTCAGGTGATTCAATATATTTCGTTACCTTAGTGTAATAAAATTTAACTTCCTTGGACACACCGATATGTTGGAGTGATTCGCTGACAAAGTGATCATAGATTTGTGTGTTACCCTTGTGGTCGGTATTGAGGTGCCATGAACGATAATGAATGCGGAGATTGATATAATGCGGATAAAGTATAGCACGAGAGTTCAATGGTATCAACACAGTCCTATAAGCATCAACATTAATGTCAGCCATTGCAATATTGATTTTTCATCTATTTATCCAAATCAACACCAAAATATTAAAACGCATTAGAATGACCATATGCTACAGACGTTAGCATGATAAATACCTCAGTAATCGTATGTAATCAAATAACAGAACAATATAATGAAACACTTATTAAGGCAATTTGAACAGCAGAGGAAAAAATTGCCATGTCACTTGTTTGATTGTTCACATATGGATAAATTCAGTTTACTTTCGTCGTCTGTGATGAAGCCGCTTGGAGATTATTGCACCCATCTTAATACGATCTATTTAATAAATACGAAACATCGATTAAATCAAGTGAATCTTTGCGTGTTATCTTGGTAGGTTACCGGCTTAGAATGCATCTCTGGTGGCATAATTAAATCCATGTTGATGACCGGCTTCTAGAAATAAAGCCAACTACAAATTGTTCTATGCAGGCGATATCTGCTAGAATTTTATTTGGAAGAAGAGAGATAATTGTCGGTTGAACGGAACCCTAACATGGTTTATTGAATGCGATTTATCTTGACTTAACTAGCCTTCCATGCTGCTCTTAAAGCATTATCTCGATCGCCATACAAAAGTACGAAAAAATAATCCCTCCCTATGTCTGCGGCTTTCACAATAAAAACATATATATATATTTATATATATATTTATATAGCTATATAAATATATATATAGCATCGATATATATATATATATATATATATATATATTTAAAATATACATATATGCATATATATGTATGTATATATATATACATATATATATAAATGTTTATATACTCGCTATATAGATGTTTATACATGGCTATGTACAATATATATCGTCGGTATATATCGATATATATAAGAAGATATCATATATATATATATATATTGTGTGTGTGTGTGTGTGTGTGTGTGTGTGTGTGTGTGTGTGTGTGTGTGGTGTGTAAATACCTATCTATATATATCTATATATATATATAATAAATATGTATATTCTTCTCCTGGCTTGAATATACAGCTCAACTAAATCTGCCGATATGTCGCCTCATGTTGTAAATATTCCATCGCTTTATGTTATCGGTGCTATCATGTAAAATTAATCTTTTTGACATTAAATAAAACGACTGACCATGAGTAAGGGGTATCTCGAGGAGAATCATCTTGTTTTGTAATTTGCTGTGTAACTGTGGGAGAACTCTAACTGTTATTGTGGTTCGGATTCTTTTCGCGCTGTGCCAATGGGGAAGATAGGATATAAATTCATTCGCTTTATTTTCAAGTAAACCTTGAAATGCTTGGCCATTTTATTGAGACGAGTACAGATATCTTGCAACCGGTCACTAAGCCTAGAGGCCTCTGTTGGCTTGTCATTTGATGCAGCTTACCAGGAATTGAATGCTTCGGATTTGATTTTTTTCATACCGATGGCGACTGCAACAACATGTAGAACAATATCCGTATTACAACGGTTACTCCGAAAAAAGAAAATATTTTTGGAAATTTGAGCGACATTATCTGTCTAGTGCAGAGGATTTAAATTAGATTCTAGTAAATTACTTCTGCTAATGCAAGATGCCAATCCTCGAGGATTTTAGGTGAACCTATATTCATTATGATGATCCAAGGTGAAAATCATAATAACGTCATTGTGAAGCACACACCAAAGTAAACGCAACAGGGTAAATACGTGACTCATTACAAGTTGCCGCTCTATTTGTTGTATCCAAAAGAGTGTCTTAACGTGTCTGGATTGCCACTCCATCAAGCTCATGGATTGTTTGCATTTATCGCCATATGTTCCTTCTATCTCTAATTATAGACAAACTAAGTCGCCTCGAATAACGACGAAACCGCTTCAAGCTAGTGTAAAAATGATGCCTAACATCAGTAAGATGTGACGGGGCAGTAAGATGTAACGGGGCTGTTAGATGTGACGGGGCTGTTAGATGTGACGGGGCTGTTAGATGTGACGGGACTGTAATTCGTGACGGGGCTGTGAGATGGGACGGGACTGTTAGATGTGAAGGGACTGTAAGATGTGACGGGGCTGTAAGAAGTGACGGCCTGAAAGATGTGACGGGGCTGTTAGATGTGACGGGGCCGTAAGCTGTGACGGGGCTGTTAGATGTGAAGGGGCTGTAAGCTGTCACGGGGCTGTTAGATGTGAAGGGGCTGTACGGTGTGACGGGGCTGTAAGATGTGAAGGGATTGTAAGATGTAGCGGGACTGTAATAAGTGACGGGGCTGTAAGATGGGACGGGACTGTAATAAGTAACGGGGCTGTAAGATGGGACGGGACTGTAAGATGAGAAGGGGCTGTAAGATGTAACGGGACTGTAAGATGTGAATAGGCTGAAAGATGTAACGGGGCTGTAAGATACGACGGGACTGTAAGATGTAACAGGGTTGTAAGCTGATAAGGGAGTGTAAGCTTTCAAGGGGCTGTAAAATGTGAAGGGGCCGTATGATGTGAAGTAGCTGTAAGCTGCGACGGGATTGTAAGTCGGACGGGGCTGAAAGATGTAACGGGACTGTAAAACGCACGTCGCGCCGAGACGCGATCACGACCTTGCTGGCAATTGTAGAGCGTCTCTCTTACCGCAAGGAACTTCGTACAAATGTCAGAATTGATTGCGACCCATTTGGAAGGAAGGTTAATTTTATGTAACAAATAACGGCGCACATTATTATTGCAAGCACACAAATCAACTGAACTTTTTTCGGACGCTGGTAACGAGCTAACTGGTGACTGAAGGTCGGGAAATTGTTTTTCCATAATTGCTTGAAATATTCAATGTCTGTTACACTATGATACCATACCATGGTTGTATACGCACCCACACTCTTGGTTAAGTGCTCAATGCTAATATGCAATTATGTGATGAAATTTACTGAATACAACAATCTTTTGTAATTTCAAATAAAATGCTACTTTGGCGAAATGTGGGCGCTGATTACCGTCTATTCCATACCATTTAGCATGTGATGAAGGTTTAATCAAATTTAGCCCAGTACACATTATCGTTTGAATCGTAAGCATAATACAGTTAATGGTCTTTCATGGTAAAATATAATCATATTATGCGTCTTATTGCTAGTAGCATTATTTCGACGCAATTATAGAAGCTACAGTCAATCGATGAACATTGGAAGGTGCCATTCAGGGTTGCATTCTTATTCGCAAATTGCCCATTGGATAGTAAGTCGGGCGATGATTCCCACCAAGTGAATTGATATTTGACATATCTGATGGTTGTCAGCTACAATATGCGTTTGTACCTTGAATAAGTTTTAACTTTACAACAGGATAAACTGTACTGGAACTATCCCTTGTGTTTTGCTTGTAGAATTTCTGCGAGTAGCCTTACGTCAATGAAGCATTATTCTTTGTCATGCATACCAAATTCTCGCTGTTCGTATGTTCTTATATCCACTTTGCTGTCTAGCGGCTTTTTAAATTATTGCTACCATAGAGCAATACAATACACATGGCGGTGATCATGCCTCCAAATTAATCAGAGAATTCCA
>CM067351.1:71449907-71562407 GCA_034190875.2 Urechis unicinctus
TAATCGTCACGTCACTTTACTGTGTACAAATGCATAAAGAATCGTAATAAAGAGAAACAGAAAACATTAATGAGAAAGTTGTTGTGGCATTCGCAACAATACATGTTACATCTCGGAATTAAAAAACTACTGTTACCAATAATATAGGCATACCGAGTGTCTCCCTCGGGCGTTAATTTGGGGTTATAAATAGATTCATAAAATGCCACACACACTGCCCAACAGTCGTTTCTTCTCTGCATAAACAAGGACATAGCTGGAAACTACAAAGTACAAACGCAGAGGAAACTAAACTATGGCTTCAGATTGTATTTAGGCGTAAAACAATCGATCATCGTTTTTGCATCAAGAATGCCTTAGATCTACACATCATTTTACAAACATTTAAGAGGATGTAATTCAATATTTTGGAAATAACGATTTTGTGCATTCGGTTATTATAATTGTGCGCCTTTGTAAAACAAACAGTTTATCTAGGTACATCGTCGTTGAATAATGGATAGATCCAGTATAGTACAAGGCCAAAAAAATGGTTGCCAATTTGCTTTGCGCTTCATTTGATTTAATATACATTGTGAGATTTTTCATGAAATATAAAGTCTAATTCAATATAAGGGTATCAGTGCTACGATACTATGTTTGAGATTTATTTAATTTTCCACAGAAAACTATTTACGTTTATCCCCATCGATATCTTATTTGCGATTTCATCGTTAATAAGCTGCTTCAGTTGTGCTACATAATTAAATGAATTATAAAATGTTGTCATCAATAAACAACACCAACAACAGCATCAAATATCAATCAAAAATACAGATTGCTACATATCAGCTATTTATTAATGTACCGCCTTTATACTCTTGAACGTTTTAGTTCTGATGATGCATATAAGCTAGGGAATTGGGGCTGCTATTCGTTTGCTAACTTTGCTAGTCATTGGGACAAAAACGTCTTCCAATTTTGTGGTAAGTGTTGATCCAACGCCAAATAACTGAATGCAGCCTATGCGTCTTTTGCATGTTGTTTCTTTGAATTCACCCAAGCCGGTTTTTGTCATTATTCTGGGGACATTATTCTGCGGAATCTGCAATGAGATATTTTCATTCATTATATGCAAATCGGGTGATTGTCACATATGCTTGTATCAGAGTGACCACTGCCAGTATTTGGACGCGCAAGAATTTTAGATTAGAGATTCCAATGCCGATTCAGAATGCTATGTTTTCTGTAATTATTGTCTGGCGTGTAAAGAGGAAGTTTTGGTTCTTTTTTCTTTCTGGTGCTTTCACCTACAATTTGGTGTATTCAATACGTTGAGTCGCTTTGATGTATGCATATGCCACTTTTAACTTTAAAACATCCGATCAATTATTTCCGAATTAACGTCATTGAAAACACAGCGAATATTGAATGAAGTTATGTTGTAGATGTTGAAAAATCAGCATTTGGTTTATGAAATCAAGGTCAGATTGTTGCAAAGCTTAAATGTGTGAATTCATACATAACAAAGACATAATTGCAAATGCTATTATGGAAACACCTTAATTATTTACTTGTTCGCGTTGATTAACCCAATACACAGTGTTCCAGGAAACTCAAAACAACTCCGAAGTTACAGGATACTTTGTCGTTCTTCATTTTTAAATCAGTTACCACTCAGCTTATTGACTGACTTAATCAGCATAACACTATTGGCCTAAATTGACTATTTTACCAACTTGGTGGCCGTTTGACCACTATTTTTTTATTAGGCATTTCATAACCGAATATTACATGCATGTATAGTTAAAACGAATAGCCCTTATTTAAACAATGGATTCGAATCAATTCATTAAATGTCTCACCAACATATATAATACTGCAAGTGTTACTGTTCATTCATGACTGATAATGCATACACTTAAGAAAACTGCATTATCTGTGCATCCTGATCGAAAAACAACAACAGTAGCATGCTTCAACCGGAACCAGCATCAAACTCACTTTTTGCACAGCAATAGCGTATATTATGTGCGACGGCTCATTCCAAGATTTACATATTTCACATTTGCCTAGCGCGTGAAATGCTGTATGTAACAGGTATCATTTCGAACATGCTTTAAGAAGGATGATGTAACAAATTATTTGACAGATTTTGGATCAGTTACATGATTGTTACATTATACACACACGGATTCGTATCAGAAGTAATTGTGCTGTGACGAATTACAACCTGTCTAGTCATAGATTGAGTGGTGATATAGTAATAGTAAAACCTTTCTGTTTATTGTTTAGAAACATAGTAAAACCTGACATAACACAACCTCAGTTAGTAATGTGTGGTTACCTAACTCAACTTCAGTAATTTGAAAACCAATAGCATATTCCTTTCATTATCAATGTATCACTTGTCATCGTGCAGGCTCATTTATTGTATTCTGATACACGAAAAACATTATACAAGCCAAGGTTTCATATGGATCATCTAACCCAAGAGCAGTTTGTTTTACCATTTATTGACAAGGTGATGACTGGCAAATACCGCTGTAGCGCTAGTGCATTTAAAATGGCGCTTTCAGTGTAAGTCCTTAGGTAAGTTTCATCACAGCGACTAGTTGAACATGAAACACAGAGCCTGATAAAACCATTCTGAACAATTGCTGGCGAACACAAGTGCATGCCAAATTCCCACAACAACAGCGAGTACCAATGTTAGTTGTACATATTTGGCGAGTCTATGAAGATCAAATCTATGAACTGAACCTGAAATGCCTATACATAAGCATCTTTACCACATAATGATAGCATTAGGTCGTATATTTCCGAATGCCTGAGCAATTAATGTTTTATCATCTTCTAAGGTAAAGGCACGCATGTAAAATTCTTCGACTGTAATAAAAGTAAAGCGCCCTTGGTAACTAACACAGCCAAAGATACATAATATAACGTTATGATGCACAAGCTGATTAAAGAAGGATCCTTACAAAGAACGTGTGCTATAAAATTCCGTCAGGGTTTGCTGTATTGCGCCTACTTGATACTTAAAAGCAATGTAAACTGAACACCTGGAACTTTCGCACCTTATCATGTGGCTTTTTATTGCACAAACAATACCCAGTCACAATATCAAACCATCCCCACAACATTGTTGAGAGAACATCATGCAAAGCAGTGATTTGCTTTGCATAAATTTCCAACAGGCATGATTCGTGACCTGGGCACCGAAAATGACTGTAGTGGTGCCATGTAATACACAATCATATGTACGGTTGCCTTATACCAAAACAGGCACTCCGATATGGAGCAGTATCTTAGATACAATTCAAGGTAACTGGTAACCATAACTGCATAATTTTCAATTATAAGCAAGCCGAGACACAACTTTGTCACCTATATATTTTGTTTTTCAAAAATATTTCAACATTTTAACTGATATATGAAGCCTTGACAATCTCTAAAGTACTTTTCATTTTAAGCACAAATCAGCTAAAAAATTTACTCGTTAAAACGTTAAGGCAGTTATGCTTGCTCTGTCCACGTTAAGATCGACTGGTTGTTGCAACCCAGCACGTGATCCACCATACGAGTCTATACTGTAGATTTACATGTGACTTTTTGCCTGTTATATCAGCGCCGCACTAGTAGCTCGACTTACTTACCTATTTTTATATAGTTAGGAACATCGATGTGGTCATATGCCACGTTATATCTCCATTTTCAGTTTGTCAACAGCTTAAAACAAAAGATGGCTGTAGTATTACTAAATAATGTGTTGAAGCAGTGAATTAGATAATGCTTTGATGCCATCATATTATATAAATCATGCTGGGAATTCAAACTCGGTTATCTATGGTTGTTTGGGCTAACATTTACACCTTTGACAATAATGGGACACAACTTTGTCCAAGCATAATAAGAATCATTTAATACATCCCGGCTCGTGTTAGGACGTACTTATAATAAGTTGTAATAATAGGCTTGTTCAACTGTGTCACAACTTTACAAAGAATAATTGCATAAAATGCCCATTATATAATATTGGGCTTTTATTGAAGGACATTTGTTACATCAGAATGAAGATGAACTCCTCATCGCAGTTAATCTTTGAAGCAAGAAGAGAGACCGATTCAATTACAAACATTGCTCTCAGGTAGCGACGCAAATATGACGTCTGTAAGCCTTCTGTTCAGGGGCAAATTGTGGAATGTATGATTATCTAGAGGAGGATATTCTCTAAGTAACTTGTATTGTCCAATTTCAGAGAATCAAAGAAAATAATTAAGCACAACTATTTCCGTAAAGGTTGATGCTTGACATAGTCGCTTTGCATTGTGAGGTCATACGCCTCATCGGTATTTGAATCGCCAAACCAAGTTGACGGCTTCTTGTAAATATATACCTCTTGAGAATGTATGGCTTTAGCCTGATGCTTGATGTCGGCAGTTTATTCCAAGTCAATAACAGGGTAAGTATTGTAGTAAAATACCGGCCATAAGTATTATAAGTTCAGTCAACAGGTTTTTAAGAGTTCATAGACGCAATACTATGTCTTAAATTATTTACTTTACAGTATTCTCGTGTTTATTATGATAACGGCTGCATCATGCTTTTAATGAAGCACTCGTGTATTTAAGATGGCATTATGTAACGTTATTTATTTCATTTTATTACAAATCATCAGCAACCAAAGGTGAAACTAAGCTCCGCTAACCGATTTCATGCAGTTGTTGACTACCATAAAGTTCAATGCAGATCAGTAACCCTGGTAGCATCTATGCCTTACATTAAGTCCTCATTGTCTGACTATGACGGGACGTGGTATACATAATATTTGACAGCACGAACTCAAAATGGGAAGATTCAAAACAAGAGTTAAATATGTTTATCCCGCTTCTGGTCCGCTTACATTGGTTTATACGAAATAATTTAACAAAAAGACAAATGAAAAACAGCAACTTTAATTACAAACGGAGGCGAACGGGTATATTTCAGTGCGCGCAGCATACATAATCCTAGCATTATGAGCTTTTTTGGTGATGTTCTTAACTCAGCGATTTGGAAATGTTAGAAAATCAGTATGTTATAAACGAACAGAAACAAAGGTGCACCAATATTTCTTTTTCCATGCAGATAAGGACGTTACATTTATGTGCGTAGTCGTTAGTGATAACTTTTGGCAACTTAAAAGTAATAAGAGATTGTCAGGGCTTATCAGTTATTAATGCTGAATTGTTTTCACTAGCTACAAAGTGCCACGACATTTGCATAAGGGAAATAAATGATAAAGCAATTTGAATTAATGACCACGCAGGACAAAAACTGGGCTGTGTTTGATGATTGAGCTTAATGATTGTGGGACTATAGTCAGCCTACTTATACCGTAACGGAACAGGTGTTTGAACACAATCAGGTTAAGTTTCATGTCTATACAACCATAGTATCGTGATATGGGCACATGCATCTATAAACATATGGGGGTCAGGTGTGAACGACTAGTGATCATCTTAAAGTTCAAATATCTACGCTAAATAAAACAATAGATGGTTCTATTGTAGCGTGTGAAGCCAACTAGTATATGGCCTGATTCTGTAGATACGTTAGACGCGTGATTTTACCGCCGTGAATGCAGAATCAAATGCGCCCACTATTATGAGGTGTTGATTAATTACATCATTAATGTCCCGGATCCAGCGGTTAAAACTAACATCATTTAAGTCTACAACATCGACCGAAAGTTCAAATGGAATATTTTGTGCCATCTTTGAGAGAACACTTAAGAAAATTATTCCTTGTCTCTGCGTCTTTCTTAGTTTCGCCATATCTGTTATAATTTTTTAGGAAGTGCTCATGACGCTAATTAATTTTGACATTGTTCAGTTGACAGTCTGTTAAATTATTTAATTCCAGGAACGATACGCACGTAGTAGTCGATGATGCTAACAAGAAATGCAAATACAATCCAAACGTCGCACGAAATGTCAATTATCAGCTATCAATGCGTCATCAGCGACAAAACACAGTTTGCGCCAATGAGCAATTTTTGCTATTATGGCTAAATGTCCCAAAATACACCAAATATGTGTACCATTTGACAACACAGCTGTCACGACTTTGATTGATGGATCCGAAGCAGTAGTTGGCCATCAAGCCGGTAACTAACGCTGTGGAAAACAACGGTAGAGGGATTGTCATTAAACAAAAGCGCTAGTGTTCTGTTCTAGTTAGACATTCTACCCATCATCTATTCATAGACATCGCTGATGATGGTTTGACGATTTGTTGACGTAGTGGATGACTTATGTTACAGTCGTAGAATGTTGTTCACAATTGCAGCGCTTACTGGTGACATTCCGTTGCCACGACTACTGTCACCGCAGCAACAATTTAAGGATCAGCATATGACCCGGGAACGTTTTCGACGACAGAAGGCAGTCATTATCCCATACAAAATAAATTTGCATGCCTAGTTGAAAACTCTTAGCGTGTTTGAAATGTTTACACTCAGATTGTAATATTTACTGGCTTCAGTCGAGTTTTCTAGCTCCGAGTAAACAGTGTACTTGGGAAGGAAGTTGACGATATTAGCTTGGGACACTAGTACTACATGAAGAATAATGATGGCGACAAGCGGCGTGCAAGTGGTCATGAGACACGTTTTGGATGAAAAAAATGCTGACAATTATATGACAACGAGTCCGATGGGAATTTGTTCAAGGTGTTGATAAGAAGTTGGCCAAAGATGAGGAAGGTCATAAAGAAGGTCGGATTACTTGCTCATTAAATCGGCCAAATTGTGAAGGTTTCTAATACAGGAATATTACAATGAAATACCTGAGAGGTAAACAGCACTATCTGTCCATTTGACAACTGGTCGGATTGTCGACTAGTCTGCCAGTGGTTATGCGACTCGTCTCTGATGAATCAATGCTACCAACAATTAGACGCCGAATCCGAAGTGACTTCTTCAAAGTGTTGATCAGAAACACATTACATGCTGCTGAAATAATGCAGAATACGAAGTAAAAGCCTGAATAAATATCTTGCAAGCTTGTGCCAACATTTAGCTGGCCATGGATTGTCAAGAGGTCTGACCGCTTGCATACGTGATTGGCTTGATTGTGAAGGTCCGGAATCGTGGAAGATTAAGCAGAATGCATGAGAGGCTTACAACAACAATTATCCATCTTGCAACTGACGTACCAATGAACTGGCGCGCTTTGATCGAATGGTATGTTGCTACGCAACGGCCTATTGCCATAGCAGCCGTAAACCAGGTGCTTATCAAAATATTGACATTAAAAAAGACAATACCATAATTTGATAGGTAAGTTCAAAATTAATCTCACGGTGGAAATAACAGTCGTCTGTTTTGATAAACCATTGTGCCACGATGAACAGACACAACATCAAGTAAACAAAGGCCACGGAGATAAATCTAATGTATCCACATTGGTCGATCCTTCCAACATGGCAATTCAAAGAACGCTTTGTCAAAAAAGTGAGGCTAACATTAAATATGTAAATGGAAGTGGTGTCCTGCATTCGTAAGACGTCATGCAGAGTTATGCTGTGTTCATATTTGCTACTAATGGTGTTGTTAGCAAGTAGGCCTGGTGAACTATTCATATCCATCGTATGCGTGCTAAACTTCCATATACGTCACGCCATGGTGAGATTTATCCGGCGTAATCTGTGTAACGGAAGCTGTGTAACATAGTGTTTGCTCTGTCCTCAGTTGAGCGTTGTCAATAAACCCTGGCATTGTGCTATTTCTGTTTTGATATACATTTGCAAAGTGCGGATGGAGTAAAGTACGCATCATTGTCAGTAGAGATTGTTAGGGATAACTTTGGCATGTAAGGTGAGTGTGCGGAATCGACATAGTTGCGTAAGTCATTTCTGTTTTGGATAAATTAATGGACTACGGTTGAATTTGATTCCGAAATACAAAACTGATGGTCAAAGGATGACGTAGCTCTGAATCGAGCATAATACATAATGGGTGAACCATTTCCAGCTACGTATAATGGAGTAGCAAAACTATTGACTACTGTTTTCCAAGTCAGTGACTAATACTCCAGAAAAGACACTTGTACAACAATTGTCGCAAGCTGTAGGTGAACAGCTATTTGACGAGAGTCGATGAAGCCTGTTCTCTGCATCGCTCACCTCAAAGCAATCTGACCAGCTCCTAGCAGGCTGCTGTTTTTAAAACGCACTTCGAAGATCGCCCCTAATTGGCTAGCAGACTTCGCATCATACGTAGGCTTTCATGCTATTCCAAGTCCAGAAACAGCAAGCATGCACATGACAGTCATCAAAGCCAGTTATGCCATTGAGAGGAATTCGGACAACCGAGTAAGTCTCCATGAACCAGTGGGGTAGGGTTCAGTTGTGTATAAGAATAGCCTATCAGCTGTTCAGCATGGCAGAAAACGCTTGATGAATCGCGTGCAAATATGTTATTGTTGTCGGATGGCGCCAGAGATGAATTAGTGTCCCTTTCCTATTACTGGTTCATTCTTTCTTAGCCAGCATTTCGTATGCCTCAGAATATCCCTCGTGCTCAGAGCAATAGCTCTCCATTCTAGTGTATAGATCTGCTATTATATAAATAGGTTTAGTGAAGCATATGTTGTGATGCATGTTTTCCACAAATGTTAGATACCACGAGTGGCCAGCTGTGTTGGTTGTTGAGAGGAAGTGAAGATTACACTGTCTGAATGGTTATAACTGCTAAATGAGTTTTGGTTTGATACTTTGTCTAACCTGTTGTAAGCTGAGATATCTAAATGTCGAATGGCAACCATGCTGTCACAGACTGTCCGGTATAACTGCATCGGAATCTGTCCGAAATACACAGAAATGGTTTTGCATAGAGGTTTTGCGTCTAACCCTAAAAATAGTCAGATTTCAAACTCATGCGCCGATTTCTTATCGAGTTTTTACCTGATCTTGATAAAGGCTCATAGCTATTGTGTTCCATCTCGGCGAAATCATATCAGGCAGGCAATGTTCGATTGGCCGAAATATTTCCCAATGAAGCTAACATGCGCGATATCATGGGGTGGGATCCTGGGCAGGCATAAATGCTCATTATCATTCTGACGAACTGAGGCTTGTTTTAGGTTGCAGAATGTCTAATTACAGACCAGGAGCATGCTGGTAGGTAAGGGAAATTGCCGGCTAGGGGCCATGATTCCAACAATTTACCTTTGTCTTCATCTACGAGCAATGACATTATGCAAAGGTCGGACAGGTGGGCTGACTATTGCACAAACAATCAGTTGATGTTTGTTTGATCACGGGGGTTCTATGGCTTAAGCGGGATGCAAGATGTCGGCAGTGCATTTCATGCCTATAATTGGGTAGTTATTGTACCTGACAAAGTTCCTGGCATTTATACTGTAAGTTCAATCCTAAGGGTTTTAAATTGAGTTCATTGGCACTATGCCGTATCTCACGACAGGTTACAAAGCAACTGGTAAGTTATCTGCGAACACATCCGGTTCTTTACTGTTAATAGTAAGGCTCTTCCCTGGTAATACTAAACACCGCTGATTTTAATCACCATCTATGGATAATGACTCATAGGCTTACTGAGAGGAATCACTACAGACCATCCTAAAGCAAATACCAGCTTCGAGTGTGAAACGAGATTACTGCAGGGTTGCGTTGTAAAGATTCCATCCCAAAACTGACGCTGACAAGAAACGATAACATCATTTTCATATTCACAATATGATTTGGTTTCAGATATGAAAATCTTACAGAATGATAACACTGCCTTATATGCATAACTTATCTGAATTTAAGCAAGCAAAGCTGATTATGGCTGTTTTGTAGCATCACGAATTCAGTAGTAGTATAAAGAGTAGCGGTTCTGGCACACCACTAAGCAACTATACTATTCCCTCTTTGGCAACTTATACAGTATTTTTGCTCATCCTAAGTTAAGAAAAAGGCGCATCGGAAAACGGGGTCTAGGTGGTTCTGGCCCACAACCTCTCATAGCTAGTTTGTAGCTAAACTAGTGTGCCCATAGGCTAAGGTGTCTACACCGAATGTGACTATCTTACAGAGCCCTTAGCCTTTCTTAGTCTTGAGGGTGGCTTTACACCTGTGCGGATATAGTTAGCCCTGGCTTCTCCTATTTTGTATTTGAGTCTTGCCCGTCGGTTAGATGGACGTATTCGCACACCTTCTAGATCACTTTCTGATAGAACATTTTCTAAGGATGCACTACTTCAACAGTGCGCCTATCACAAGGTCGTGTGACACTTGCTAACAAGCTCCTCTAGGCGTTCCACTCGCTCCATAAGAACATCGTTATTAACATCCAGATCTCTCACCTTCAGTTCCACAAGGTCATCGTAATTAGTCTCCATATCAATCAAAACATCACTCAGTTCCAGATCTATTATATTTTCTTTCACATTATCAGTTTCTAACTACAACTCTTTTACACAACATTCAAGTTCAGTAATACGCTCTTACGTGTTCATTTTTGTACCTTATACCCTCGTTTATTCAATAGATCGGTATTTACAGTGTACAAATGTACGTGCAATTAAAATTATTTTATGTATGGCGGGTCAATATCATTCACAGTCTGCTCACAGGTAAAGAAGCACCTGATACCATCAAATACTTCGTCTTTTCCACGTTGAATCAGCGCGTTTTTTTCATCGATTGTAACAGTCTGGCATGCTTTTACAGATCTAGCCTTAATTTTGCCCTTCAGTTGGGTAGATTTTGTGACCCCAACTAAAACGAGTTTAAACTCATGATCCGAGATATTACCATCTTCAAGTGCTGTTGATATAATGTCAGCAATTGTATTTAATTAAATCTGCGCTAGAATGCGGATCTGATCATGTTTTAACCTTGATGGTAAGGCGCCGACTGACGAATTTTCCAACAATTCTAAGTAGCCCACAAGCAGCTCCAGTAACACCCAACACTGTGGCAATAGTAATGGCAACTACTGTAGACATTATACCTACACCACGTGCGCCACGGCGCATAACAACAGTAACTTAAGCAGTGTCTACTGTGTACACGGAGTTCACTGCACGCTTATATTTCTCGTACATTGCACAATATTTTTCAATTTCTTTCTCAAGGTGGGAATGGTTTGTTGTTGCTTCATACTGTTGCTGTAAACATAAGTATATATGCCAACTTCAACTAGGGGTGATACTACTGACACTGATGCCTGGGAAGCACTGCCACGTGTTCTGAAACTGATTTGGTGGCCTGCAGCCAACTTGAGATGTGTGGTTAACACTCGGACGCCCTAAAAATAGTTTATTTTGTTTGGTTACATAATCGCCACTTTGTTGGATACGATTAAGAACATTAGTTACACCTAGAAGGGCAGGATATCCACACAGACTAGATGATAGCCCGATACACAAAACTCGACCCGGCACCATGATAGGATATCCATGGTCAACACCACTGGCACTATCACCAAATGAGCATTCATGGAAGCCATTAACCAACTGACCGCTTTATTCCGCAAAATAGTAATGAGAGGCTTCAGTGAGGGCTGGTTGTAAAGCGCATTAACATTCAGAGAGGTCAGCGCTCTGATCAGTTTTAGGTTTGGATCCATAAATACTCGCTTTTATCGAAATCTTGTAAATTGATGAACAACATCAATAGGAAGGTCTTGATTGTCCAATAGACGTCCCTTATTATCCCTTATCAAAACCTTTAACTCATTCACAGTTCCATCAGTAACGCGTTTTGACACAGAATTAGCGATGTTTGTGGTTATAATATCACAACAAGAGCCACCCTCAGTGCCCACAGCTTTCAGAAGCATAGTGGGCGCACCAGTAAGCATGTTTTGCGTGATACTGACTTGATCGATTTACCATGAACTCTGCGATGAGTTCGGTGTTGCTGAAAATATCGATTGGATGATAAAAGGTGGAAACCAGGGCTTGGTACTTTACCGACCCCGAGACACATGTAGTACGACCAATCACTCATTATGGAAACCCTTGAAAAATCAACAGACGGCTTTGTATTTCAGGGTGGCAAGCTACATATTGATTATATAAGGCAAGACCAAGAGGGTGCAAGCACCGCCTGGAGTACTTACATACTGGAGTAAATCTGAGGAATTCACAGCCCCAGGTATCACACAGATTAACGACAGTATTTGAACCTATGTTTGGGCTATTCTTGGTACTCAGGTGCAGACCCACTCAGGGATACTAGGCACAGGCACATCCTTTGACAAAGCAATTTCAGGCAAATATTGAGGATGCTATCAACTCACCAGTTGACATTCCATGTGTTTGGAATGGGCCTTTTCATGGCTCTATCAGACATGAGCATCGCCATTGGAAAGGTATTTAGGTACAACAATCTTATTACCATCGCGAGTGAGCAACAGCAGATCGGCAGCAACACTGATGTAAATGTGGATGCTGCAATTTAAAATGGAGGAAGCTTTGTCTACCGGATTGGAAGCTCTGTCGTTAAACCTGGTGAACCTGTACTATACTATCTATTAGATGGACCATTCTGTGGCTTTGTAAACGAGGAGGTACTTGCGGTACCCAGTTGCTACCAGACAGTATTCTCAATTAGACAAATAGATATCTAGACTATACACACAATAATTGTAATATTTGAAAATAAGTACCTGTGGATATAAGTCGGAAAGAAATGCCCCTGTAACTGGCCCTGTACGCAAGAGTTTTGTAACTTACACAAGTATTAGATATGCCGTAAATCGTCTTTGTACAGCTTGTCAGAAGGGTATAAAAAATAACCTAGGATTGTGCATGGATTGTGGGTTCGATAAAGTCAACCACAGGCTCGTTAAATAAAAGAAAAAAATTGCTTCACAACAGTCTACAGTCAGTGACACTGACTCACCAGCCGTCGACACTGAGTATGTTGAGCTTAAAAAAGAACAGAGATTTCTTGCTGTTTAAGAATAGAAATCCTGTAGAGCTTGGGGCTGTCAAAGTCCGCTTGCTTTCTAGTGGTTGTCATTTTTGTATAAAAATATTCCATTTAGAGATATGGATATATATTAATTAAACATGACTCACAATACGAGAGCACTTGAAAAGCGTAATGAATTTGACGGCATATTCAATGAGATATTTACTAGATTAAACGCTGGGATGTCACCTCCCGAACCAAGTAAACACTGATGAACTGAAAGAGCTAAACGGGATAAGGTGTTAGTTTGCCCTTAAATATAGACTTATATATCACAGCAATGATGGTAGCACAAAGTATTTTGAGCCTGTATTGCGTAATAAGCAGCAGGTGGAACAATAAATGTTTCGGTTCAGAGTTCGAGGCGATTACAACTCGGTGGATTGATATTGCCAACTACCAGCGATTAAAAGCGGGCTCCTGCTTGTCGCTACCAAGTAAGCTGACAGCTAAGAAGGCGATCATAAACGTAAAAAAAAGCCGACGACTACTGCCTTCTATGGTGTATTGAATCAGCTCTGCACCCAGTTTTTACGAATCTACACTGACCATCTAAATATAACATTCAGTGGCTGTTAACCCTACTTGATGGTAAAGGCGTAGAATATCCAACACAAGTGTCGCATATTGAGAAGGTATAAAAATATGCTAACCTAGCCTTAAACATCTTTGGCTCGGATGGGGATTGGGGGGGGGGGGGGGGTAACTATCATACACCACGTCAGCAAACAGCCTGGTCTCCGCAGAAACCTCATGCTACTTGAGGAGGACAAATTATTCTTTCAGAGCTGGCAGAAGCAGCTGGCTGCCCCTTATGTTATCTACGCCGACTTTGAGGCACTCACGGCTAAACTGCAAGGCCCTGCACCTGATCCTACCAAGAGCAACACACAGAAAACAGAGAAACATGAGCGATGTGGTTACGGCTGGGTAGTTGTCCAGTGTGATAGTCTGACCGAACCCCCTGTGGTGTAACAAGGAGGCAACACTATGGAGAAACTTTGCAAGCCCTACAACAGGAAGAGGTCAAGATCAAAGCAGTTCTGTCAAACTCTGTGAGCTTGACACGAAAGGATAAAAGAGTGCACAAGGCAGCAACACATTGTCATCTGAGTAAAAAAGAACTGCATGAAACAAAAAGGTGCAGATGATTCCTAAGAAAACAGCTGTGCCTGTAGTATAAATTCCATAACCTACGGGGCTACGGGACTCTCACCTCTTGATGCAGGCCATAAGCAATGTGGAAGGGAAGATCAACTGTATCCCAAACAATATGGAGAAGTATATATAACTATCGATCGGACAGTTACGCTTTATTAAAAGTGCACAGTTCCTCCTGCCTGGCTTGACAAGCTGGTGACTGCAAATAACCAAGCCGCCTTTGCAGTGACGGCTAGTGTGTGCGCCGGAGAAAACAAAACGCCTGTTGCTACTGTGCATAGGAGTATATAGATGGCTAGGGTAAGTTTGAAGCCTCGTCGCCGTCAATCCTGGAGTTCCACACCAAGCTCTCTGAGCAAGGTATATCTGCTGCAGACTTTGAACATGCACAGAAGGTCTGGAACGTGTTCGGGTGTAAAAACATGGGCGACTATCAGGACCTGTAACTGCGCATATATGTACTACTCTTGGCTGATGTATTTGAGATATTCCGCAAAACCTATCTTATGCAGTATGGCTCAGATCCAGCTCAATACTATACCAACCCTGGCCTTTCATGGTATGCGCTTCTTAAGAGCACAGGGGTGGAGCTCGAGCTTCTCACCGACTCTGACAAATACCTGTTCATTGAGAAGGGCTTACGCGGTGGCATAAGCATGGTAGCACTTCGCCACGCTATAGCTCATAACCCGTACGTAGAGGGTTTTGAGCAGGATAAGCCAGCGAGTTATATCCAGTACCTTGACGCTAACAAACTGTATGGGTGGGCGATGGAGTCAACCTTTGCCTACTGCGGGTATTGAGTGGATGGATCTATCTACATATACAGGACCATCCCGACAATGCTGAAACCGGATATATACTTGAAGTTGATCTGGAATACCATGCAGAGTTACATGCTGATCACAATGATTATCCCAAACGCCAGAGCGAATGTCTGTGCAAAATGAATGGTTGTCAGACGAATCTCCGGTAATGTGGTTGAGAAGCTAGTACCCTACCTGCGCAATAGAGAAGTATGTGGTCCATTATAGGAATCTCAAGCTTTACCTATCTCTGGGAATGAGGCTTACTAATATACACTGTGCGCTTGTATTCAATCAGAGCCCCTGGATGGAGCCTTACATTCACATGAACACAGACCTGCGTAAGGTTGCCACCAGTGACTTTGAGAAGGACTTGTACTGCTGATGAACAACTCTGTGTTTGGTAAAACTATGGAGAATCTCAGAAGACGAGTCGATGACAAGATTGTGTATTTAAAGAGGTGGATAGCTGCAAATGGTGTAGAAACCTTGGCCTATGGGTATCCTAGTTTACCTACAACTAGCTATGGGAGGTGGTTGGCCCGAACCGCCTCGGCCCCGTTTGGGGGGTGTCGTGTCCGAGGGGTTTCTCTTTACTTAGGGTGAGCAAATATCTTGTATAAGTTACCAAAGAGGGAATAGTATAGATGATTGGTGGTGGACCAGAACCGCTACTCGTTATACTACTTCACATTTGGAACACGTGCCGTAGTAGGGATGATTTTAGGGTCATGATGTTTTATTTGCGGTTGCGTGTTATTGTCACATGCGTGCAAGTAATCGCGCCTCTAGCAGGAAGTAAAAAGATAAAAACAAGTTCAACATAATTAGCAGTAAGGAACAATTTTGTTGTGCGTCACCTGGTTGATGATAATGTAATTATATGTTAGGCCGATAATATCAAAAACAATGTATTTTGTTCTATAATTGAACGAGCACTGCACTGTGAGAATAGTAATCCTCGTGATTTATTCATACATACAACCAAACATATCATCTACCAAGGAATGAAATAAACGCAGTTCCGTCATTTGTAGTATTTGCAAAGCGCAAACGCCCTGTTTATTGTTCACTGAACCCTCATAAACGCAGTAATTTGACAACATTTCTTTAAACACGCCTTCATCGTCTTTAGCCATAGCCGTGCATTAAATGTTGAAAAAGGGTTACGCGTAAATGAATATTTGTTATGTATGTCATTACAACTTGTATATGTGATCATTAAGATGATCCAAAGAATATCATCATAACGTCATCGTAAAGAACACACCAAATACCAATGTTAACGCAACATTTTAAACATCATGGCTTTCTAATAATTGCCTGTCAATTTGCTGTCGCCAGACCAGTGTCTTAATGTGTCTATATTGATGCTTCTACATATCATGCCCCGTGTACATCATGTATTTGCATGGGTGCCAAAAAAATCGCTTCACGGCATTTCTACAAATCCATTCATTAGAGGCTCCTTACGGCGGTTTGTTTTTATTGAGCATATATAAGCATCGGCATGGTTCATACCGTATTAATCCAACATTTTCGATAAATTCATAATTATATGATCCATGATTGAACAAAACAATACGAGTATTCACTTGCCTACGCATTGAAGATCAATGTACATTCGATAACATATTCGTATGTCAAAGTCACAGTTCTGATCTTCCAGTCATGACAACTTTGCTTGATAATGCATTTTGTGGACCGCAGGCTATTTTACCAAACGCCCAATACTCCTATCTACTGTCGACATTAGCCAAATATACAATCGATTCATTATAGCATTTGCTTAAGCACATAAATACATATAATGCGCTAGGATGATAGACAAAAGATAGAATACACGCAAGGCCTGCTCGGTCATATGGTAGTGATATGATGTCATATTTCAAGCAATGCCTGAATGTTTGCGAATGCCAGTGAAACAGCTGTCTTCGTGAAAGTTTTGCAAATGACATTACATCAACCGAGCGGTGGAGCTAGCAAGGGACACAAAGGTGATTGCATACACAGTTGCAAACCTAATAACATGCATGGTACACATTACACCATTAGTGCTGGTTGCTTTTAGGGAAGACAAAAGCCGCAACTGAAAGTCGACAAACGAGAGATATTCGCCAACAGAGGGAATTTACATTGATGGCGCAATTGGTTATGCATTTCGTGGGACATTATTCTGCTGACATGAAATAAACAGAGACTTCAGGCTTTACTTAAATGCATAGACCCGATCGCGGCTCAGTTTAGGTAATATATCAAACTCAGTCTGTGATTCAAGCCAGGAATGGATCCTTGGGTAGAATGACTATAAAGTTACAAACGACCCATCGAAATGCATCATTTGACGACTGCAACGGCAGAACAATAAGGCATTTTACTTAAGAGCTGCTTGCCATTATATTTCACAAGGAATAGTTACGCATACTTAATAACACAAGTCACTATACCCTACTCCAGTGTTGCTTGAAAATAATAGTACAAATTGATAGCTTATATGTGTGACAACAGCCAGAGCAGCGTTAAGACTGGCGTTAGGTATATAATCCTTTCCGTCGTAACAGCGACTTCCATAGAATGTACAATAGTGAAGTTGACAGCTCGTTGCGACATAATTGCATGATGCAAAAACAGACCCTCTCTCGTACAGATACGTTGAAGCATCCCTCCCCTAAAGGTTATTTCACACAGGGACACTCTTATTGCACACAAGTTATGCAATTATTCCCGGGGAACGATATCACCAGACAAAGCGTACATCACGAAAACTGTCCGGAAATGACGTCATAGGCATTTCATTAACGCCCACATTGTATTCATTGTGGCCATGGCTGTGGCGACGTTGCTCAGGTCGGGTATGAGGCTTTGTAGTAATGCCAGTGCATGATAATGTTTAATTTCTATACTATATAGGTCAGTAATAAATGATGTCAAGATTTAAGTATTTCAATAATCACAATAGTCTCGCAGCTTAATGCCGAAAAACATAATTATCATCTCTTCAATAACGTTAAGCTATCCGAAAAATATGCAGTCCTAGCAAAATATTTATCTATGGATCTTTCGCTGTTAATAAAGTAGGATTGACGTCACGAAAATATTTTGTTTGGTTTGCTACTTAATTGGATGAATCTGCTCAAGTAATGAGGAATTTAATTTCAACAGTTCCATTACAACATTTAGTTCACAGTCTCGTTCTCTAGTTGAACATCATTTTCGCAAGCAAGTAAACATATAAACGTTGTTGTCTTTTTGACTGGTTGTTAGAACAATGCACCAACCGCTGTTAATACTAACACCACTTCTGTTCTCATAAGTACTACCCTCAAAACAGGTAAATGATAACTGTCATTCCCATATTACAAATTGAAACTATGTACATCTTCTACATACTTATTGCATACATAACAAATTGCATTTATGCCATTTAGATGCCTAAGACTATTGCAGTCATGCCTACCTGCCTCTGCTTTACCAACTCTCTGTTTCTTGGTGCCCGAATCAATATCAATCACTTCCTTCATACATGGTAACTCTTCTTCTATATGCATTCACATGCATACTACACATACATGGTAAAGCATAATCAGTGACAACGCTGCAAATTGCCATATGAAATGTCGCGATCTTAACGCGTCGTTTCTATAGGTAACACCCATTACTCAACTTACTACCCTATATAGATGTATATCATAGCTATAAACCTCCGATATAGCGGAAAGCAAAAAAGCTTGAACAACATCAACATCCCTGAGCTTTACCCATGGCAATGCACCTTCATTGTAACAGTATATCACCATTTCCACTCGTGTCGACCGAGTTTAAAAGCATGTCGCAGTAACGTAAGCATAGATTATAGTGTCCCGCGAAGGAAATGACGGGCTTTTAAGAGTGTGGGAGTTCTAAAATCGCATGAGTTTCCGGAACGTGTTATATCTAACTGATTATCAACTCGTCGTCGCATTTCTTTCATTTTATATCATCATCTACTTTAATAGACCATCATTTCCCGAGTACCGATATATCTCAGGGCGACAATAGGGAAGCATTATGTTCGCACTACAGCTAAAAGCTAAGTGCTTTTGGAAAGCGTCGGCCGCATGTCATAATGGTAGCCCCGGTCTGACGGTGAAGTTACCATATACCATTCAGCAACGATGCTAGTCAACGCGATGGCAAAAAAAAATACTTCGAGCAGCCCACATGTTAGGTTAATGTCCAGTACCTACGTATCATAATGGATTGTGAGTCAGGTTAAATATCTGGCGTCCCGCACTATTTCGGTTACCTGCTTTTGCGTGATTGTTCATCATTTGTCACATTTACCTTTTCCATCCCGGTAGGGCCATTCTGCTCCAATACATACGTACATGCCCGAGATCTTCCTAAGTTTCTCTTGTTGGATTCAATCGCCTTTGACGAAATCTCGTATGGAACGTACTCAATCACTGTTAAAACTAGCCTGTGTAACTCAACACCGAATCTCACAACAATACAATACAACGCTCATTCTCCTATGGATTAACTTATACAAATGACCTTCAATTTTAAAGACTGATCACGTTACCCTCTTCAGCTGCAGTGTCATGTATTCATTATATCATTATCTCGCTATCTTGACGATAAAACGACAAATATGCGATGCAATTGTATTGATTTCTTCCTCTTTAATTTTGCGTTGAATTTTATTGATGGATAAATAGTATTCTATGTATATCTTAACACGCTCTGTATGTTTTCCACATCTGTAATATCAACTTTCTGTCAATTTTAATCCATTTGCACGAAAATTGTGTTTTATTTTTGAACTGAGTTTAATCCGCCAAAGTTTGTGGTCGGGTTAGTGAATTACCGGCAATTTGAGAAGGAAAAGTCTATTAACGGCTGAGATTTTGGCAATTTTGTTATAACTTTATCCCGCGCTTCGGCAAATCGCCATTGGCCTTATTTTGACGTCACGAATGGACAACACGGCAATCGAGCGTGACCAGTTGACCAAGGCGCATGTATCACTTTTAATGCGCACTTCTCGATATCGACTCTTCAACATGGCTGGTATACAATATACAGGACAGTTTACGGAACATAAGTAAAATTTATCCCATTTTACTTAAACTGTCCTGGTCGACAAAATAACAACAATGAAGACAATATTCCTGACTGAGATCAGAAACTGAGATACAGGAAACACGCTGGCAAATACCTACCACCTGCCGTTCAGTGGCACAGAAAGTTCTGCACTATTCGCAAGGAACATTATGGTGCACACTGAAAGTTTTCAAAATGGCCGCGAGTACCGGAGGTGTGGCGTCTCTTGTACTTTTGGAAGAAAAAATAGATGACGGAGTCGATTTCTTTTCACTGACGACAGCTGCATTAAGTGTAGTTCCTTCAGCGGAGATTTTAGCATATAGAAGTGTCAATGGTAGACACGCAGAGTCAGTTGACCCCATCGGCATTGATAATTACATTGATGCGGTCGTCCCTCGATACACCGTCGAGGATTTCCATGCCCACTTTCCAATGAACTGGACTACTTTCGAAGTTAGCATTTACAGTGATTAAGCTGACTGATTATAGTACATTTCCCTCAAGTGGGTCAATATAACCGTTTGAATGATTTCCCTCCAAGTTTGATGCTAAGCTGAAAACGTATGATTACGTCGTGAATGTAATGCGACTTGCTGGTGAGATGCAGTTGTCTTTTTCTCTCTCTCGCTTTACTCTTGCTTCTTTGGTACAAGATGTGGTGCATAGTATATCTGCAACTTAACTATTAATACTCCGAATACCGATTCCAATGAATATAATAACTATTGCTACCATTTTTCGTCTAGTCGAAAATCCTGTCTACCGTGTGGCGCGTCGAAAATGACGAAATCCTAACGGGGGGTTGCAGACCGCTTTGGGGTAATAAAAGGGTATTGTCTTATGTTATTTGCGCGGAACTAAGAAGTGATTTACAGTGAAGTTTCTGGGCCCTGCACCGGATCTTACCAAGATCAACACGAAGGAGGCAGAGGGGCATGACCCATGGGGTTACGGCTGTGTACACAGAAGGAAGTGGTGCTTCTAACACTGCGGATAAATTCTTGCGAGCTCTGCAACAGGAAGGGCGCAATATCAAAACAGTTCTCTCAAAGCCTGCTCCCATGCACATGACGCGTGTGGACCGAATAGCCCACAAGGCAAGCAACTGTCATGTGTATAAAACAGTACTAGGAGGCGACTATGTCCGCGACCACTGTCACATAACCGGAAAGTACAGGCGACTAGCCCACAATGCATGCAGCCTAAAGCTCCGGTTGAATATTTAAGCAACAACTATACTACTTGTCTTCCACAATCAACGTAGCTATGACTTCGACCTCTTGATGCAGGCCATTAGTAAGTTGGAAGGGCAGATCAATGGCATCCCAAACAATTTGGAGCAGTATACAACCCTATCAATTGGACAGTTGCGTTTCGTTGACAATGCACTATTCCTCCTAGCCTTGCTTAACAAACTGGTCTCTGCAAATAGCCCGTCATACCTTACAGTGACTGCTAAGAATTAACTTGACTGGGCAAAGCGCCGCCTGCTAATACGCAAGCGAGTGTACCCCAACAAATTCATGGACAGCTGTCATGAATTTAATGCCTCGCTGCCGCCGATTCAGGGGTTCTACAGCAAGCTGTCTGAGCGAGAGTGAAGCTCATCCAAAGTGGACAGGAAGCAATGAATCGAAATCCTGTACAAGCCATAATTCAACATGTAGTTTTGATAAGGGGAAGTGTGCCAGAACCGCCTTCTTCACTTTATTTCCTATGGTATTTCAGAGCTCGAGAGGGCTGGGGAGGAATGCCATGCCATTGCTAAATACGGGTGATTTATACCTGGTCATGAATTGACAAAGACCAAAGTTAGCGAGAATAGCAAAACAGGCTCTAAAATTTAAAGCTAAAGGTTTCGAAGGATGGTATGAATTTCACGTAATATACATCACCAATGCATATTGGAATTACAGTCCCCTTTCAAAATGTTACATTATTAACATCAATGTAATTACGGGTGCTCCTTAAATGTTTCATTGTTTATCTGTGTTATGTCATCTTCATGACGTCCATCAAATATGCAGCAGGTCTATCATTTAACAAGTAAGTTATCTGTAATTGGACAGTGTTGGTTCCTTGTGTTTATTGCGGTTTGTTTCATTATATGTTGATATGTCACTATTCGCATGGCAAATTCAATGGTTACTGCACTGTAAAACTTTGCAGGAAGCTCTGATGCTGATTTATTTACCCATGTCAATGCTGCGGTCACATTATGTATTGAATGCTACAACATTGGAAAATCACCTTGCAGCCTATTTGTCCAAAGAGAAAAACATGGTTTATTGTTGTACTGTTTACAAGCATGTCGAATGTCACCTGTGCATATAACTATGACTAATTTGGTGGAATGTCTTATGTGAAGACAAACAGCTGGTGACTTAATTAAGTAATGCTAGGCTAATATTAGTGAAAACAAGTAATGTTACATTGTATGGCTGTGATTATGGAGTTGATATTCTCATGTCGGTTGTCATGTTGGGGATGTGTATCATGTGTATGTTTTAGCGGATAAACAGGTCTGTAGATTGACGAAACGAAATAATTCAGTGTGCCGAACTCAAAAAGCTCTCGTCAAAGTACAAGATTTATTATTGTCAGCTCACTTCCACACTTTATGCACCATCCCTAGAACGTCCAAATTCTGAACTTCAAATCTACAAGATACCCTTGTTATTAGTTTGTAAATAAAAGATACATTGATACTTTCCCAACATGCGCACTATACCACGTGACATCATTACAGCTGAGCCAATAGCTACATGGTTAAAACAAAGCAATGCGTTCATCACAAGGCATTGTGACAAATAAAGTGTGACGTAAGCTTGGAAAAAAATGTTAGTACGTCGCTTGGATTAATATTTCGACAAACCATACCAAATTATTCATTCTTTTTAAGTCCGCCTACACTCTAATTACAACCACCACCGCGACTGCTCAGCTGTCGGTAGGACAGTTCTACTTTCATTTCACCAATTTATATCAGCTTACATACATAGATAAATACACATACATACATACATACATACATACATACATACATACATACATACATACATACATACATACATACATACATACATACATACAGACATACATACATACATACATACATACATACATACATACATACATACATACATACAGACATACATACATACATACATACACATACATACATACATACATACATACATACATACATACATACATACATACATACATACATACATACATACATACATATACATACATACATACATACATACATACATACATACATACATACATATACATACATACATACATACATACATACATACATACATACATACATACATACATACATACATACATACACATACATATATGTTCAAAACGACTAGGAATCCTTCCATTCAAAATGAATGCCTGAGAGTTTGCTTAACTCCTTGTTGTAAGGCTTAAAGTATTTTCGGAGTAATTTGATGGTAGCATTTTGAACTTTGACATTTGAATGAATATGCCCCTTAACATCTGGTAAGCATCCACTCGAGCTTATACAATAAAAGCCTTTTTCTTTTTCGTAATAAAACATGCTTTCTTCATAGTACGCCTCTACGCCGAGAAAAACCGCTACTTTGCGCAAAAGCCGTGCGGGATTCTCCTTTATAAATTTATCCCCATCCAAAATGAATATCTGACTCCTGGGGAACACATTATACCAGCGAACAAGACTTTCTGAATACATGGAAAGTTTGATAAGGGGCGAGGTACTATCGACTTGTGGACGGTTTCCACCCTTCAGAACTAATTCTTCCACAGATGCCGCGTTAAACACATTTGCTCTTATTCCCATATTTATATCAGATATGATCCTATCGACAGGATCTCTAAGGAGCAATATCATACGCATATCCCTATTGAAGTTAAACACGCGTGTTGCAACTCCAGGGGTCCTAAAATAGGTCGGCGCTATTTCAACAGTGATGTCTTTGGGACAAGATAGTGGCATGCTTAGCCGGAAATTTTCAGTTGCGTTCAATTTGGATTTTTTGGCATCAATAAAGTAATGTTGTTTTTTACTAGGGAGAATGATATGTGGATGCATTGAGAGAAATAGCAGGATCGCTGATGTTCCACATTTCTTCTGTCCTATTACCAACCCTGACGGAATTCGACTCGCCTGCTGGCTTTTGTCACATGTCAAAGCAGGAGTCTTTAGTAGGAAAACGCTTTTTTCTAATCTAAAACTTCTCACAGCTGTTTCTGGTGATGCTGTGCGGTTGACCTGTACAGGCGACTCTTCTAGGGCAACATTATCCAGTGCTGTCTCGTTCAAGTTCATCAATTGAGATTTTGAAGAGATCAGGGTTCCGGAATTGTTGGTGCTTCTGAGCCCTTCATGGTTCGTGAGAATGTCCGGTATTCCATCGACAGTTAGCAATAATAAACGCTTGCTAGATGTCCCACTCTCTGAGCTGATAACAATGAGTACTTACCTTCATGGTCGTGGCCATTAAGGACTGGTAATGATGGAATGACATCCTTCGTCTCATACCAAGCCCGTAACATTAAAGGCAGAAAGATGATTACAGCTAATACAATGGTTCGTTGCCAGATGTCCATTTCCTCAGGCTCGCACAATATCACTATCTTTGTTGTGGCAGTTCGTGCGCGCGTATAGATAATGTCATTCTGAATAAATAACTACTTATACGGACATATGTGCGCGACATTTGCATCTATCGAACATAATTGTCAATGCGAACTAGGCGTGGATGAACTTAAAGGTCCTTTTGGCATCGAGTCGAAATTTCATTGTTAATTTGGTAACATAGTAACACATAGTATGGTTGGGTAAACAGCTTTACACAATTACATTTTAGCTACTTAATGCGACCTGCAAATGACTTAATTGCATTTTCTTCCTCCAAAACATCATTTCGGCGAGGATCAATATTTCCACGAATAATTGACGCTGTGACACGATTACCTATTCAAGCGTGAATGATCAATACAAGCAGCCCACAGGTTAACACATGTTCTTCCCTATCTGTTTGCTCGCTTTGGACTTGCTTACCTGCAATGCGTTTACGTACCAGGACACAAGATAACCAACATGTGTCTCTCTACAACTGCATATTATTACTAGGTATGCAACACCGTAAGCCTACAAGTTTCAAAGATCACTCCGACTGGCTATCGGGTGAGTATGTGAATGAGAGAAACATATGTACGTCGACAGGTGGCACAACCATGAAATCAGCAAAAGCACATTTAGCTTTAGTTCTAGCAGCATATCGTGACGATGTGGAGTCTTCTGATAGGTCAAGGCGACCCCCCCCCCCCCCCACAAGGCATTGATACGAAATTTCCATGTTACTTTAAGAGATGCAATGAAAAAGCTGTGCTCTGCTCACAGGCTGCGCGTCCACATATTTTATCTGGCTGAGACTCTCGTAAGCCCTCTTAGCATAGCTATAAACTCTTTGCTCTAACAGGAAAATTAGTAGTCGGTAACATCATTTACATGTTTTCTTGGTAATATAATGCAATGTCTTTACACTGTGGTGTACCAACATCTCACAATAGGTGGTGGCGCGGGAAGACCCGACTTCCTCCTCCATCTCCTCCCCACATCCCCAAGTTCGCCTCGAGCCTCCGTAAACACATAGTGGCTTGTGTAAAGGTGGGACCAACAAAACAGAGACTTTGGGAATCCCCAGGACCTTGTATCAGTACAACTAGCCAGTGGCGTTGAACACTCATTAACTAATTGAGGGCGACCACGCTGACCTGATGCTGACGTCACCACATACGTATTTGATTCTGCTACTCTAACACCATGGCGTCTCTAGTAGGAAGGGGGTATGGGCGGACGGTAGGGGTGGACGTGACCTTCATCATGCTACACCATGATAGCGGACGGTAGGGGCGGACGTCACCTTCATCATGCTACACCATAATAGCGGACGTAAGGGGCGGACGTGACCTTCATCATGCTACACCATAATAGCGGACGGTAGGGGCGGACGTGACCTTCATCATGCTACACCATAACAGCGGACGGTAGGGGCGGACGTGACCTTCATCATGCTACACAATGATAGCGGACGTAGGGGCGGACGTGACCTTCATCATGCTACACAATGATAGCGGACGGTAGGGGCGGACGTGACCTTCATCATGCTACACAATGATAGCGGACGGTAGGGGCGGACGTGACCTTCATCATGCTACACAATGATAGCGGACGGTAGGGGCGGACGTGACCTTCATCATGCTACACTATGATAGCGCTATCTGCAAACATACTCGTAATAAACACATGGCCATCGAGGGTTGATAAGTGTAGTTGTATATTTAAACAGTCAAGTCAGTGGTCGGTGCGTTCTGATTCGTGAGTGACAACAGCCTCAAACATACCACTAAAGGTAAGTCTCACCCTCGGCTAATACAAATCCCTGTTGGATATTTATTTTGGAAACATGAATGAATGCAGTGTTTCTTGTTGTTGGTGTTTATCAAATGCAAAACCTCCCTATTATCTCTATCAACCTCTCTGTTATCTTTACTGCCCTCTCCATTATAGTTATTACCCTGGTCTTTCAACAGTCCATAGCAAATGCATTCCTCTCCAGGGTCATCGCTGCGCAATAGTGATACAAATGAATTGCAAATACGAATTAATGTTAGCAATCTGCACAAATATAATCATTTGGCGAGGACATTTGCGCTGCCATATCTGACATCCACGTTATATGTTAGTCCTCTTGTGACACAAGGGCTAGTTTACGATGCATAAAAGTGGAAATAGCAGAAAGGTAAATTGATCCCCTAATCATTAATGAGCGTAATAATCCAACCTGTTGGCTGACCACATCATGCGCAACACGAATATCACAAAATGCATACACTTACTCATTGTTCTTGCCCATTGCAGTCAGGTAATTCTTGCCCGATCAGTTAATGGGGGGAAGAAGCTGTTTATAGTTTTGTCAATACGTTGCGGCTTCGGCCAAGTGCATTTCACCCTTCGCTATAGCGAGACAGATATCCAATGCCAGTGACGGTTATTATTATCAATAGCGGCCTGTCTGACCCATGCTAAGCTAAAGCACGGCGTTCCTCTGAAATGGGGAGTTACCCCGCGTGTAGGTTTGGCACTGCTGCCTTTGTCTTGCATAAATCGAGTGAATACCCCAAAGAAGCCAGTTTGATTTTTGTTATTGCACGGTGTTTATTTGATTATATGTTGATATGTCACTATTCGCATGGCAAATTCAAGGATCACTGCATTGTAAAACCATTTTCAGGAAGATATGATGCTGATTTATTTACCCATGTAAATGCTGTGGTCACTTGAAGTATCGAGTATATCACCATGCAGCCTATCTGTCCGAGTATATCACCATGCAGCCTATCTGTCCGAGTATATCACCATGCAGCCTATCTGTCCGAGGGTAACAACAACATCTCACTGCCAGACGCCAGACGCCATGCTCGCAGATATAAACAGCTCTGCACATTACATTTTAGCCACTAAATGGGATATGTAAATGAATTTAATTGCATTTTTCTTCCATATTAACATTTCAGAGAGTATCAAATATTTCCAAATAATTGAATCAGTGACACAATTACACCGTGAATGATCTCTACTAGCAGCCCACTTTCTAGCCTTACTGTTACCTGGCGTCAGACGTGGTTACCAGCAATGAAGAGGCTAACCAGCCATGTGTCCCTGGACTTTTCTGGGAGCATCACAGATGCATAATATGACTGGGTATGCAAAACCGTAAGCACAACCTTATTGGATGGCGGTCTTTGAATAGCGTTATTCGTATTAAATATAGCATTTATTTGTAACGTTAACTATACAAAGGTTTGGGACTGAGCGTTTACTTGCTGAGCACAAAACGTTGTGTTATAATCCCGTGCTACCAACTCATCCACCAAATTGCTTAACCGTCTGTAATCAACGAAAGCATGTTTGACTGTTGTTATAGCGGCTTATGTTGAAGATGTTGAGTTCTCTGATCGGTCGAGGCGACCGCCCCCGGATTTAGTAAGAGCAATTCCGACGCTTTGACGAAGCAGCCCACTGCTCACAGGCGGCGTGTTCACATATGCTTGCAATGCTCTTCTCTATAGCGCTACTACATCCCCTGTACATGGACTGCAAAGAATACAAAGCATAACAACATGGCTGATAATTGGACACCCAAAGTGGGATCACATCACTCTGTGATCATTTCATTGGCTGCCAGTGATCCAGCGAATCAAATTCAAGATTCTGGAACTAGTATACAAATCCGTGATTCGCGTGAAGTAAAACTACATACACTCGTGAACTTATTTTTGGTGGCGCGACCTCAACAGGATTATACCAAATAGCTTAACGCTACGCTAAGATGGCTCACTCGCTCCTCCGCCCGAGAAAATATGTGAACTGACCACCTCTGAGTAGCGTGCTGCTTTGTCATAGCGTCTCTTAAAACCACGTGGGATTTTCCGAGTAACTCGGGGTGTGGTCGCCTCAACCAATCAAAAGACGCCAACAGTCAACAGTCCGAGGTGCATTTGTTGATTTCATCGTTGCTTTATCTGATAATGTGCGTCTGTTTCACTCATGTTCATACTCGTCGCACTGCTGGTCGGAGTAAACCCTTGTCAGCGCAGCTATACAACGATCCACAAGATTAAAACCGCGCCATAATCTTTGGTCAAACCTGGAATAACCTGGTCTACAATTTGGATTATGTGACTCTAGTTAATTTAACGGGACTACGCCGCATTATGATAGTAGCAGTGATTCAGTTCCACCGAATTAACAAATATCCACAAACCGGCTCGAGCTGCGTTCTTCACTACGCACCACACATCGGTTCGAGCTGCATCCCTTACAAATCACAACATATCGGTTCGAGCTGCATCCCTAACAAATCACCACACATCGGTTAGAGCTGCATCCCTTACAAATCACAACATATCGGTTCGAGCTGCATCCCTAACAAATCACCACACATCGGTTCGAGCTGCATCCCTTACAAATCACAACATATCGCTTCCTGCTGCGTCCATAACAACACACAACATATCGGTTCGAGCTGCATCCCTAACATATCACCACACATCGGTTCGAGCTGCATCCCTAACATATCATCACACATCGGTTCGAGCTGCATCCCTAAACAAATCACAACATATCGGTTCCTGCTGCGTCCTTAACAACACACAACATGTCGGTTCCTTCTATATCTATAACCACACACCACATATCAGTTCAAGCTGCATCCATAACAACACACCACATATCGGTTCGAGCTGCATCCTTAGCTACACTCCATATAACGGCTCAAGCTGCATCCATAACTACACACCACATATCAGTTCAAGCTGCATCCATAACCACACACCACATATCGGTTCAAGCTGCATCCATAACCACACACAACATATCGGTTCCAGCTGCATCCATAACCACACACCATATATCGGTTCGAGCTGCATCCTTAGCTACACTCCATATAGCGGCTCAAGCTGCATCCATAACTACACACCACATATCAGTTCAAGCTGCATCCATAACCACACACAACATATCGGTTCCTGCTGTATCCATAACCACACACCACATATCGGTTCCAGCTGCATCCATAACTACACACAACATATCGGTTCCTGCTGCATCCTTAACTACACACCACATATCGGCTCAATCGGCATCTCTAACAACTCACCACACATCGATTTCAGCTGCATTCATAACTCTGCACCACACATCAGCTCGAGCTGCATTCCTAACTACGCACGACACATCAACTCGAGCTGCATCCATAACTATGTACGACTCATCGGTTTGTCCTGCAACCCTAGCTACACACCACATTTCGAGCTGCATCCTTAAGAACGCACCATATAACGGTTCAAGCTTAATCACTAACTATGTTATGCATATCGGCTCAAGCTGCATCCATAACTATGTACCACATATCAGCTGGAGCTGCATTCTTTAATACGCACCACACATATGCTCATGTTGCACCCCTAACTACGCACCACACATCAGCTCCAGCTGCACCCCTAGCTACGCACCACACATCAGCTCGATCTGCATTCCTAACTACGCACAACACATTAGCTCAAGCTGCATCTCTAACAACGCACCGCACATCAGCTCAAGCTGCATCGCTAACTACACACTACGCATCAGCTCAAGCTGCATCCATAATTACGCACCACACATCAGCTCAAGCTGCATCCCTAACTACGCACCACACATCAGCTCAAGCTGCATCTCTAACTAAGCACCACACATTAGCTCAAGCTGCATCAATAACTACGCACCACACATTAGCTCAAGCTGCATCCATAAATACGCACCACACATCAGCTCAAGCTGCATCCCTAACTGCGCACCACACATTAGCTCAAGTTGCATCCCTAACTACGCACCACACATTAGCTCAAGCTACATCCCTAACTACTCACCACACATCAGCTTGAGCTGCATCCCTAACTACGCACCACACATTAGTTCAAGCTGCATCCCTAACTACTCACCACACATCAGCTCAAGCTGCATCCCTAACTACGCACCACACATTAGCTCAAGCTGCATCCCTAACTACGCACCATACATCAGCTTGAGCTGCATCCCTAACTACGCACCACACATTAGTTCAAGCTTCATCCCTAACTACTCACCACACATTAGCTCAAGCTGCATCCCTAACTACGCACCATACATCAGCTTGAGCTGCATCCATAACAACGCCCCACACATTAGCTCAAGCTGCATTCATAACTACGCACCAAACATTAGCTCAAACTGCATCTCTAAGTAAGCACCACACATAAGCTCAAGCTGCATCCCTAACTACGCACCACACATTAGCACGAGCTGCATCTCTAACTACGCACCACATATTAGCTCAAGCTGCATCCCTAACTACGCACCACACATTAACTCAAGCTGCATCTCTAACTACGCACCACACATTAGCTCAAGCTGCATCTCTAACTACGCACCGCACATCAGCTCGAGCTGCATCCATAACTAAGCACCACATATCAGATCCGGCTGCATCCCTAACTACGCACCACACATCAGTTGGAGCTGCATCCCTAACTGCGCACCACACATAAGCTCAAGCTGCATCCCTAACTACGCACCACACATTAGCTCAAGCTGTATCCCTAACTACGCACCATACATTAGCTTTAGCTGCATTCCTAACTACGCACCACACATTAGTTCAAGCTGCATCCCTAACTACTCACCACACATTAGCTCAAGGTGCATCCCTAACTACGCACCATACATCAGCTCAAGCTGCATCCATAACTATGCACCACACATTAGCTCAAGCTGCATCCATAACTACTCACCAAACATTAGCTCAAGCTGCATCTCTAAGTACGCACCACACATCGGTTCAAGCTGCATCCCTAACTACGCACCACACATAAGCTCAAGCTGCATCCCTAACTACGCACCACACATTAGCTCAAGCTGCATTCCTAACTACGCACCACACATCAGCTTGAGCTGCATCCCTAACTACGCACCACACATTAGCTCAAGCTACATCTCTAACTACGCACCACACATTAGCTCAAGCTGCATCTCTAACTACGCACTGTGAGTGATTTCTAGCCATTTTTGGCCGGGCCCCCACGGGACTCATTGAGGCTGCCCGGTCGTGGCGGTAGCCAAAAGCCAGTCTCTACCTCAACTGGGCAACCCGCAAGCACAGCGCAGGTGCCTGCAATCGCTGTGGAAGTAGGTACAAGAACTGTGGAGGTATCAACGGCATTTTCTTCTTTGTCAGCTTGTTTCTATGTCGCATACAGTGCTACGATAGAAAGGTCGAAGGGAATGATGAAGGTCAGAGGAACGCCTATATATATATATACCTCACCGCGGCCGCAGATCGTGGGCACTCGACAGGAACACCACAGATGCCCGTCCGATGGCCGCCCGGCATGTAAGAATCGACCGGCACCTGCAGCCTAATTTCGACGGCCCTATCATGGCACCTATTGTGCG
The DNA here is from genome assembly GCA_034190875.2 of Urechis unicinctus. Taxonomy (NCBI): domain Eukaryota; kingdom Metazoa; phylum Annelida; class Polychaeta; order Xenopneusta; family Urechidae; genus Urechis; species Urechis unicinctus. The sequence continues at coordinate 71,481,954 of CM067351.1, forward strand.
ATCTTTCGACGACCTCTACACACCGGTCAATGCCTAGTAATCACACGCCCGGATTGTGACTCAGGCACAATGTTGGGAGAGGTCACGTCCTAAAACCAGACGAATATTTTCGTTCTGATGTTTGTAAATGGTAACAAACCATGAGAGACTGGTTGATTTCCTAACTCTGCGACCACTGACCCAAACCTTTCAATAACTACGGAGAGAGAAATTTGTATTAACGTAAACTGAAAGTTTCAAGAGCTTTGATATGTTCTGCGAGTCTGCAAATCTCGCTAGGCTTTCACTGTTTCAGTGACGTAATCACTACAAAACCGCCTAATGAACGCCCCTAACTACCGTCAGAGACAGTTCTTTCACAGACCAAAGAACATGTTGTATTAAGATACCTGACTCGGACGTTTGCGTTGTGAAGCTCGCGACTAGCGTGCCACCTTGTCTCGTCGAAGCTTGAATTGTAAACAAAAGCACGGAATTTGATCGGTGACCCGATGCACCTTTTCCAACAAACAAGCTATCGTCATATTCACTGTAAATAATACATACCATGAAATGTTTCATATGTTTCGTGCTATGGCGGCTTGACGCCCAACACCGAACCAAGCAGTGAAAATAAAGGGGTATTTAAATTTTTACTTAGAAATCCATTCGTTTTGAAAGCATCAAAATAATGAATTTAACTAAGCTAACCTGCTATCAAACATTTCAAAATATTCCTTAATCAGTAAAGCTTCTTGGACTTGTAGAGTTTAGTTTCAGGTTCTGGTTGAGAGTCAATATTTCAAATTCTATGCAGAATAATAATGCTCTGTGAAATGATATTACTTCACACGTGCTTATTCATATTTCAGGCATCAGAAAGAAATTAAAGTCAGTAGCCATAGCTACAGATCTGGCAGATATTTAAGCGTTGATAACAAGTATTGTAAAACACTCGTACTGAGGTGACAGCGGTGAAAGCATTCATTTGAGTACAAATGACTAAGATGTTATCACTTGCTATTTTGCGTAATTTGTTTTTAACATGCATTTTCAACTGGGTGTTTGTTGTCTGTCAGTACTTACTTGTTTCCCTTTGTATGGACTATGATGCTGCTTGTAGTACGCTGGATCCAACATATCATCATTATACACAGCATTCAAAATTGGGTACATAGCTGCATATACATATATATATATATATATATATATATATATATATATATATATATATATATATATATATATATATATATATATATATATATATATATATATATATATATATATATATATATATATATATATATAATTGCTGCACTAAAACTTCATATTCTCTCGAGTTCAACGTGCTGCTTGCTTTACCGTAAGCTTGTGTATGACGCGAGCTCAAAAAATACAGAGCATCACTTATTGAAATGGGCCATACGCGACTACAGGCCAACCGTAGACTAGCAGATAACTACCTCGTGCTACATTCGACTAGTTAGGTTAGCTCAAACAAAAAAGGCAAAATAATTCTAAGAAGGCAGTCAAACAATACGACCATATTGCTATTGCCTCGCTTGCACATGATTCATGCAAAAAAATGGACATACTGCAAGCAAATAAATGTCTAGAGAAGGAGAAGAGTGTTACACATTGATCAGTTACCGTTGTTACAGATTGATGCACTAAGCTAACATTGCGCCTTCTTTTAGAGGATATCGTTTGTCTCTTTCATCAATTGTTAACTGTTGATGATTGTGTTGTTAATGTAGCCAACCATTGACCACAATTAAGAGGCATTTCCAACTAGAAAGGACAGCACATTGTGTACGAGCGCTTGGTTAGGGGTATATTTCTCAAACGTCCCCTGTATGAATATCGTCGTAACGATTCTTACCCTCAGCATCTTGCTGCCTAGGTAACCACTCAAAAAACAAAAATCATTTTTCGTCTTTCATTCACCCTTAATTTTACTATTCATACATTAGATCATTCACAACAAACGTAATATCAGCCGTCATTCTGGCAATGAAACGGAGATGTTCGTTTTGATACCTCAGTTATTATATGTTAGTAATGTAATATGTTACAAGCGATCCCTTCAGTATCAGTATTTGAAATAATCGGTCTGAAGCATTCAAGCAGAAACATGCATTTCAACATCTTGGCAAAGCAAAACCCACATTTTTTCGATGCCTATCTTGTCGCTTCCTCACATTGTAGCTTTGAGAAGGCTTCCTGGATCTTCCTCGATGGCCGACCGGTTGGTTCTGTCCAATTGATGGCAGGGCATCGCTATTTTTATCTTCTCTTGCCAAGCGCTTTCGAACGACGGCGTCGTCGCTGTTAACGATGGGGCCTGGCTGAAATTCTTCCATGCGTTTGGCAAGCCGACGTTTCAGTTGAAGTAGGTAATTATATTCATCTTCATCGACATCCATGTCTTTTCGCGTCACCATGGGGTCCGACATCTTCATGAGTTTCAGGAATATACCGTGCATTGAAGGGCGATTATGTGTATCGCCTGATTCACATAACTGAGCAAGTCGCGAGTATTTATTTTGTGTGACAGTTGGGAGGGATGGATCTTTAGTGGGTGCTCTGTTGGATCCTTTATGCCAATACATGGCATTTACGGGCTCATGATGGCGTGATTTTGGCCGCGTAGAATCATCCCACGGTGAATCACCTTCATCTTCTTTAACTTTCCTCCTCGCCTGTCGTTGGCCGTTAAGATGTTCCAGGCGCATGTTGATGTACGACAAGAGTGGAACCTAGGTCACACAATGATCACACTTACAATCGCCGTTACAACTGTATAACATCGTTGAGCATATCTTAATATTGCAACAGATTGGAGTGCAAGCACTGCAATTTGCAAAAACAAGTAATGTGGTTACCTTATCTATGAGACCAGTGCGAGCCATGCGCTTATAAAACAGGATGCCTAAATGGCGAGCTAGATCTTTCAGCGTTTCTGGATTTTTCTTGCGAATGAGCTTGTCGAAAACTACCCTGTGCATACGGAGAATTGTCGTCTGCTGGGTGGTTACAACAGAAGCATGGTATGCATCCAGCCTCAACAGCTGCTCCAAGTCACCTGCGTACAAATACGGAGAGGGGGTGGGGGAAAACAATCAATGATTTATCTAACAATACTTTCAAGATAATTATTGTGATAACAGCTCTGTGCTCACCGAATGCATGGCCACGTTCCAGGTAACACACGTTATGCTTAGGCGCATTCGCTTTCGCTTCGGCAGCCATCTTGCGCACATCAGAAGGTGCGAAATTAAGCTTGAACTCAGGTAAATCGACAGACGCCACCTTGAAGTCGAGTGCAGAACCAGCAGGTGCGCTTCTTAAACGCTGGGCAGCGCGCGATTTGGCAGACACCCAGTTGGCCAGGGCAAAGAATTCGCCAGTTATCCCCGCTTTTCTGTTCCAAATACATACCACAGTACAGCATATGATAGAGTTGATCCTTTCCTACTATTATGAACGCTTAATAACTGATTTGTATAGAAAGACTCGAATGTTGTGGGTGTCATAAACTGCAGGGAAACTGTTGCAATGCCTCAATTGATCCGATGGGTTAGGTATTATCAATACGCCAGAGGAATTAACCCTCATTTGTCGAATGCGATGGGTGTACATTGTATTGTATTAAGCTTCAAATTAATTGGTTGCATATACTAGAGTGGTCACCTACTCTTCGTCGTCGTAGAGAAGCGAACATTCTCTCATGAAGGGGCCGAGTTGGTCCTCATGAGTGTCCGGTTCTAAGACAACTCTTAACTCACCGCTGAAATCACAAATAATCACACGTAATCAGAGAATCAGAGGTATCACAAAAAAGACGAAATAAGAATACGGGTCACATAAAACACTATTATATAATTACAGACTGGAGTTTGGTCCTAATTGTAAGAGTTGATATATTTGAGATTAGTTGTTGATAAATACCGACTAAACTTCATTCACTTATCTTTGTCTTTGAACTTAAAGAAAACAAACAGGATCCATAAGGTTAGGGATGAGAGTGCCCCGTCGATACTTATTGAATGACCTTTGTATGCATGGCCAAGTAATGGTGGAGTCACTATTTGGTCGAAATTGAACTAATCATACTTGATAATGAATCGAATGTCAATATTGGCCAGATTACGCACTCAACCATATAACCGGTGAATAAAGCTGATAACATTGGTCAGCTTACGCACTCAACCATCTAACCGGTGAATAAAGCTGGTTACATTGGTCAGCTTACGCACTCAACCATCTAACCGGTGAATAAAGCTGATAACATTGGTCAGCTTACGCACTCAACCATCTGACTGGTGAATAAAGCTGATAACATTGAGCTGCTGGCGTGGAGAGCATTCCTTTATTTAGCACGTGACGTTGATAAGCTGATCACTAATGGCCGCTCGCTTGTAACAGAAAATGATCGCATGCTTCACTCATCATCGCGCTTCCGTCACGTCTGAACCTTTGTGTGAACACATTCAACAGCTGCTTAGGAAGCCCTTATATCGAAAATGAACACCAAGCGATCGCCATAGGGCGCATCGTTCCAATAATCATCCCTCCTCCCCCCACCCCCCCCCCCCCACCCCACCACATCCACATCTTCTTAGTGCGACCAATGAATGAACATCAACACATGTTCTGCCCAACATTAGCACCCACCTGATCACGAAATATACATTGTCAGGTGATTCTCCTTGTCTCGCCACTACTTCGTCATAGTTGATGACCTCCTTTACAAGTCCTATAGCGAGGGATTTTTTCCATTTGTTGCTCCAGGTGCAGAACAATGGGTGGCTTTCGACGAAATTCATCTTCTCTTCTAATTCGACATGTACAACCTGCAAACAGTGCATTTAATTGGCAATGTATTGTTAAGTCTCTTTATCTAACAAAGTCAGGCAAGGAGTCAGACAATCCCGTATCAGTTGACAAGCGCTTAAAAAATAAAACCCACAACAAGATTATACTTAAGCGTGATTTTATACCAAAAGAATAATGTGATTATTGCTGTAAATTTGGTGTTGACGGGAGTAAATGAAATGACTTACGTTAGCGAGACATCTGTTGTAGAGGTCCCTGCTAATACAGATGAGATCAGTTTCCTCATTAGTAATGACAGAAGCTGTCCTAACGCAATCATCGTTGATCAAAGCCTGCTCTCCAAACGTGGCTCCTTCCGCTGGTAAAGGAAGCACCTGTCTGATTAGCATGGGTTCTCGCTATTCGATGGTTAGCGAAATCAATCAATGATTATTGCCTATTAAAAGTAGTGCTGCCATATAGGTTGCTGTTACTATTATTATTATTATTATTATAATGGCTGATTGGAAACTAAATGTTGCTTGAAAGACTGTTCATTGATGAATGAATATTGATGGATCGATCAAGTGATTGGCTGATCGGTTGATTGTAGTTTGAATGATGATTGACTGATTGTAGTTCGATAATAGAGTGATTGATCAGTTGGTTGATTAATTCGTCCTTGAATGTTAGTTCATTGCAACTTGACTGATTGGTCATAAATAAGTTGATTGATTGTCGATTGATTGATTGATTGAATGAATGATTGTTAATTGGTAGCCTCGCTGAATTATCTCAGCGCATTATTCCCGAATTGGTTGGTCATCTGCTGCTACGATTCTGCTTAACAATTTACAAGGTATATGACCAAATACTAAGAGTTCAACTGGTCGATATCCTTATAATGAATAAGGTGTAATCTGCAGGGTTCTTACCTAGTCGCCCCACCTGACAACCTAGAGCCGCTCGTACATCTCGGATCCGGATGTCCGGGCTCGAATCCTCAATAAATGCTTCTTGGATGAAGACTGACGCGGAACCCCGAAGTATGATGAAAAAACTGAAGCATGTGCGATAATATGTGCGTAGTTCAAATATTCAATGCATAAAATGCAATAACATGTCCTTATATCTATTGCATATGGTCTTGTGTGTGGTGTTTATTGGTACACATCCCCTGTTGATTCATTTGCCTGTCAGTCTATACCTACGCCTTTCTCATCAATTCATCATCCTTTCATTCCCGCCTAATATTCCCATGTATCATTCGGTATAAGCATCATGTAAGAAGAGAAGGCAGAAAGGGGATAGTTCACCAGATGTGCTTTGGACCAAGCCATTGTAATCTCACTAACTAAGTAATAACAACCTTGCTTTGTACCACCTCATTGTAAACTCAGTAACTGTGTAGTAACAAACTTGCTTTGTACCAGCTCATTGTGAACTCATTAACTCAGGAGTAATGACCTTGCTTCTGTGTACCGGCTCATTGTGAACTCATTAACTCGGGAGTAATGACCTTGCTTCTGTGTACCAGCCAATTGTTAACTCACTATCTTGGGGTTATGACCTTTCATCGTTGTACCGGCCCATTGTAAACACACTAACTGCGGATAATGACCTCGCCTCGTTGTACCAGCCCATTATAAACTCACTAGCGGAGGGAAATGACCTTTCTTTTTGTACCAGCCCATTGTAAACTCACTAGCGGAGGGAAATGACCTTTCTTCTTTGTACCAGCCCATCATAAACTCACTAGCGGAGAGAAATGACCTTTCTTCTTTGTACCAGCCCATTATAAACTCACTAGCGGAGGGAAATGACCTTTCTTCTTTGTACCAGCCCATTATAAACTCACTAGCGGAGGGAGTAATGACCTTTCTTCTTTGTACCAGCACATTATAAAATCACTAGCGGAGGGAAATGACCTGTCTTCTTTGTACCGGCCCATTATAAACTCACTAGCGGAGGGAAATGACCTTTCTTCTTTGTACCAGTCCATTATAAACTCACTAGCGGAGGGAAATGACCTTTCTTCTTTGTACCAGCCCATTATAAACTCACTAGCGGGGGGAAATGACCTTGCTTCTGTGTACCAGCCCATTATAAAATCACTAGCGGAGAGAAATGACCTTTCTTCTTTGTACCGGCCCATTATAAACTCACTAGCGGAGGGAAATGACCTTTCTTCTGTGTACCAGCCCATTATAAAATCACTAGCGGAGGGAGTTATGACCTTTCTTCTTTGTACCAGTCCCATTATAAACTCACTAGCGGAGGGAAATGACCTTTCTTCTTTGTACCAGCCCATTGTAAACTCACTAGCGGAGGAGAAACTCACTAGCCCATTAGGGACTAGCGGAGGGAAATGACCTTTCTTCTTTGTACCAGCCCATTGTAAACTCACTAGCGGAGGGAAATGACCTTTCTTCTTTGTACCAGCCCATTGTAAACTCACTAGCGGAGGGAGTAATGACCTTTCTTCTTTGTACCAGCCCATTGTAAACTCACTAGCGGAGGGAGTAATGACCTTTCTTCTTTGTACCAGCCCATTATAAACTCACTAGCGGAGGGAAATGACCTTTCTTCTTTGTACCAGCCCATTATAAACTCACTAGCAGAGGGAAATGACCTTTCTTCTTTGTACCAGCCCATTGTAAACTTACTAATTGGGGATAATGACCATTTGTCATTGTACCAGTCTATTATAAACTCACTAACTGGGGAGTAATGACCTCGCATCGTTGTACCAGCCCATTATAACCTCACAAGCTTGGGGTAATGACCTTTCTTCTTTGTACTAGCCCATCGTACACTCACTCACTGTGCAGTAATGAACGAGCTGCCCTTTACCTGTTCCCTTTTTGCCCTTGCGTCACAACCGTGTGATTCATCCGGACGTTCAAGAAGTCACAATGTTTGATAACGTCCATTAGCGGTTCTGGAAACAAACCGCACGCCAAAGCAAATGATGAAGATGATGATTAGGGTGATAACGATGATGATAGGCGATCTGTCGTTGGTTATCGTCACCAGAATGGATATATTGAGTGTATAGAGAATAGGAAGCATTCCGCGTGCCGGTGACCACAAGTATCGATGGTTGATCGTACATGGTTACATGTAGATGACGACTGCTTTATCGGACGAGAACGCTTGACGACACCAGAAATAAACTCTCGGTGTAGCAATAGCGGGTAGTCGAATATTTGTTAAGATATTAACCAAACATTGTCTTGTTCTTATTGTCCTTGTGTATCGTGATCCACCAACAACTAATTAGGAATACTCCGTCTGTCGTGATAATGTTGATGATAACAATATGTATAATCAATCACTGACCTTCCTTGATATCCTGGAACAGCTGAGACTTCCGGCGAAAAAACGGGGTTAGTTTCCTGGCCAGGCGGGTTGTCCTCAGTTCCGGTGGCCTGGATAAGGTGGTCACGACCTGCTCATACATCTGCGACATGCTGTCTGATCTCAGGTCTTCTTATAGAGTCAATTATTCCAAAGTAGATTGGTATGCTACCAGGAGGTAACTTTACCGCTGAGTGCAGGCTCTGATACTTATAATGGAGCTGGGTAAACGAAGAAGAGCAAGCTGAGACGCATGTTCCGCCTTTCGCCTACAAGAGGGCTTCGGTAAATGTTTCTTAATTGCAAGACATGCGGTTGTTGTATCAGCCAGTAGGGTCAACTACATTCCCAAGGGGCTGATGATAATATCCAAATATTGTTCTCCGATGATTAAACACAGGCTAGGTGATCGATGCCATCAGTGACATGCGATTGTTGTACCCATATTAAAGTCATCCGCGCGTCGTCCGCGGCCATAAACGTTGTTAATCTATTCTAGTTTAGCTCCAACGCTGTATCCAAGCTGCCACTTGAAATCCGAATATTTGATCGCACAATCTACAAAAGCCATGTAAATTTCGGAGGAGTAAAACTGGGAACTGTTCTCGATATATTCAATTGATATCATTTATCAGCGAAGAATCGCCAGCTTGGTCGGAAAAGCGTCCGTGTGTTAACTAATGGCGTGCTTAAGTCTGCAAACGTTGTGATAGCAGTGAGTCCAATAGGTAAGGCCTACTAGATTATGTCATGGCAATCGATAATACCTCTATTGTTGGTAGAGGCCTCGTTTAGTCACCTGATATATAGCGAGAGAAGCCGGGTGAAGGGGTGGGGGACACAGTGAATGATATAGCGGATTATTCTAGATCCTAGATCACCTTCGATACAGCGACCTGGTGGTGGCCAAGAGATCGATGACGCTTCTAGCCTGAGCAACACGATGCGCCTCTTTGATCATGTTTTCAGATTACAGTAATGCAATAGGGATAGTCACTCTCATATTTCTCGGATGTTGGGATCACACAAACAAATTATACATTTCTTTAGTGTTCGCTCTTTATTACCAATGCCATTAACACTTCAATTAAGACTAAATGTTAAAATGAATAGCGCGTTGAACGTTGATCTGCCGTAGGTGAAGGACACAGCATCGCCCCTGAGTCACGCACCCCGTATTGCTTCCACCAACATGCCCTGAATGGTCATCAAGTTCCACGAGGGTGATGAACCCGACGACTACGCATTGCAGGCAGCCATCGGTGGTTCGTTGTCTCTGCAGGCGACCAAACTTGCCCAGATACTGGAAGGAATAGTTAGACTGTCAGGAGTTATATGCATCGCCGCCTCCGCCATTCATTGATCAAGCCATCGCTAATCGAGCGATTTCTAAGAATATTATACGTTCCTCGCGGAATAAAACCACTCTGCTAAGTTCTGAATCCCTATTGTGATACAATATAATCCGTCAAACCCCAGTGGTCAACTCCGCTAAGTAATACAGAATGCATTACCGGATTATCAACACAGTGCGGTTGTGAACTAGGGTTTTTTCCAAACTCTGATCGGCTCAGCTGCAATATTGCGCGACCCCTAATGAGTAGTCGTCAGCTGGCTAGAATCGTACAGGGCGTAGTTAATTCGGATATGGTATGGGCAGCGAGGGCTCATCGCCACAAGAAAACAGACAGCAATGCTTTATGACACGAACAAACTCTCTCTAACGTCCACACATAACCACACACACGCACACCCACCTACCCACGCACACTAATGCATACACACACGCACACCCACCCACCTACCCACGCACACTAATACATAGACACACACGCATATATATATATCATATACATATATAAATATATATACATATATATATATATATATATATATATATATATATATATATATATATCGATATATATATAGATATATATAGATATATATATATATATATATATATATATATATATATATATATATATATATAGATATATATAGATATATAAATATATATATATATATATATATGTAGCTATATATATATATCTATATATATATATATATATATCTATATCTATATATATATATATATATATATATATCTCCATACATACAAATATATATATATATATATATATATATCTCTATATATATATATATCTATATATCTCTATATATATATATATATATATTTTATATGATTTAAACTCTTTCGCTGTTTATGTGGACGCCACGTCACGTGATCATTCCCATCTGCCAATTTGATGGCTCACAATTTTCCTCGCTGCAGCGTTGAATACGCTTGTATGACGTCAGTCTGTGAACTGCGAGACGCATTTAGCTTAATGATGAGAATTATCTCTTTGCGCTCTCTGCAGACCGGTAGTGGAAACAGAAATGTTGACCGATGTCGAACTTGAGATTGAGGGAGGGAGACAGCAGTAACGCTATCTTGCGTAGCCTATCCTCAGTGGGAGGAATGCTACACCGGTGGTCTACCCACCAAGATGATGCCGCATAGATCTCTATGGCCAAATGCAACCTCCTCTAGACTACATACTTCGTGTGTGCATTGTTCTCTTTGACTTGAATGCGAACATTAAACGCACATACCTTCAAACACCGATTTGCGAGTGTAAATTATTCACAAGCTATATGGCGTCCGTGTCTTCATGCAAGCTCGATTCGTAAAATGGAAATTAGAGTATATATCTGGATGAGTCCTGCCTTCAACACACCAGGTTCTAACAAACGTTTAAAACATGAACGATGCAATATCTCGAGGGTTAAGACCATGATAAAAATCTTTAATTATAAACAGTGTAAAGTGTCTAATCTACACATTATTATCTATGATACAGTGTATAGCGGCGGTGGTGCGAGTCCTGACCCGGAAGTAGGAAGAAAGTAACTTACAGTCACTCGCAAACAAACTTGAATGACCGAACATCTGCTCTCAGTCTTCTAAAACGACGTTAAATCACCGAGGAAACGACACTCAATGACTTCAGCACAAAATTTGACTTCGTAGGGACGTAAGTGACATATGTTCAGGGAGCTGTTGCATTCGCCTCTGATACCCTAACAGACGCTGTAGTACGCTATGCTAATGTTTGGCGTAAAATTGTCACAGTGGTATTTGACATGGAACTATTCCACACATACATCTTTGAAGCAAAAGAGGTCAAAGGTAAGCGACCATGGGACATTGGAGGCTATTAGCTTCAAGAATCTCAGGCAAGTTACACCTTCAACGCATGATGCTTGCCCACAGCACTATGGCCTGCGCCTTAAACACAGGAATGGCTCGGAACTTCGTATTACAGACAAAGGCCAAATCTTAATAAAAGGGAAATATCGATCTAGCATAACACACATGCATGCATCCATGTGATGACGTCGCTGCATTTCGTAATTCGCAGAGTACTATGTATCTACTCTCATTGCTTCAGGCCTGCACCACGCACCAAATAACGGAGTATCTCGTCGTGCGTAGGTACTGCACGGGCAATGCTGAAAGCGTGTGAACTGTCCAAGGACGAACCTTAGTTGGCCTTCCTGTTCCTTCACAAATTACCTGTATCTACGGTCTTTCATCTTCAGCGGGGCTTCTCTACCACAGGCCACCGAGACCAACCCTGCCGTCCAAACCCAAGTTCAACATGAAACATGAAGCCGCGCCCGGAGACCAAGACACGCTATTCCCATCGTTGTGCTATTGAAATGACGACACTGTCGTTTGGTGGCCCGGTCATGATACGATCACTTGCAGATATATTGTTGGAACCAGTAACAGCGGTATGGACTACCGAGGAGACGAGGTCGCATTTAACACACAATAGATGGAATAGATATGGTCAGTTATTCGTCAAATCACATGTTTTATGATATGTCAGCCTTCAAAAGTTGAAATTTAACCGACATACCGATTAGTAGCTTTGCAGGGGGTCTGGGAACCTTTCGAATATGTATAATGTACTCAGATGGGTAAAGAGTGACGTTAAGCATTGGCGAACGGAAAACAATCGATAGTTTTGAATCACTATCTAAAATATGTTTTCGCTGTAAGCGATCGCTATTGGTACATTTCATCGGATTGGTCTCTGTCACAATGAGTTGAGGTTGCGATCCATCGTTACACTCCTAGTGGTTAGCCATGTTTCTCTTTGGCGTACAAACCACGGCAGTTGTTGCGGTCATAACGTTTTGATGTCCCACGTACGGTGACGTCAGAGAATATAAAGTGACTCGATCAATGCAAACAGAATGCCACTTGAAACCCCCCAGCGGTATGGATCAATGTTAGTCTATGACGTGTGATAAAGGCCTGGATTAGGCGCGCAACCATTTGAGAACGCTATGAACATTATGACTGCATGTTCTGATGCATAGTTCCTTTGTTATTATCATATTGGCTGTAATCATAACGATCATCCGCGATCATAGAAATGATAAGATAGATTTTGAGTCGACCCACATCATGTATTACGACGGTTGTAACTCAGTCAAATATTGTAGAGAAAAATTGATGTCAATTATCCTGGCTTGTGTATCTTTTGTCGAAAGTTTCGTGCAGCAACGAGTAATGTTAGCATCTCGCTCGCATGTGTCGTGATGCAATATACTTACATTCTTTATGGCAGTCAGTGAACCTCTTAACCAAGACCACACATCCATAACATGATAAACTCCAGGCGTGTGGATTTCTAAGAAATTTGCCTTTTATTACTTAGCTTGAGTCATGAATTTACGATACCTAAAGGTAGCAGAGAGATGTGAGCAAGTGCGTAAAAGATTCCATTAGTTACTCAGACACGCTATCACGCAGTAACCAGGCGCGTGAGGGGGCGGGCAGTTGCCCGGGCTTTCGTGCGTTGTCTGTGTAAGATGGACATGTAGCGACAGGGTGTGGGGTATACATTAAGAAAGGGGGAAGGTGAACGTGGGTCACTCCTGGAATTGTTAAGATGAGATTTTTAGTTTAGATCAGCTGGGTGTGGGGGGTTTGGGGAGGGAGTGGGGTTGAAGCGGGGTTCGTCTATAAAACGGATGGCTGAGTGAGGCACGTTATGATAATGGGTTGGTGTGTTGTCATGATGTTAATTTAGCTTTTAACAATTCAGTGCACAGTTCACTAAGATACAGTTTTGATCGCCTCTTTGCATCATGCATTGGAGACATTTGTCATCGCCGCGAATATCATTATTGATTACTAATATTTGTGAATAGATTTGTAAATGTCCGGGTCGGAGGAGCTGGTGTGTTGTTGGTTTTTATGTTCAGGTTTTTATATCCCAAGGCTCGCAGGGATTCATCATCCAAGTACATTGGCTACTCATGTTTTTAGGTGGTTATATAAAATGTACCTCCTTCCGAGTCATCCCTCAAACTGACAAACTAGGTGTCTATCCAAGAGATACATTTTAACCACAGCCTCACCCGGATGTTGACTACCATCTCTCAACAGAAGCTACCGTTTCACATGCTTCCATTAACCAGACACCAGATGAAACCCGCTACATTGGAATTCCTTCCACGGCTACACGGAGAGCCATTGACAATAACCATATACTTTGCATGACATACAATGCTTATTTAAGTGGAAAAGGTATGAATGTCTACAGGGCATCATTTAACCTACTCATTAATCGTTAACGGCCGTAGGGTTCGAACTAGAACCCTTCTAGGTCTGATATTGATCCGGTAAGCTCCTCCGACGATGATCCTCTTCTGTGTGATCATCGACAGCAGGCACTGCTAGCTTACCCATGAGGTCGCACATCGCCCACAACATCTCCGCGAAGCAATCAAGATTACATATGTTGTTTTGCGGTATAACTTATCCCATCAAGCTGGTTTGTAACGAACTAAGTAAAGTTCATTACAATATAGTTCAAGATCTGAAGCATAAAGATCCCATTTAGTTAATTGAAGCTCATGATTTCGTAATGTACTAGCTACGGAAACCTGAATTAACAAATCCACAACTCTATGCTTTGACTTAGAGTAGCCAACTGGCAATGCCCAATGTGGTCGTACCTTTTGTCTTCACTTGATCTGGTAACTGACGTGTTTTACATAGCGATGCTATTTTCATGGCCTCTCAAATCAATTTTCTTGAGGTTTTGGGTCTTAATGCTTGCAAAGTTCTTCCTATCGAAATGTGTCAGCTGCATTACTCGTCTTTTTAGAGGAAGGCGTTGTCCTATAGCAAAGTGTACCCCCAATTACGAGCTAAATAGAATTGAATAGTGTGTCCGACCTTCACCTTCATTAGCATGCCTGTCCAAATGCATAACACAATGTGACTACTATAGTTTGGCAAACATATCGACGACAGCTAAGTCAATCTGTAGCGCACAAGTTAAAGCAAGCTGATGCGCTGAGTTAGATGTGTGCTAGCGTCATCTGGAACTGCTTGGATGAGTAAGTTCTCGAATATTGAATTGTGGGCCGGCAAATCTCAAATTGCTCTCTACGTTTGCGCAGTGTTTTGTGTGCTACAGCTGGTAGCGCACGGACCTATACACCGTCATTCCTCTCACCTATACTGTGCCTTCAATATATTACACTATGTGTCAAATTTAGCGCGTACACTATAAAGACCGGTTTTACTATTCATACTCTGTAATTCAATCATTAAGATGGATGGGTTGAACACTAGGACCCATTAACATGTAATTGCACGTCGTTTGATGGGGGTTTACCCTCCATGCATCATTTAAGGCGCCTCGTTTGTAGATTGTTAACAGTAATGGAGACGTGATAGCACAACTCTTCGTCAATCATTATGCTTGTGTGTGGTCAAAAACCTGGCCATTTACAGTGTATAAGGATAAGCATCGTGGGTCAGCTACATTTATTGGCATCTAGAAGTGCAATGGGCGAATTCTGTGTTTCTTTTCCCCCCTTTCCAAGAATGCAAAGGCTCTTTTGACGATCCCACCCAGCGGGGAATACAGAAAGCTAGCGACGTTGATCAAGGCGAATGCATTACAAGAGGAGCCTAATAATGATCAAGTCTGACAATTACTCGATACATATGATTCAGACTGACACTGATGCTCATACCTACCAATTAACTCACTTGCATGTGATAACACCCAATCGTTATAGACCTGCAAAGACGAACCGTGCCTAAACTTAAACGGAAAATGCAACAGGTGACCCTGACTATGACCCCAATAATCACAGGGATATGTGCGTCATCATTTAGTACGTCTCACCACTCGGTGATTCCAGTTACCTAGTATTTCTTTGTATCGCATCATGTTACATGTTCGCAATGGATCGCATGCGCACAGCAGTATGGTAGTGTTGCAAAGGTTAGATTGATGTCCCACGTACGGTGACGTCAGAGAATATAAAGTGACTCGATCAATGCAAACAGAATGCCACTTGAAACCCCTCAGCGGTATGGATCAATGTTAGTCTAACACTCGCCACCTTTCTACTTGTGGTGTACTACCATGGAATCGGTCCACACCCATGGTCTGCTGACATCAAATATATCATCTTATTATCTCCTTATAGGTCTCCTGCGTAAGTGGGAGCTCTCGCATATAAAGTAGATTTTGCGTGGTTTCGGGCTTGCTCGCTGAAACTAACGGAATATGTAAACATACAGAGTGAATGTGGTCGTTTTCGTCGACGGACGCTCGAGTAAAACTACAGCCGGTGATTAAGTTGCATTAACTGATGGGGATTTCTGGGAATCACTCAGTGCTGAATTGAACAAAAATGCCATGACCAAACACTGTATGCATTGACCGACAAAGATAATGTCATTAGTTTTGTCAATGGTAAGATTTTCGCTGTATGGATAGCAGAATGTTCGAAATCTGATCTCGACTTAACAAAGCCAAACAATGCGTTTTTAGGGATATGTTTCATTTAGTGGATAGGGCCGGATAAGCTTGAAACGTCATCAGCAGCGCATGGCATCCATGCGTTATGTCAGAGGGTACAGATAGTCTTCACGAAATTGCAGTGAACTTTCACTCCTGCTCGACCTTATAAAACCCTTGGTATGCGAATTATAATAGTAGATTTCTCGAACAAAGTTTCTCTTTGGAATCTTATTTGCGCCAAGATACAGCTCACATATTTCAATCGTGATATATTTTGGCACAATTGGTGTATCGGTGGCAGCTGACAGAACAATACCATCAGAGTGTAACTAGACATATTCAGGATCCAATCCCCATTAGAATGATTAGTTAATGACATCTATGGCATCAGGGATCTCTGTTATTTTAAGCAGATGTATGTTCCCCTTGTTGTGCACGTGTTTCATTATTTTAATCATACGTGCACCAATATGTTTATACATTGCTTCAGTAAATTGAACAAATTTCATTTATGTCAATATGCAGGAAATCTGTGTCGCGTGGAAGTATTATCATTAAACTACATAGGAGTTACTGTTTGGGCAACGCCAGTGTCACGGACTAACATCTTGACAGCTGAGACAAAAAGCTATGCATCAAATAATACCGACTCAGTCGCATATGAACGTGTGACATTATTACGTTCCTTTACAGAAAGCAATGAATTTTGAATACCGAACGTTATGTGAGAAACAGTAATTCCTACAAAATGCAACAAAGCAATACAGATACAATACTATGCCTGTCGTCGTTAGAGACGTCATTCGGCCTATCTGCAAATAATGACGATTAGGCCTCCGGCAATGCCACCCAGCAGCACGTTGCATTTCACTTGTTGTGCCTTGCTTTTGACCAACATATTTTCAATAGCGTAACAATAAGCAACAATACATGAAATATTGTGTGGTAAACATGCAAACAGGACCCTTCCTTCCGCCCGCGTTGTTTTGTTTTAAATTGCATAACTAAAAGCAACAATACATGAAATATTGTGTGATAAACATGCAAACACGAACCTTCCTTCCGCCCGCCGAAGACAAAGACAACACTGTAAATGCAAGCATGCCGCATTCTAAACATGCCTCGTATTATGTCATAAATGACGTCACTCGGTATCGCTCTCAATGCGGACAAATAAACAATGGTCGTCACCAAGACACGTGAGGCTGGTCATTAGTCGGTGTGTGATCAAATGTAATTTGCTCCACCGAATCAATTGCGCTCGTTGTGTCGAGGCCCATTACAGATTCATACCAGGACCAGCCCATCTGCTTTGCAGGCTTCTTATTATATGGATGGCAGCCCATTGTTTGCTGCATAGAGAGGGCAGTAAATGTAGCAATTCAGAAGCAAGCTGAATGGCAATTGCTTATTTGACCTGATTGATGGTGGCCGTAGCATTGAAACAACGTGTGATCAAGTCGCCAACACATTTGAAGGTGCAAATGGACGTTTCCTGAAAAGTAGATGTACAAAGATATATAATCACTATTATTACAAACGACGAAGTCATATAGACTGTACAGCTTAACAAAGTGAGTGATGCTACCACTTACATCCATTACACGGCTGGTTACATTCATTACAGTAAATGTAAAGCTGCCTTGATGAATTACCAGGTGACGCATTAAGTGGTTATGTCCTCCGTGGTGTATCACTAGGAGATCTTATTATCGCTATTGTGAGGTTGATTGACTGACAAACTTTCACAAGAGTAAGGCCGCTTGTGAGCTAACGAAATTGGTGGCTTTTTGCTTTAGAGAAGGCATAATATTTTATGCTGACAAGCATGCACCGGCCGCACGGATATTCACATGCATATCTCACCAAACAGATCGCTTGCACTATCATTCGTGCTAAAAAAAATGTGTGTAACACGTGTGCTATCATTGCGCTGACAATACTGAATGCTGAAACGCTTAAGTGAGCCACATAAAAAGGTTAAAAGGTGTTTCAATGTGCGAGTTTAGCACATGACCGATAAACAGTATCCCCCGTTTTCCCTCGATATGCGCCATTGTTGCCTGCTACGAAGCATACTGGGAAAGATAGAATTCATTATGAATTGGATGTTTAATAAACATGGAAGGTGTATAGGTTTCTTGTGGGTTACCGAGAACACCGCTTAAAATAGATACCGTGGACGAGACCCGCTGTCAACGTAATCCCACCACTGAAGCGTCATTTCGTTGAACGCTTATTAGTCTTATGTGAGCCTGAATGGCCAGCGTATCACGTGCTGCTGAATCAGAGCTTCTCCATGTATCAGTGGATTCCTCAAGGTTTTCGTTTATCTATAACAACATGACGAGTAGGTCATTGGTTCAAATAGATAGGCTAAGTGAAGGCAATAGCATGCAGCTTACTATTATTACAAAGGGCTACTATCCGTCTGCCACTAGCATAGTGTTATGGAACCCGTTGCATACACTTAATAAGTAACTCCGTATAACAGTGAGTTATTTGTTATCATCAAACCATGAAGCAAAAGCTTGACTAGCAGACAACTCGCACAAAGGCGGATCAGCCAGTTAATCGTGTAATATTAAAATATATCAGGTCCGTATGGTAATAGGTCAAAGATCAGGTTGAAACTTGCGCACTGAATATTACTCGCCGTATAACCAAAAATGATCGCATCGATCTACGCCAAACAATAACTTTTGACAATCAATCTAATACACTACACGAGTCAATGAACTGTTTGAGCAATGTGCGCCATCACGAGAGATACCCATCGCCAGCAATCGGAGGTGTGCTAGTAGAAGTGACATAATTATTTCTGTTGGATTTACCTCAGTTTTGTCATCTAATTCTAGCTATAACATACGCGAGGGCAAACCTTGAACCTTGACACGGAATAGCCTATTATGATGATGGACATAGTTGCCGATAATATAGCCAGACTACGCATGGTAGATTGTCAAGATTCCTTCAGGATGGCTGTAGTGTTAGATAATCGGGTTTCAAAAGTTATTAATCTCTGCTGTCCTTAAAACTGACTTTTAACAACAATTTCATAGACTATCTAACGAGATAAATACACACGCAGATATGCCATCTACTAGAACGGGAAATGACGTAATTACATTACGTCCAAAACTCAATCACAATCATGGTGGACATTTAATCAATGTTTACAAAACGCTCACCGCCTCTCTTATTTATGCAGTATATACCTATGCCCATGTCAAGTCAAAGTCTCTTATAGAATGACTTGTCCACTAATATAAGCATCTACATCCGACCACAAATTGTGAGGGGGCAGCCACATGTGCAATAGTTTGTGTAGGTTAAGCATTCTGTTACAGATATACACGAGAGCAACGATGATGGCCTGTACACGCCCTCGTATGACGAAACCCATGGCAACGACTTATATTGACGTATTGTACCTCCATAACCGGCGCTGTGAGAGCCGAGCAACTGTAGAGGGACGACTCTGGAAGTCAAGGCACTCATCATTTGGTTTTTGCAACAATGCTTTATATCCGAGTAACATTAAACAACACACATATGGCTATAATTGCGGTGATACAGCAACTGGAAGATTGACAGCCACGTTGAATACGCGTCTGCAATGGTCAAACCAAGTTATCAAGAAAAAATCAGCTGAACGGACGTCGGATGGACTAGACTGAAAATATCATATCTGTATCAGTTTGCCACCAGGGCTCGTGTTATTCATGGCCTAGTAAACAACTCTCATCAGCCACTTAACTGGTGTATTTACTAAAGTAATTGTCCCCATATTGCGATATATTTTGTCATGTATCCTGTATTGATTAAATGATGCACGTCAGTCAAACCAAAGTAATTGAAGAAATACGTTAGTCTTTGTTTATGCGAATGTTGTTTTGTTATCAAAAGCACAAGTTAAAGCCCCGTAATAGTCGCTGACATGCAATGTGCCATTGTATTCATATCATAGAGCAGCCCGAAATACCAACATTAGATTATCATTATGTTATATTAAAAACCCCATGCATATTTTGGTCATACATCGACAATGAATGATTCTGAAAACGAAATATGGTTAATCAAATAGTGTCCTCAAGAGATTGACACACCTGCTTGCGAGAATCTGTGAAACCGATGTAAGGGCGTACGTATATTTTACGGTATCATTGGTAAACTTTATCCACCGTTAACGATTTCATTAGATTATGTTCACCCGACCCCTAAGGTGAATTCGTGAGCCAATGCCATCCGTAAATCACTTCATCTGGCAGAGTGGATTATTACTTTCGGTGAGGCAGTTTTTAAAATTGCCAAACTCTCTCCAGGGCAAATTTGGTAGGGCTTGAAAGATTCCATACAATGAATATTGAATTCAATATTTTATCGTAGATGAAAATGAGGCAAAATAACATTAGCACTAGCAGAATTTTTAAATGTATTAAGTTAACGTGATCTTTCGGTCGATCGTTATTAAATGTGATGCCGCCTATTGAATTACGTTGCTACAAGCATCAGCAGGTGTAAGCTCGGTCGACGGCTGTGTCCCTTTAATATATTCCTTTTAAGCTAATTGATGCTTAGCATCCACACAAGTCACCGCAGGCAGAATTTAATTGATTCCAAAAACATCAAAGAACAGCAAGGTAAACACGCGATTGTAGCGGATATTAATTCCCCTTTGAACAATCCCTATAACGAGATAATTCATCATTGTTGAATTGATCGGTGCGACAAAAATAATCACTAATCCAATTGGACTAGGCAGAGTATGATAGCGCTGGGTGTCTTGCTAAACCTCTCCTGATGTACGTATGCGTTATTTCCTAAAACATTGGCTGTGTGTAACTGATCACTATATATGACCTCACAAAATGTTTAGAAACGGTCAGGAAAATAGACTCCTTAACAGCCATCAATATATATATATTGCACGGCTTTTGAGACTCCTGCAAACCTGAGATCAACAGATGATGCTTGAAATCGTCTTAAGGCAATGGCACAATGAACTGATGACTTGTTAGATTCCGTTTCAGAAAGCATATGGATATAAGCGAAACATATTACAAACAAATGTTATTGAAAAATAATGTTTCCACGTTATTCATGTACGCGAAAAAAATCAAGCCTTTAGTTACCATGTCATGTTGCTACATAATAGCGACGAAGCAATCACCATGTCATGTTGCTAATAATAGCGACGAAGCAATCACCATGTCATGTTGCTAATAATAGCGACGAAGCAATCATCCCTCTTTCATCCTATTGTACATGTTGCATGAATTCCTACAATTTGAGCAAACGCGGAGATTGTGCTTCTATACAATTGACACTCATCAATGACGCACCCTTGCACAAAAGTCATTTAATGACTTCATAATCTGAAGGTCACGTTAGTCCAGTCATGAGAGGTGAGGGGACAATTTCAGCCAAATCAATTGTTTTGTGTCTGAGTTCAACAAGATTCATGTAATGACCGAGTCGATTACCAGTCGAGCTCTTTGCTATATAAATAGTACCTCTTCGTTTGCTGTTTAGATGAGGTGATTAATTGAACGTATCGGAAGTAGGCTGAATGGGAATTGCTTATTTGTCTGAATGATGAGGTTCATTTGCAAGTCAACATCTACTGATCTAGTCACCAATAAAGTATTCGAGATGCAAATTGTGATAAGCCGATAAATATGCTTACTAAGATAGTGATGTTTAGAATACAACCCCCTTGTGAAGAAGTATATGCAGCTATCAAAGATTAGATACATAGCCTCTGTTATCGATAACACCGCATGCCACGTTCAGAATACCGAATTCTCATCAGAATACCCAAATACATAAGGTTTTTAAGGATTTGTCACTTGGTGACCATCTCATGTGGACTACAAACTAATGAGCCCTCGCAGTAAAAAAAAATCGGCGTCTAGGTACACAGCTTGATGAACGACTTTGATAGCATTCCAAGCTCAAATACTAACAAATAAACACTCTTTATCCGCCACAACAAACACTTGGGTGTGCGCTTACAACACACAAACCACGGATCGCTCATGCAATGATCATTGGATGACTCTGATTGAGGTTGCGTGCGTCAGTTAAACATTCTATAGGCGCCAATCAATGGAGTGGATAATGAAGCCAGCTATTTGAAGGCTTTAATGTGTGACTTTAGAAGGGAAGTTTTCTCTTTATTAACCACTCAACTATCCTCTGTACTCGCTATTTGAGAATGCAAAGTGCCCTTTTGAACGCATATATATAACACCTTTTATAAAAGTGCTGTGAAGAATGCACTTTGCCATCATGCCAGAGTGAGGCTATCTAAAGCCGCGGGGGGGGGGGGGGGGGGGGGGGGGTTGATGACGCACATTGCACGGCGTATGCTCTTTTAAACGCTAAAATGAAATGTGTCGTGTTTCTGATCACGCCTTTCCCCCTGGGACGCCGCCACTATCATGGTCCCTACGAAGTGGCGATGACTCGTTGATGTTCTCTCTGTTGTTGAATACTTGTACTCATTTAATAAGTCGACATTGTCAACAGTTGACTACTGGTTGCATATGTACATCTTCGTAGAGTATTGACGGCATTGGGCGCTAATTGACATCGGTATCGGTTGGGAAGTACCTACACACGATGTGTTTAAGCCCGTCACCATCCAGCTTAGATTGATATGTTCCACAGAACAGCCTAAGCTCTAGGTGGTCATTGCTTTGTCTACGTGCTGCTAAGCCGCATGCTCTCGCTCGACCGGATGTCGCCGACCAGTCACTGGTCCTTGTGGTTAACGCAGCAATATCTTTACTGTGCGACATTATGATAAATGATAGACAAGGAGCGACTGGCATAAGCGATTCTATAAAGAATGGCGCATCAATCAGTACAGCACATATTAAGTCACTTTGCTTGGCAAACTGACCGGCATGCTCAATAATAGTTTATATGGTGGAATGCGAGTGTCATTATCCTTGGTTCAAATACTGGCAGCATAAGAACACAATGGGCGAAAAATATCTTTAAAGAACCTGTTTCATATTGCGCCGCGACAAGGAGGCTGTATGGAACTGTTTTGAACTGAACTACGCCAACGTAGGCTTCCAAACATGTGAGGACTGCTGCATTTTACCAAATGGGTGGAGGTAATCAATAATTACAATCAACCTCATTTGTAGCTGTCGTCATATCAGCTTGTAGGATCCGTCGTTCACAACTTTGTGATTTATGCTAATGTGATTTTCTGATCACTTATGTCAAGAGTTTATTCGTAGAAGCATGTTGTGTTTCAATATGTAGAACATTAACTACTGCACCTAGAAATAACTAGTTGCGCGAGTCAGTAAACGTAATTGCTAATCTCGTTGAGTCTAGCACATAACCGGAAATACACACACGGCTGTTGTAACGGTTTTTACAGGTGTAGTATAACAATGGGCTGAACTGATGCAATATACAATAAGCTTTGAATATCATACAAATATTGCTAACCTTGGTTTTTCATCGATGACGTGTATATCATGTAGCTAATAAAAATATTTGCCATTTTGTTCCTCAATCAATTTGGCTATTGATGAAATTCTGTCCCTGTTAACTGATATAGAGGCGTATTAGACGGGGGCTTTGATTGTTAGCATGTACTGTGTCTTGATGACTGATTCAGGAATTAACCATAACGGTTGCGTCCGATACATGGAATAGCATGTAATATGTTCGAGCGCAAGCAGTTTGCTTTAAGAAACGCATGCACTGCGTCTATGCTGCCACTGATGCTGTTGCACTCTTTGTCCCTGTAAGCCCAGCTAAATATTCGATAATTCCCAATTCCGTCTTGTGTAGATCCCCGAAGAATTAATCCAAGGGTCAAGCAAGTTAACAAGCCAAGCTCAACGCAAGGGCTGATATAGGCATGTATCAAGTAGTGCTATCGTGGGTGTTATTCAAATGAGCTCTTAGTATGGAAAGCATTATTGATGAATACTTAAAAGTGCTAGATTAGTGCGTCCATGCATACAGCTGCCCTAAACCTTTGCGACAGAATACATATAAATTAGACACCCATGGGTGGTCATATATGAAGCTCAAAGGGACTAAACATGATATGTTTTATCTTAACACATTACACATAAACGGATACGGAACATGGGGATCAAACACGAACAACCCCGTCATATGAAAACATTTCTACAGTTTCTGCGAAGCCTGTAGCCATATCCTTGGCCACCACTTACCCGCCATGCCCAATACCTACAGCTCAAAACAAACGAGAGTATCAGTTCCTCTAAGTGCATCATGTTAACCTGAATGTTCCACATTATTGTTCCAAACAGTTACGTAAATATATTGATTGCTCGGAATATGCGTGTAGGTAATAGATATATTTTCTTACAAATAATGTTTTGTTGCTTAAACTTCTGAAATTTTCGAAGAGTATAATCTGACCTTGTAACTGTCCTTAGCTCTGCTTGATTTGTAGATAAGCACCTTAATAGAACATGCTGCAGCAGTCACAGCAGCTCTAGTAACGGCTCGCTATTTAAACCAGGACAATTGTCTTGGCATGAATCAGCTGTACCGGACTTGAATAAATGGTCATATGATTGCAGGAATGTTCCCCAATCCATCGTTGCAATTGATATTAAGAACTTAACTGGTCATTTTCTGCTGTTTACGAATCATCATTGCAAACTCAGATGAAAACTATTCAGTTTGTTAGTCAAGGAAAGAGTTTATGCCAAGAATAGCACAAGTTTAAACGTATTTCATTTGTGAGACCTTCAGCACCCACATTATCTTTCCATGGGCCGTACCATACATCACTAACTGTCTCTCACCGTCTTTCCATGGGCGGTACCATACATCTCTGACTGTCTCTCAGTATCTTTCCATGGGCGGTACCATACATCACTAACTGTCTCTCACCGTCTTTCCATGGCCGGTACCATACATCTCTGACTGTCTCTCAGTATCTTTCCATGGGCGGTACCATGCATCTCTGTCTCTCATCGTTTTTTCCGGCTATCGAATAATCTATCAAACAAAAAGCAATTTCCAGTTGAGGTGATTACATCACAAACTTGGTAAGCTACCGTACTTCGGCATTTAATTCGCTATTTTAGATTTTTGCAAATCTGTCACTTAGAATTTATCGTTACCTAAGTCACTAAAGCCTATCTGTGTTCCCAACAAATGTTCCTATTACAACTTAAGATATCTCACCAGCGGTGATGGAGCTTGACAGGCCAAGTACCATCAACGAAGAGAAGGTATTTATCCCGAGCGTTGGAGCATTGGTAGGCAACTGCATTATGCAATTAGTTTGTCATTCCTATAGCTGTCACTTTTCTTGTTTGTCACGGGTATAACTCAGCAATATTCTTCGACTGCGTTTACCTAACTTGTTATGTATTGTATCCGTGATTTACAATGCAGGTTAACCATTGACGTCATTTACCATCTCCGCCATTCAGGAAGCAAACGGCCCCCTCTCTACTGGGGCAAATGTTGCATGGTGTCCAGCAATGCAAGTAAGTATGTTTTTGCAATGGTCCCTTTGCTGCGAATGATCCTCACAACAGCATTAAAGGTCAATCCAACGCTTTGTAATGACGTGGACACGTGAGTCTAGTCACGAGTCGGTATAGGATTAAATTCCTACGGCTCCACCGACTCATTATAGCTTGTTGTGCCGGGGCAATGACGTGGACACGTGAGTCTAGTCACGAGTCGGTATAGGATTAAATTCCTACGGCTCCACCGACTCATTATAGCTTGTTGTGCCGGGGCAATGACGTGGACACGTGAGTCTAGTCACGAGTCGGTATAGGATTAAATTTACACGGCTCCACCGAGTCATTATAACTTGTTGTGCCGGGGCAATGACGTGGACACGTGAGTCTAGTCACGAGTCGGTATAGGATTAAATTCACACGGCTCCACCGAGTCATTATAGCTTGTTGTGCCGGGGCAGGGATTGTATCATTTTATAGACAAGCTCTGTATATTACCAGTGATTACCGATGATAATTCATCGTTTTTAGCATAGTCCATCGTTTTTGGCAATCAATTGTGCTTTTCGGATGTAAGCTAAATTGGAAATTGCTTATTTCGTAATTGACTTTGCTAATAAGGTCGCACGTAATCGCAAGATAAGTAGTGAATGTAAACAGCCGCGGGTGAAGAACAATAATATGTTGCCTAAGATTTCTCTCTTGCTTTGGATACGGCAAAACGATTTTTTTCATTTGCCAGCGTCATACCTTTATCGTCAATCAAAGAAGCTAAAGCGATCACATTAGCGGTTTGAGGCAATATGTTGTCGCTTAGTCGCTCTCAATACACACATGATGTTAGCTACAGAACGACTGACGTTCATCATTTAAAACTCACTTACTGATCGATGTTTGCCGACCACTTAACGCCTTTGTACTTGAGGTGTGTTTGGATGGAAACGGTCTGCACCATTGTTCTGTTGGCGGCCAATCGTATCATCTCATATTACGACACATCCAAAGCAAGAGTGCATCTCACTGGGACTGCAGCTAGCGAGCGAGCTGCATAGATCAGGTAGATTCTGCGAAGGCTTGTGCTTGCCATCTAAAACGAGCTGAGTGTGTTAGTTAACCATGTGAACGTGGTCGGCTTTCATCATCTGCACCGTTTGGTGTTAATATTGAATCACTTACTTTCAGATCGCCGGAGACGCTAGCTATTACATATGTCGGAGTACCAGGCGTTTTGCCGTACGCTGGCGGCACATATCTGATGCCTCGGGCAGACGGTGGACAGTTGGTTTAGCTGTGTGTTTTGATCACCATGGGGAACCATGACCTTGGACAGTTGGTATGGCTGTGTGTTTTGATCTCCATGGGGAGCCATGACCTTGAGAAACGAACTGTATTACTTTGTCGGCTAGTATAATTGAAACACTCCACTCAGCCATCGTTCGGAACAGGATAGTACATGGGTTTTACCTGCTTGTGGTGCTGTAAATACACTGATCTGGGCAAGCTAGTTTATGCCTTTGCCAAGAATGATAATCGTTGATCTCTTATAGCGCGCCTGGATCTATTCGGATGGTGAGGTCCATAATAGCTTGTCGCACAATATATCGGTTCCTTATTTAATGAATTTATTTACATGAGTTCGTTGTATTGCAACTTAATCAACTGCAATATCTGACCCAGGAAATTACACAAACTAATTTCGCTGACAAATTACGTACAATCAACATATAATGTGGGAAGAATAAAAAACAGAATGTTTCTTGGCTGATTTGTCCGTATATGTGACGTTAACACTGGGCATAATAACGTCACCGTGTGATGATAGTGTATGAAAATTGTCAGTTAACCTTGTCTCGCATAGTTCAAGGCGTGTATCTTCTTTTCTGTTTAACATGCGACCAACACTATATCAACCGACATCTGCGAGGTACACATAGTTTACATAAACCTCAACTCATATTTCCCAAAGTCAATGAGTGAGTAACCATTGTATACTCAACGTATTTGACCTAAGCACGGTTGCGGCAAAACTCTGAGAGAAGGATTTTTTATATGACATATTTTCTACCTGGTAATCAAACTTAATTTTTGGACGGATATAACACAAATTCTACCGTGCCTCGTTTGCAAACGGAGTGGAGTACGAATAATATGTGCGGAAATTGTTTTCCTACCGACATTTTAGAGCGACAGTTACGGTTCACATAGAGGAGAATATAATCTTTGAAAACGTATCTATTTATGTCGTGATATATTGATTGATCGAATCGATCGATTTCAGTGACTTTCTGTCCAATCAATGTACCTAGTTGCACGGCTAGACACCAGAACGGCGTTAAAGGTCAACTTCAACGATTTTCATCATTTCTTTATTTTTTGTTTCAAAATGAAAATTAATAACTCATTAACCAACGGGTACTCATAATTCATTGCACCGCCATGCATAACTACTAAAAATCCACCGATAAGGTTCCACTCGGAAGAAAATACGAAGCAATCTTCTCGATGCCATTTTGCCTCAGTTGGCCGCTAGGGGCAGGTTGCGTGACGTCATTCCTGCAGTGCGGCCTCAACGAGAATTTGACAGCGATCGAGCGAGCGAAGCGAAAAGCGATTGTTTGGATTTTAGGATTACACTGTTTTTGAATTAAGCCATGTCATCTTCTGATGAAAATTACGAGGCCCCATAGCATAAAATTGGGGCAAATTATGTCCATGGCTGTTTATTTGAGCCAATACGGACGGGAGTTGAAAAATTCAAGTCACACTTCAAAATGACACCGGGAGCTCTAACTCAAGGGTCCGCTTCGGATGAAGAATCCACTTAAGATATTGACGAATGGTGAGTTTAAGAATACCCTTCCCAAGCTTTATTGAACTATGTTAACTGGTAAAAAATAATCGTTAGTATCATTTACCCAATAAATTTACACATTCTGTAAGTTGAGGATGGTATATTGACAGATGTAACTATTACAACAGATAGAACTTGGCTAGTGAATGTAGCTTTGCCATTGTACCCTCAGCACATTAAATATTTTGGACAGATGATTACATGCAGTATATGAAGTATTTTTCTTTTATATTCATTCATTGTACCACATATATAAATTTACAATAACTCTTTAATTATTTCTCTAACTTAGGTGTAGCTGTCAGCACTGCATCCCAATGGACAAAGCCAGTGTGCAGCAGAAGTTTGGAGAGAGTGATGGATATAACGGAGGAATGGACATGCATCTGATCACCAAGCATCCCAGATTCCTGGCAAACTGCCTGAATAAAAATGTGCTGGAAGCTTTTAAACTTGAATCTATTCAAATGGATGGACCTGTTGGAGATGAGGTCTCTACAATGAGTAAGTTAGCCATTATTGCTACCAAAAAGGATGGTTTGAGGTTGAACAATCATATTTATTGCTAATGGAACATCAATCCCGCTGTGTAAAATATTCAGTGTTCATATTGATAAACTACAATATATTTCACACAGCCAAGAATAAATAAAACCAGTAACATGAAATCCAGAGGGAATGGTTGACAAATGACAATTGTTTTTCTAACTATACAACTTATTTCATAACCATAGACAACTTATTGACATATTGCTTCAGATTATTCAGGTATCTAGCCTACCACCAGTTTACATTATTGATATGGCACAGACTGGCCAAAAGACACAGGAAATTGATGACAGCCTGTGTGGTAACAGTTGTTAGAGAATCCTTCCCTCACATGGGCGGCAAATATACAGGTTATCTACAATGGAGCGGAAGATTACTTGGTCAGGTTGAATCGACACCCAAGAGCATCTATGAGAAGATCCTTTTCAGGTTTCTCGTACTGGGAGGCAATAGGTGGTGGAACATTCCTTTCCTCTTCATGGACCTCTGCAAGTCTGTAGCTTGGATATTTTTGCCTGAGATCAAGCACCTCAGCAATGAACTGATGTACATAGTCTGAAGCAAATCAATGATATTCATATTTAATGATAGTCATAAAGTAAGCTAGTTATAAAATATGCCCATTTGAATTGGGTAACAATGTTTGTGCATATGAAACTTATTTAGGTTTCATTTTAGATTAATGCATGTACACACCAAAAGAAATTGGTACTTTGACCGGCTTGACAACTGGGTCTCCTTGTCTGGCTTTGGGGTAAGACACTCTCCATTGGGACTGACCTCCTTCAGTGATGGCTTGAGCTCTGTTCGAGTTTTCATTGAAGTGAATTACTGCTAGGAGCAATCTGGATATATATATATAGCAGGTTGATAACATATTGCTAAGTAAGAATTTAAACTTGAGCACATAATTATACAAAGAACATTACAGTTGTCACTACACAAATGTGCTAAACTTCCATACAACAAATAAACACAACCGAATTTCAAACTGTTATTTCATTGGTATTACCTGGCCTCCATGGTGGCATAGGGATAGTGGACACTCTTTGGTGCGAAGAATATGACCACTTTGTGATACGATTCTAGGCTTGATGTCTGCTCTGATGGGGAATGTCATTTAGGAGATGCTTGCTGGAGACTATCAACTCCAACTCTTTGTGTGACTTCGATCCTATTTATGGTTAACACATATATCAATACAGATTACATTTGTTTGGTAAAGTAGTACCACAGGGACATGGATTTTACCATTACAACTCATTTAATTACACTACCACTGAAGTAAATATTTCTAGATAAACTTATATGATTAAAAACTAATACCGACCCTTCAGTATCCACTTCCTGTCCTCTAGTGGTGAATGCTCACATTCTAGGTACAGATCCCCATGCCCCCGAGCTCATTGACGACATGCCTAGTGACAGAGAGCCGCTGTCAGAGGCGAAGTTTCTTCGCCTAGGTCGGCAGTGCTTGGGTGTGAAACCTCAGTCTGTGATTCACCACTGTCACTTGATTTATCTTTCTGCTCAGCTGCCAATACCATTTCATTTGCTACCTGCATGACAAGAAACAGCTGGACTGATCAACTGGCAACTTGGTGATAAATTCATTAACATCTAAATAAGTATACGTCAACATAGCAGGACTAGCCTAAAGGTTCAAGCTAACAGATCTCACCTGTTGTCGTTGCCTTTTCTCCGAGGCACTCCGTCGCTTACTTTGACTGTCATCAACTCCAACGTGGCTAAAGAGAGTCGGTATGGCTTCTTTTCGGAGCCTAGGTTTCTTACGAAATCCTAGACTTTTGAGCAGCTCTGAGTCAGTATCATAAGCACCATTCTCGAAATGATCAGAACATAGAACTGTCGTAAGGGTAGGACTCCAGTGTTTACTTTACTTTCGACAGCCATATGCGGCGCATTTTGCTGTCTTTTGGAAACAGAAAAAAACTCACGCCTGACTTCTCATTGTTCCGACAACCAAACGCTCAACAATAAGGCATAATCCACACCAAGAAACGCACCAGACCGTGATGAAAGACGAGTAAGTCACACGCGGTCACCCAACCGTGAAGGCTGAAGATGGCGAGGAATATTCGTGAACAACCCGAATGACGTCACTGTCCGGAAATTCACGAATTTTACCGAGCGGTATCTTGTCAGATTCGACGTTGAAAATGTACATTTAAAAATCATTTTTCTAAAAGAAAAAAAGCGCGCAGTCACCTTATTTTGGTTACGATACTCTTTTAAAGCATAGAATTTTGGAAAAATGGAATAAAAAAAATCTTTGTCGTTGACCTTTAATAATTGCAATCTGTCGGTGAATTGATGGCCAGAGAAACGGCATTTATTTGTTGGGTGACATCCATTACGTTTAAGCCCTGACGTTGTATCATGCAACGTATACACATATCCAGTTTAAATGTTCCAGTTTGCAAAGATGCGAGGGACCATAACATGAAACACCTCTCAACCATGCATTAACTGCCATTATAAATGCGTCCTCGGCTCGCACGAAAGCGCTTACAAAGTGACTCGCTCGGCGTTTTCTCCTTGAAATAAACTTATTGCCTTTGTTTTTCAGACGACAAAATGAATTCACATAATAAGGTACGCAGCGGATAGGCAGATCGACAGAACATCAAGGTTTTTCTAATTAATGACGTTGTTGATGTTTCAAACAAGGTAGATTCTACAAGGCTTTCGTTAACATCCTGCACAAAGACGAGTACGCAACTGTTTTAATCAGCAAAGCTCAGGGAATGTCAAGGTGAGAACTACTCGGTGAAGGAAATTGTATGTCGCTCAAGATTCGTCTTTTGTTTTGCACACGACCCATTCGACCAGATGTTTGCAGTCTGCCTATGACCTACCCTAATGAATCCTTTTACAGTGAGTCAATAAATAGTATTTCAAAGACGCCAGCCAGTGGCATGGCCGTTAAATTGTAATTTACAATTCGGGTTGCAGCTAGAAGCTGAACCTTTCCCTATGTAGGTCTAGTAATGCATCGATCCCGCCGAAATCCACAATCGCTCAAAAGCATTACCCAGAAAAAAGCCCCCCTTCATTATTCACATTTTCAAATAGATTAGTCGAAACCTGACACTCGCGGACGGCGTGCCATAGTGGGGGATATACATCACCATCCATCATTTCCGGTGTCTTCGTGGGGTATTCTGCAGATGTTTCCGTCGTCAGACAAACCTTTCACTTAAATGGACAGCGTGTTAACTTTGTAGATACCTAGTCACAGTTTGGCACTGAATTGATTTAAATAATTGCACCCTGTAATGATTGCAAACTTTGCTTTACATAGTATACATACATGGCATACGTTGCATCCAGTAGAGTGACCGTTAAATAGACTTTTGCCATTAATCCAAAGGTTTCAGCAATTTTCCCAGACGCGGATATTTATATGCGATTTTCTGCTGATAGCACATTGGAGCCCTGTTGATATTTGTAACATAAGATCCGAATGATCTACAGCCGTTTGAAGATGCTGATTAGTAGAGTTCTCAACATGATCTCCCGAGAATGACCGTCGAAGGTCAACACCAATCCGTGCAATTGGCCGGCATGAATGTTGCGAGGGCTGTTGATATATTTTAATCCTCGGTTTTTCCATTACACCCGAGGCCCGATTTAATATACGGCTCATTGCTATTAGCAAATTACTCCCTCTGGCAAAGCGTGGCTGCATTTACTATCAGTAAGTTGTCCGTGGGGGTAACTGTTGATTGGCTGAGTAGTTACCATGCAGTGCTCCATCACAGTGATCTTCCAGAAACAATTAACTACCAATCCATTCGATGGGAATGGATAACAAGCCGCATACACCAGCTGGACTGGCAGCTGCCAATCATTGGATTGTTCTTGTGATCAACAATCATTTGTGTTTTTTTGGGATCAACAATCATGCGATTGTTCTTATGATCAACCATCAATTGCCTGGGTCATTTTGTTGTCAATCACGCAATAATATCATCACTGTGAGATTATTGCCAAAATCTATTTTCGAAATGACTTGTTTGAAACGCAAACATGCTCTGCCTTAGTGTGGTAAGTATGAAATATGTTAACGTATTCTGTTACCGATTGAGATAGAATGACCAACCGGTGTGCTATTTATAGAATTACTAGATCATTGGTTAGTACACAAAATGTCAAAATATTAACCTCGTTGTTTGGCAAGATAGCAAACCAGCCAATCAAGTGTACGCATGGAAGAAATATTGATTCGTCTTGCTAGTTGAAAATATTCGACCTGCAAAAGCGCAACGTGCCGTAATATGCTCAGGTTTTCAGCTACCTTTTACGGTCAGGGGCCATATGGCGCCGATACCTAGAGGTTGTGTTAAAATATATTGATCTTAACTCCCGACAATTTGAAACACACGGCCAAAGTCAGCATCACCTTCGGAATATCAGGTGGTTTAAAAGACGATTAAAATATTGTTTTATTACCCCGATGCATTTTTTTGACAGATTGTCATATGAGTTTTCCCCTGCATGTTGCGTTTTTATGTAAAAAAACATCTAAAGTAACATATTCGCGTGAATCATTCCATGTTGGTAACTGCAATAAAGTCTTTAATCGCGAAAGACGATGTCATAGAAAGCTGTAATTAGATAGTTTTGGTACACACCACAGGGAAGAATATATATGTCTTTGAAAATGTCACGTAAAGCAATTACCAACGACCTATCACCAGCCCTCAATGTTTGCTTATGTTGTTACGGCAGAAGCAAACAAGGTTAAATATCAATAGCCGAATCGATGTCTTGTTGTGGTAATAAGCGTGAAGCCGACCACATGTGGTCATAGCAGCTACTCAACTGGCGTAGATAATTCACATCTCACATCAATACATCGAGGCAAATCGAAGTCGGCGAGGAATATAAATTCCAAACGGATGGCCTTAGCGGGCAGAAAATTCAATAACTGTGCGCAAGTAAACATGCTGTAAGACAGGCAGACTAAGGCGAGGACGTGTAGAATATGCCGGCGGAATGGTTTAATTAGAAGCACGTGAGTAACAGCCGATGTTGCCTAAATTGGTGGCATACAATTACGAGATTCCTACATTTGAGCTCCTTTGGACGTATAATCCGTGTTACTTATCGAATGCACTGTGTTTATATCCCTACGCACAGTCTAAATAATCACTGTGCAATTGACATTGTGTGACTTGATCAATTATATCCGAATGCACTAGAACATGCGAGAATCATGATCGTGTACCATGCGATGTTGCAACTATATCTCGATATACGTTTTGTGATTATATGCCGTCCAGTCGGCCTACTTCAAGATCAGAGATATCAGATTGTTCAACATCATGTTAATGTATTGGGAACATATTCCCCTGACAATTGTTATGGTATTTGCATTGTAAATGATTAATGCTTGAGGGATTCATTATCTGTTATTGGTTTACTGTCTGTAGCCATTCGAAAGACTAGTTAACCGGCAAGCTTGCCCAAACATCACACACTGCGATGGCTTATAAGGTTAACAATAAATCATTGGTACAAGTTTAATTGACGTTAGTACTTTATATGTCAGCATTATCAGGCATTTACGTATGCAGAAAATATTGGTGAGCTTGGCTATATCACCCAAATTACGCTTCACACTTAATCCCCGCTATATTTGACTGGTTATTGGCGCGCTCGTCTATACCGGACTGATGCTATTATCAGATAATTTTCCAATGGCTCCATGTATGATCCTTCCGACCAACAACGTAATTTCCCGACATTTAGTCGTCATGTCATTAGTTCGCAATAATAAATACATTAGAATAAACCATGCATGCACCTCTTTGGTTGGCATTCTCTACAGATGATATATAGCATACTTCACATCAAACTGCCAAGTTTGGGCGCTTATTCTCAGGCCTTTGTATTATGGATCAAGCCATGTATGGGCAGCACCGATTCGCTCAGCCCAATTTTGTTTGCTGCAGCAGTCACAGCCGTGAAGGAAATACTGCGCGCAGGTTTGCCGTGGGCCATCCTTGATTGAACTCATAATGTAGTAGACACTATCAATAAAGCAATCTCACCGTAGAACTTCCCGGATGTCGTGCTTTATTCCTACCTGACCGTACAAAGGCCTTGATATGCAAATAATACTCGACCATTTCCCCAACAGAGGTCACTTTTAACCACCTTTGTGCGGTACTCGTCATTCCATCATCATGAATGGGGATAACCTTAGGCTGCCCATGACAGCAGACGTGGGTGAATATTACAATACTCCAAACAAGTAGCATGATCAGTCTCCAGTATAATCACCTATTGGCTATATGTTTTGTTATCTTGTAAGTTCAGCAGATGTTTATCTCCCTGATTGACAGGATTGTGATCACATAGACACACAGGTCTAGCTTTAGATCGATGTTGGATCAAGTGTAAGCTGCTCCACAGAATCCATGAGGTTTGTTTTGTCGGGGCCTATTTCAAATTCATGCAACGACCAACTCATCTGCTGAGCTAGCTTCGTATTATACGGATGGCCGCCCATCGTTTGCTGCACAGGTGGGACAATCAATTTGCGATTCGTAGGCAAGCTGAATGGGAATTGCTATTTCGTATGACTGGTGGTTGCAGTGGCATGAAAACATCCAGCGATTTTGACACTGACACATTAGTTAAAAAGGTACAGAAAGATGTTTCCTGAAGTAAAGCCTAACAAATGTATCTAACGAATCATTGTTATTAGGTACAATCCCGCAAACGTAGACTGTATCAAGACAGTGCGGTATGCAGCCCATAACATCTATTACACGGCTGGTTACATTCACAACAACAAATGTACAGATAACGTGATGAATTATTCTGGTCACGCATAGGGTGGTTATGACCTCTATGGTATATCACTATATGATTTCAATATAGCTATCATTTGGTTGACTGCCTGCTAATCGTTCTACGAGTAAAGCATAGTCCCAATCGCTGGTGACTTAACGACCCTTATGATCCAGCTGCTCGCAGTCTGTCACTGAGTTATTGTTAGTAATCCTTTTAAAAACACCTCATTTGGTAAACCATAACCCATTTGCGACAGCTTATATTTGGCTTTAATGTTTTAGATGTTTTATCGTCAGTAAATTGGAGCAACAATGGACTAGCAGGGCAAGCAGACATTGTGTTCAAATACGTCCGTCAGTGATGTGGCTGTTAAATGGGGTTGCAGCTAGAGAACGGAACCTTTCACTCTGTAGGTCAACAATTGCATCGACCCCGCCGAAATCATCAATCATTGTAATGCACTACACATAAAATACTCATTCATTATTCACCTACATGAGGCAAAACATGCCACCCGCAAGCTGCGCATTGTGCGCTATGCTGTGGGATATATATAGATTACCACAGATCATTTGCTGCTTGTTCATAGGGTATTGGGCAGATGCTGAGTGGCAAGACGAACCGTTCACAGCAAGGGGATAATCGTTGTGCTGGTAATATGCCTAATTCCTTTCAGCAGGATTGACCTTGATCTTGTTATCTGATTCCAGCTAGGATTACGTGAGCCAGGGCGACATGTGTGATCCTTGACACGGAGCAATCTATAAAGACAAACTCATCCGATGATAAAGCAGCACTGCGCCTGGCAGCTAATGTTTATGAGCATCAAGAAGCTGGTAGGATAGCTGCAGCAGTACCTTATTGGTTTTCAATAGTTACCGATGTTAACCCAGTTATTGTTATCAAAGATCTCACTGACTATTTGATGTGGTAATTTAATGCAGCGTTAAGAGCAATAGGTGCAATCCGCTGTAGAGGAAACCACAAAGAGTCGGCGGGCATTGGAATATTAATGATACGTTCATCCTAATTGCTCATTGTTTTGGTCAGAATGACCTGACTATTTGTTGTCTGTATCATAATACACATACTGTTTGATAGATATCGAAGTTATCAAGTAATAATACGCAAAGGCTTGTAAGGAAAACTATTAAAACAACATTACACATTGGGCTGTTATACACATCCGAATTATCGCGGCATTTTCCAGTACAGACAGCGTAATGTAATTTTGTGCCCCTTACTACAGCATAATTCCGTTATGATCGTGGAACGTTTTCAAACTGCTGTGCTGATGCACTATTCGGTCCAAAGCACCAAACACCGTATAATGACATCGGATTTGGTGGTTTGGCATGGTGAACATAAAGCCACCCGATCATTGCATGTGCAATGCCAGAACTACACACCGACATCATATTGAGCTAAGCTCCCTCAACAAGCTAAATCAGTGTTTACTGTGCACTCACAGTCTCGTTCTTTCATAACGAGGTTGTTCTATGGAAACGGTCCACACCCATTGCATTGACAATTTTCATAAAAGTTTGTGTAAAATCAAATCCTTTTATATAATGACATGTCCACTGTTTTTATGCTTCCCGATAAGACTTCAGCTTGTGAGGGAACTGCCAGATGTCTGGGCAGTTTGGAGTAGGTTCGGCGTGACCGCTAAGCATTTATACAAATTACGCGATTGAGTTAGGTTTCCATCGTTTTACGCGGAGCACATATATGCTGCAGGGTAGACCTAAGATCATAAGAGTACTGCGGATCGAATAATGTTTGCTAACCGAATGAAATGACGATGCAGCCGAGATTAGAAGGAATTGCTGGTATTCAATGATTGAATACCACTCTTTGTTGTTACAAATCATTTGTACCATGGTAACATGGAATGCATGAATACGCCTCTCAAGGGGACGGGGGTGGTAGTGGTGGAACGCGCTAGTGAAAGGCAAGTGTGATGTTTACATTGCGTCACAGTGTCACATAAATGGCATACGTTGCATCTAGATGCCGCGATACATGCTTAATGCCATTACACCAAAGGTTACAGCAATGATTCCAGCCGCTGATATTTATATACGGTTTGCCAATAATAGTTCAAAGGAGCCCCGTTGGTCTTTCAAATATAATGACCGAATAATCGATTGATGATGATTAATAGAGTATTCTACGTTTACATAGACTAGGATCTTACGCGACTGATCATCCTAGATCATCAATCGGTGACAATCGGTGGAATGGATATTTCCAGGGATGTTGATAGTCGTTATACACCGCTATTCATATCATTTCATCATGTTGCCCTTAACGCTCAAAGTGAATCTATGGCCCATTGCTATTAGTAAATCACTCCCTCCGGCAAAGTTAGTTATTACGTTGGGTTTCACTGCCAATAATCTGTCCCTGGGGGTAATGTTTGTTTGCAGTACTCCATCATATTGATGATGCAGAAAAAAAATATCTACCAATGAATTCAAAGCCACATCCAAAATGATAACGCAATTTACACTATCACTAGCACTGCGTTCCGAGTTGGTTATCAGCATCAGCAGATGTATTCAAATATATTGTTACATTGAAACTCTCTGGCATGACGTGCTCTTTGGTGCAAATCATCTCTAGCTTAATCTGATGGATTCCTACAAGATCACATAGCTTCACCTTATTACAAAGCATGACTGTTATTTGCCAACTACTGTAATGCGCAGTATAGGAATTCTTGTCCACCATATGCGAGCATGCACTGTATTACGCGTGTGTACCACGCCTGTTGATCCCACAGGAGCTGTAAGTACTCACACTGTTGGCTGTATATTTTCGTGAAATGAGCTTTACATTAAGTCTAGAATGAATGTAGATGAACTTGATATCACATAGAATTCAGTCGATTCACCAAATGCACAATCAAAAGTAATAACCGTAGTGAGATAAGAATCAATCATTCAATACTAGCCATGAGACAACTAGATTAAATAGACCGGCCGAACAAAACTCAAATATGCAAAAGTCAACTGGGAATGAAATTGGGGCTCCAATTCAGTCATATTACTTGTTGGCGATTACTCATTATTTAGAATAAGCAATGCATGCACCTCCATGACAGACCTGGCATTCTCTCAAATAATGCTTTGCGTATTTGGTAGCTTTACATCCAAATCACTCAAATCATATCTAGCATTCTCCACATCAAACACCCAAACACATAGCTGGTCAGCTATCTCAGCATACTGGTTCTGCTTAACCACTGAAGTGCCAATGAATACTTGCGTTGTAGTGGAATTGGCAGTTTACCCAGCACATGACGCATTTTCTCGTTTAGACATGATTTACATTATTTGAAGCTTATCGGTAGATAAATATGAAAATGTTGCTGGGCGAGGTAAAATAAACACTATAATATTTTTTACAGTGTTCAAAATATAATGTTGATACTTCATTGTTACCGAAGTGTGGCATATAATTCCGGTATGATGGGTTCATTGGCTGGGTAAACTTAACTAATAAGCATAGTAGACATTTAGAGTCTATCCGTCTGTTTCATTGTTGAAAATGTATTCAAAATAAATACGTTTCTTCACTTTGACAGATGCATATATGACACGTTAAAATTTTAAGATAATGTGATCTATTTGCAGCTCATTGTTGCGGAATCCCGAGAGTCTCAGGTATTCACATAAAGACCCAAGAAATGTGTAAGCAGCTGACATGATTTGCACAGCCCAAATTTGTTCATTGCATAGACGTGCAGGAAATTGATGCACTTTGCTATGATTAAATGTGCGAGTCGCAAATAAGCTGTGATGTTGTCCATACAGTGAAGCTTGGCTTCAATGCACACGTAGTTATGCCATTGTTCCATTGCGCATGCAACCATGTGAATAAGATCAACCGATAACTTATGCCAAGGGGAACCTTTCTAACCCTCTAGCAAAACCCATGTGCAAATTGTGTTGCCAGCAGCTTAAACGGCATGCGCGCATGCACTTTTGCAAGGAGGCACTAGCTATAGAGACACCTTGTCGTGCATGTATTATGTCTGGTACTCAGTTGATTGACCATATGCAGTCGGACTTCTACCAGCAACCATGAAGTGGCAAAATGCACCGAACATCTGTGATTGCTTACCGGAGCTCGTATACTCGGTAGGCTATACGCTTGTTGTTCTCATACACGATTTGAAAGTCGCAGCGCCTGGGGCTTCGATACGACGATTCTCCTTCATATGCATTTCAACCTGGTCATAACTATGCGCCGTCGGTGGTTTTATTAATGCGTACATCTAGTATCCCCTCGGCATGGAAAGTATCCTGTCAAGGGACCACTTAAAGAGAGTTGTGATAATAATGCATCTGTATTGTAGCGTATCAGTAGATAACAACGCAATACTGCCTTAAGCATCATGATCAATATGCAACATTGGACTTGACTATGCACCTGACTAGTCTGCTCTCATGTGAAAGCAGATTGAAGCCATGTCATGTCACATTATCTTTCATTAGCG
Organism: Urechis unicinctus; assembly: GCA_034190875.2. Lineage (NCBI taxonomy): Eukaryota > Metazoa > Annelida > Polychaeta > Xenopneusta > Urechidae > Urechis > Urechis unicinctus. Next base: position 71,522,199 of record CM067351.1, read on the forward strand.
CGTTGAGCATTTGAATATATCCCCATGGGACTTGTGGGGGCAGATGTTGTTGTCTAGAATACTTCGTCCTTGGGGGCAGTGGTAACATTGCTGACATTATGTAGATTAGGTAGTAACAGCCAAATATGCAGCATTCCCTCGCTAGCAGATACCGTATGCTAATCGCGTGGATGTATAAGCTTGCCGTGCCTGTTATGGGCGCTATTACGTCGATGCTAATGGTACATGGCAAGTCATTGGCAGCTACTTCGAATATGACAGCATATAGAGGATACAGCAACTGTAGGGATAGCACAGTAATGGACGGCTTACGAGCTCTTGGGAATGAGTTTCTAAACCTTCTCCTGCATCAAATTGCAAACTATTGCAATCAGGCCAAAACGGATCAAACCTTAGCAAAAGCAGATATAACAGGTCAATAAGCGCATACAGGTGTTGTTCTGTGTTCAAAAGAACCAATTCATCGGCTAATAAACCTTTAAAAATACCCTTAAATAGTTACAAGGTCACCGCCTCTGATGGTTGAGAATGCAGCCAATGATTGTAACAAAATAGGAGCATCCTTTCGTGAGAATTTGTCCGACGTTGGTTAAAGCTATGTGTGAGTGGTGTTGATGATTTGATCAGCGTTTCGTAAGACCAGTCTTGTACAATGCACAGAAATATTTCCTACACTTGCAGGAGCAAGGAAAAGTTATCAAGTTTTGAAATCACACTGCTTTACAGACACCAGGAAAACAATTATTGATGCCGAGTGTCATGCTGTTGTACCTTACACATCGTTGATTTGACAAAGAAAAGGGAATGTAGGTTGTGCCCAACAGAAGCCAGTGGTCTGAGAAAGGCTCCCCACTTTTGTCAATTACCATAAGTAGTATTTGCGAAAGCCACACTAGCATTTCTACAGAGCGTCGCCCATCAACGTCTGTCCACCAAAGAGACACTCGTTATCAAACATCTCTCTGGAACACACGTAAGCACTTTGTGCAATATAATGTCTCATTCCGATTGCAAATAAGCAAGTACTAATGAATAAAGACGCAACACAGTGAAGAAAAGGTACTTATTAAGGTGTTCTAGCAACACGAGTGCGTAGAGCTGCTAGGGAGTATGACCTTTGAATGACCTGAAATATCTTCGAGTTGAGGCGTTTACCAAGCATTGATATATTCACTGAAGGCATAATTTATGGGGCTTATCGTTTCGTTTCATGACCTAAGTCTTATGCTGCAGTAAAACAGTAGCTATTACCCTGCAGCTCATCCCATACAACCAAATTACCTTGCATCTCTCCAGTCAAATTATATGCTGTTCATATCGCTGAAGTTTGAACATATCCCCATCGATATCATATAGGCTGCATCATCCGCGATGCATAGCCTGCATACAGATACCTTTTTTGTGTGATTTTCTGAATTTGTCCCGGCCATTTTTGGGCGTATTTGCCATAATATGATAAACCTACGATGTGCAGCAAATACGTGGGGATGAACATTGCGACAAATACATCGTTAACGATACAAATACAGCGTAGATATATTGTTTTGGAGTTTGTGTACGGTGGCTGTCAGTATCGATGTTTCTGATTCTATTTGCGGATTAATCATAGGCATTGATAAACCTATAAGAGAATACACACCAGTTTTTCAGCCATCTAAAATCACAGCGACGTGTGTCGCAAAATTGCAAAATGCAATACAAGATGCCGTTCCCGACAATTTGGATTCGGAAAATTCTGAAAACAGGCAATGGTAATAACGGTCCACTAGTTTGTGCTGAGAAAATAGCATATTCTGACTCGGACAGTGCTGTCCTTGTTAATTTGAAACTATGCTGCTTTATATGTTTTTTTCTCCATATATCACTGTTCTGAAATATGGTTAAACAATGAATATATTGCTTGCTCCACTTTATTCTTTATGGAACGTAAACATCCTGTCTAAAAACAACATGGGGTATAGTGTGTGGGACCATTCAAAGAGCGCTTTGTAGCATATTGGCTCTTGTGAATTCTATATGATTGCACCTTAACCAGTTGTGATGTATCAATTGCCCTTGTAAGCACAGCTGAGAGTCCAAATTCTCTCCATATTCCACTTTGTGTCACAAGAAGCTGTTGTAAATAAAACAAGAAGTTGCTGCAAATAAAACCCGAAGTTGTTGCAAATAAAACAAGAAGCTGTTGCAAATAAAGCAAGAAGCTGCTGCAAATAAAACCAGAAGCTGTTGCAAATAAAACCACAAGCTGTTGCAAATAAAACCAGAAACTGTTGCAAATAAAACAAGAAGCTGCTGCAAATATAACAAGAAGCTGTTGCAAATAAAACCAGAAGTTGTTGCAAATAAAACAAGAAGCTGTTGCAAATAAAACCAGAAGCTGTGCAAATAAACAAGATGCAATCTTACCCCCGGGACAGGAACATATGTACGAGTGACTAAGTGTGAGCCTCATTATAATGAAGCATATTGTGGATTACTATAAAACATACTAGCATGATACACCAACTACACAAACCGTTATCCTCTATTTTAGAGGGGCATGACACATATGAATGATTAAGTGTGAACCTCATCCTAATGAAGGACAATGTTTTTTAAAACGCGTATATATGACGCAATCAGGTGAATTCTATCCTCTGTCCACCCTCACATCAAAGTTGAATTTGACAAATTTGGTGCCATAAGTATTAGTATGTAAGGCAGCGTGTTCATTGCTGTGGCTTATTTTGGCTCCATGATGACAATCTTCCCTACTTAACATGACCGGATATTATAGTTGGCAGGTTTTATTTTTTTATAGGCAATGGGTCGGGACCCATCAGTGACCCTTTACAAAGATTGTTTTGATGGACAAATACCTCGACACATGTTTCCAATAGCATAAATAATGACGGTAGTTGGTAGCGTGATCTGACAAGTACAAGCTGGCAGGCTCTGCTGGTGTTATGATTAATTTCTTAAATCCGTGTTTATGTCATAGCTGTGTCAAGGTGTGCACATTGTGGACGCGCATGAATGCAACGCGTTTACGGCGTATGCATGAGGCAATCCCACGTTTGGTGAAGGGATTAAACAATTTTACATCCACATCGATCAAAACATGAAACGAATTTATCTCCGTATTCATACACCAATGTACAAATGGTCTAATGCAAACATAATCTTGTTATGTTAGGTTAGTGTAGGTAATATCACCCATGTGGTGATCATTATTTCATTAATGTCGCTGCAATCGAATATTGATACATATACCAATGCAGACATACTTCTTTATACACACTTCATGTGCCTTTCACATATATCTTCGCAAAATCTGACCATATATTCCACGGCAGCAGTCTGTTGCAATAACGAATGTTTGAGCGGCCGCAATCATTTGCCCCAAATAAACTCGATTATATATAAGCGAAAGAGCGTCATTTATCGCACAGGTGTTTTGCACTAGATCCATACAAGTTCTGCTTCTGTTTTGAAGTATAAATATACTCGTAAAAGGTAATCAACAAATTCAGTTAAGTGTATGGTTCTTAGACTTGAACTAACGAGCGTGTGCAAATGCTTGATAATCCTAGATCATACATTAAACCAAGATTTGTTTTTCGATGTCGCTATGTTCAAATTTAACAGCTGAGTGTCTTGCCAATCGTCAGACTCTATCAACTTTTGGACAGTTGTCATTGATCGCGCAAGCTGCGTTCGACAAATAAAGACTCTTTTTGAATGTAACTCAATGTGACATTTGTTACCGAAGACAGAAGCAAGAGTGTCAGCGTAAATACCACAATTGCGACCTCACCAGTTTTAACCCGATAACATACGCTAAGCACGTTGCTCTACCTCGTCTGTCCACCCTTTTGACACTCGTTTTCTCAGAGCTCTTGCAATCAAATCGCCCTTGCCTGGTTCTGCTGCACGGATTATGTTGCCATCGCCGGCGTCAGTCGGAATGCAAATCGACGATGGGCTGGGCCAGACACATCACTGAGGAGACTCGGTCTGTAGCCGGCACACCTGACAATAACAGGTGCTGTCAGAATGAATTGTAATGAATATACCAGTGAACAATAACAAAGGTAAGGCCTTATAATGAACCATGGCAACTGCAATGCGTTATCGACCGTTCCGTTGCCATCGTATTCACCTTTAGCAGCAATATCCCAATGCATCAGCGCCATAAGTAAACCAGGTGAAGGCAATTCTCATGCATTCGGTTCGCACATCGGCGTTGCAGAAAAAAAGTCTCGGTTCTGATAGCATGATGTATAAGTCGCGGAAACCAAGTTAGAAATGGGAGGGACAGTCATGGTGATCAAATATGCTTTTCATCATAAATCATCACAATTCTGCTGTAAAAAATCTTTTGTCCGATTTCCTTATACTTTTGCGAACATGTTCCAACTCGGCTCAATCTTCTAGAGACATACAACACGGCAAGGTTACTTATTAAGGACATGATAAAACATGCCATACAGCGCCATCATAACCAGCATCCGTTTAATGGCGGTTAGCCCATATGGTTCTCAACGAAATGTCTAACGTGCACGTGACTTTACTGCCAAGTAACCAAATCACCTCGTCCAGAGCTTGATTGATGGGTGCAAGCATCGGAGCGCGGAACGGTTAATATCACCTTACCTGCGTGTCGCAGCGACTCATACCCACCCACTTCGTTAAGGTCACGAGATCGTTCGATCACTGCATGTCAATCACTGTAAACACTATTTAGCACTCTCTGTGGATGGCCGGGCCGCGTGCAAATTATTTAAGAATACAACACTAGTGTTTAAGGATCGCACGCTTATTCCAAGTGGAGCATAGTGGTTTCTCTGCTTTGTTATTCCATTCAGAAAAAAATGCTTTACCTTACATCCAGGTGGCTATCGTTTGCACAAGAACAGAAAGAAGCGCCATTCTACAATGGTACCGCGCGTATGATATAGCGCTTTTCGTCGTTTTCTACTGTTCATTCAAAAAAACAACATGCAACAAAATAGGAATAAAATATCTTGCCTGCAAGCACCTTAAATCATGCGTAACCCTAAATGTACCTGAAAATAACGCATGCCTTAACTACATATTCATTGGTAGGCATCAGTAAATTCCCGAGGTATACTTCACGAGGAGCTGCATCCGCAATAACCACACTTGGCTAACCATCATCCAGCTCCCCCTCATCCATACCTACTCCTAAACCTGGTATTGTCCGATTATCAGATTAATATTTCACTAAGTCTTACGAATATGGGCAACTTGTGACAGCTATTGTACGCTTGGAGCATTACACCAGCGCCAAGCAACCGCCATTGACTACCATCAGCTCTTTGAAATGAGATTTCTCCAGATAGACAGACGAGATAGGCCATCGCGCTTAGCATACCGAAGCAGCTTAGTACCTCGGCAGTCGTTGTTTAGATATAAGCGCCAACCCTCACGCTGCTTTAGAGCAGTGACGTAATGTCGCGTTTGGGTTCCGTCCGTCCAATTAACACACATTTCGAAGAGCTCCTGTCACCCAATCGCTGGTGATTGTTCTTCAGTAACGCACAATGTAGGTTATTGCTGACAATGGCGTGTGTTAGACTGATTGTTGACAATGACACGACTTTGGGTAGAACATAGTAAGCTAGTTTATTTCCCAGTCATTAGGACAATACAATACTTGAGGATGAGTGGCCCAGTATGGTAATAGTTGAGGGAGGTGCTACATTAAGCGATGAGGAAGTAGTTACCCTGGCCATTATATGCCGCTTGATCTAGGTTACTTGCCGGCAATATAGTTAGACCATATTTGTTCATATAGTTTGGTATTATACGCAATAGGAAACGACAACAATAGCAGCAATATACACGTGAACCTGCGTAGAATGGAGCGTGAAATCGATCGTAATGCATTGCTTCCTTCTAATCTGTCTAGCAAATATTCGTTTGGGTGCAGAGATTTAATTCGTTAATGCGGATGAGAACAATTGGCCGTGGAACAAAGGGTAAATCTACTTCAGCTTAATTTATAGCGAGATTAATTTGTTGATAATTGCGTAATTGATTAACATGGTAATAGCAATGCAGCATTATAAATTAATGTTTCAAGACGCATGTTTAATGATCGTGTGCTAATGATGCATCCCTTCGCATATTGTTCTAAACAGAATTACCAAATTCAGGATGCTATCTCTGCATTATAACTAAATTCACAAGGGACGGCAGCTTATTTCTTATATTTTTGATTAAATGCTTCATGCAACCCAACAATCCTCACTTAGCGACGAATAGCGTTTCCTAGCGATTGTGATACTGTGATTGACTGATAACGTGATCCGAATGCATATGGCTGATTCAGACTAGGCTTTTGGACTAAGGAGCAAGCGGGCGAGGTGTTATAAACTGCTTCGCTGCTTTAAAGCACACATCCAACTCAGATGGCGATGATTTTCTTTAAGCGCCCAACATAAAAACCACGAGATTTATTTCACAGCGAAACATATTTGGTTGCAAACATAAACAGATTGTGGTAAAGATGATGCAATATATTTCGGCAGGAATATGTAAGCTAGTGTATGTTGTGAAAATTCTGTTATTGATATCCACCAAAATAACGTTCCCTTATTTATCTTAAAATGCTTATGTTCCTAATGTTAATAGTCGCTCGCTGATCAAAAGCATACTCGTGACTAGCAGGTGTCTTGTCTGCTTTGTATATGATAATTTCTCACCCGTAGTCAGTTAAGTTATTTAATCCCATCCGATTGCTGATTAAGGAGACTTAGCGGAAGTATATGTCGTGCACGGCATCACATGAACCTCATTTTCAGTACGAATCCTGTCATACCATTCGTTCACGGTCTAGTGCGTACATCCAAATCTACCATCCGCCTTTGATTATGCAGCCTCTACAGCTGTCAATATTGAATAACGTGCACTTTATCCATTAAGAGATTTTTCTGCAACAAAGAAGCAATTATCAGGTAATTGCTAGGAGGAATACCCATAATCACCCTAGGCAGCTGATTGGTATTGATGACGGTCACTGCGGCCGTAGTTACTGCACTCTATTTTATTAGCTGGCGGCACTGGTGCCCGAATCCCATCGGGCATACAGCGAATTGACGCAAGAGTGCATAGCTATGTCCTTGCTGCTCTGTACTTGTTGCACAAAAGCTGAAAGGTGACAAACTATGTCAATATTGAACTTCTCAGCAAAGTGACAAAGACAAAACATTTTCTAGAAGATATGGAGTGTGCTGAGCCCTGAGCGGGGTCGCTTAACCAACTTACGAAATAGGCAACTTATGATTATGGCATCGGCCAATTCACTATGTCGATATTGTTGTACAGATAAATGTATCAGATAATAATGCCTTGTAGCGGCATGGACTCATTTGGCCCTTGAGACTTGGATATTGTTTTATAAATATTTTTTTGAGAAAAGGTTTTTGCAATGTTACATAGGGTGATGCTAGTTTTATCTCTTTAAGGGTCCAAAAACATTTCCTTGAAACATATCTCAAATATACTCGGTTCATTTCAAAATTTAGCCTACAACTTCCAATTTACGTAAACACCTTATATCAATCCAACGACATTGAAAAGTTATATTCATACCAATATGGTTAGCGTTGTGCGACGTGTTCATTAAGCCCTGGTAATGCACCATAAGAGAATCAAAGGATGAACCAAATATGTTCATTTGTAGAACAATTATCATTTTCTCAACCCAATCTTTTGTCATTCATCGATCTTAAATAGAGTCGTTCATTTAACAATTAATCCAGTATTAACCAATATATTGGATTAAATGACTATTCATTGATTTTCCTTGGATAATGTTCACTTGGAACCTTCTAAATGCATATTGCTATCACGTTATGTAAATAAGCGTGTTTTCATGGTTCTGCTATAGTTCGTTCAATCCTGGAAATGGTTCAACAATCAATTGTTAACATTATTGTGAAATTATATTATGGCGTTGTCCCCAATCTGCCGCTGAATTTAATTCAGGGTGTTAATGCAATGTACGAAGACATTGACTATGCTAATGGGGGAATCGGATGAGATAAATAAGTGGTAGTATCTGATATTGTTTCATGCATGTGTACCAAGGGAGTTATTAACGTAATAAGGGCTATGGTGTATGCCGATCGCAATCCCCATAGAAGAAGTGCAAGTAGCCTTGATTACAATCACAAATTTGCGGTTGTTGTTTTGAAGCCTAAGAGTCCGGTAAGGAAAGTCTCAGGCGGCGCAAGCAGCGTCACCATGCACCGCTTTATTTATGAAATACCTTTACATTCCTGCTAAGGTGACCGACTCTGCCTTAATACAAGGATATAAACAAATCAATCGCACAAAATAGTCTTTGATCCACAATGGCAGGTTGAGGGAAGTCCTCCTTTGATCCTCTGTCAAGCTATTAAAGCGGATATTGACTGTGGCTGAAGACATGGACTAAATGCAATGGGTATACAGAGAACTAAGACTGTCAGTTTTTATAACGACGCAAGCGCTAAATTACTTGTACTGCAAGTGTTGCCCCTATTTATCTATCAGAAATCGGCAAGTTTAGGTCGTCTGGAACATCTATATATTCAATAGATAACTATGTATTGAATTGACCCGTGCAGCTAGAGCAGCCACTTTTTCTCCATAGCATGTATCCTGATATATATATATATATATATATATATATATATATATATATATATATATATATATATATATAGAGATAGAGAGATATAGAGAGATAGATATATATATATATATATATATAGATATATATATATATATATATATCTATATATAGATATATATATATATATATATATATATATATATATATATATATATATATATATATATATATATATCTATATATATATATATATATATATATATATATATATATATATATATATATATATATATATATATCAAGATACAAGCAAAGAAAGTAATCGCGTACCAATGGCCAATATTGTTAGGGCCACGGTAGGTCTGCCTCATATTCCTCCCACCACCGAGATTTAATAATTCCACATATGCCCTGAGGCAGTCACAGTCGCTCACGAAACAAAAGTGCATTAGGTCATCTGCTACCACAGCTCTGCAGAATTGTACGGGACATTTCCAATACGGTTTCACTGATGCAACACCCTATGGATATAGAATTACCAACCTCTCGTTAAATCAAGATCAATCAGTAAGACTTCTTTATTCTTCTTTTGCGATGAGTTATCCAAGTTGAGGCCAATGTGTTTGCCCTTTTCAATGGGCAACATCTAGTCAAATCACAGTGCTGTACCAAGCCATAATTGTGTCGGTCAAGGTGAATGCCTGGCATTGGAAAGGTCGATAAGATTACCGCCCAATTAGGGACATTTTGGCAATGATTTGCCACCCCTAAACATGCAGTCCAATCAATTACGGGATGATTGCTTCATTCCTAAAACTAGAAATACGGTACCCATCTTCTTTGTTTGAAAACTTCATGCCGCGCAAGCACTATGCAGTCCAGTAGATAGGTATTGATACTTTTAATCCCAAAATCTAATATAGGTATCCACATAAAACTCGGCACATCTGGGATCGGCGATTGCGAAAACACGCATTGCACTCCTATGTTATAAATATCAATGCGGATTAACTATTATTCACTCTGCAATGAATTGTCGCAGCTGAACAAGCAGAATAATAAGTCATAAATTAACCTGTTATTGACAAATACGACCAATATCCTGAAGCTAGCCATAATAAACCGTGTTCATTTTTTTATCTCAGCACACCGCTGATAGTGGTGGGGTGGGGACGGCAATGAACATTCTCATCTGTCCTGCAGCTCTGTAAGGTTATAACAGCATGTCCTGGCAACGTTAAAGTGATCAATGATTGCTGCCGGTAAACGTGATGCCAACCCAAGAAATAGTACAAATAATGATTACCATTGATTGAGTTAACGGGATGGAATTATCGCGTGATCCAAATGAATACGGCTTGGTCGTGCGTGTTTATATGGCAAGGCACTTAAGCAAGGTGTTATAAACTGCCCAACGCTTCGCTGTATTTAAACGCCAATCACCGTCAGGATGCGTTTAAATCCTCTAAGCTTCTGCGCACCCACATCACGTTATTCTCAGACGTATTGCTTGAACCTTTATCTGGTTCAACCTATCTGGTGGCAACCATTAACAGATACTGGCAATGATGGCGCAATACCTCTTGTCCGCGATTTAATTCAAATGAGTATTTAAGGTACGGAAAAAAAGAATAGAATTATTTTGTTCTATGTAAACATGGTGGTTTATCGTCGTAGTTTTTTTTTAAAATCACATAAAAAAAACGTTGATATTAACTCGGGGACAGGAAGACGCCGTGCTCCAAGATGTCAGATCAACAGTCTCATGTGCGTTTGTTGATTAAATGGTAGCGCCATCTGACGACGGCCGAGTGTTACACTCATATGCACTCTCATCGCATAGATAGTCAGACTTACCCATCATAGCATAGCTATAAGCTCCGTGGGGCATGTGCAACTGAATATATTCATACTGATACATGATCAAATGGGAGCATTCTCGGGCATCAGTAGTGTCAACCGACCGGGATTACTGACATAATTTCGTAGCTATTTCTTTTAAACATCATGGCGCTGCAAGGAACGCTTTTGTCGGTCTAAACAGCGTTCCCATTCACTACCTAATGTATGGATGAACGGGGATTCGAGTTAAGGTGACCGACTTTTGCCTAGATACTAGGTCATAGATATACGTATCTCGCACAATAGACTTTCCAATTCATCGGCTCGCCCATTCTATCCTCCATGCCAAGAACTATTTACGACTTCACCCACAATGGCAGGCCGAGGAAAATCCTCCGCTGAGCCCCTTCAGGCTGTGGAGGCGGACATCGACTCTGAAGGAAGACATGGACCAAATGTTATTGATATCTACAAACATCACTATAGGTAACGACCCAAGAACAATGTCGCGGGTTCGTTAAATGCTACTCAATGCATCAATATATCACGTATGTTACGATATTAAATTCCTGGCTGCTGTAGGAGCAGCTATCATTCGCTCTGCGGCGTAATGGTAGACGCTGCCAGAAATCACACCATGGCGTTGACAGTTTATGATGGACTATGCAAATTACGGTAGCATTCGTGGTTTTTCTGCGGGACAGCTCTGTTTAGTCAAATAATTCCACTTAGTAATAACCACATCGTGTGAGGAAGGATTACTAAACTATGCTTACACTTCATGACATTGCCCAACCATGACACTATTTATCATCGTTCACTGGCCTACATAGGGAACGATATATCACTTGAAAGTGTTTAGAAAAGCGCGTGTCATTTTGTCAATCGCTAATTGCAGAAAACTGCAATGTCGCTCATGTAATATGCAACATAACCGGAGTACGGAGTAAACCCTCCATTCAGGTGATTGTTAAACGTACTAGTAGTAATTCAGTATGTTTGAGCCCATGGTTCGGTGCTATGAAAACCTGATGTATTTTATTGCAAGCACATACTTCTGACTAGAATAACTGAAATAATGATATAACCAATAGCGTCTGATTACATTTACACCGGGTGGTCAACCCCAAAAGGGGCACGTTAATACACTTAAATATTGTACGTAACCCGACAACCACGCGAAAAGTGTTTCTCGGTAATTTAGCCGACGTGATGGATTTATATCGTGATCCAAATGAGTATGATTGAGATATACGTAGGTATCGGGCCAAAAAGCACGTGAGCAAGAGGCAATAAACTGCTTTGGCATTCCCTGCTATTAAACATAAAATTTAGATTCAGCTTCTAAGCACCAAAAATCAGGTGATTCCTTTCGATGGTACCCATTTGTGGTAGCGACCATTACCAGATATATCGTGGGAGCAATATCTAAATAATATGATGGGAACGAATGAAAAAGAGGGTAGATTTCCTCTTTTGTGATATCGTAGTAACGGTGTTGCGGTAGTAAATACGCATGATTGGAATATTTATTACAGCAGTTGCCTGTTACCTGTAACTACAACTAAACAGCCGACATACGTCATCTATATTTGTATTTGAGATACTTCGGATGCTAATGTTCCCTGTCATGGACATTCAAATGTTCTGTTATTCATATCCTATGAGAGCACGGTCCTTTATCCCTTCGTGTTTGCTTATTTTCCTCTCTGCATTCCGAGAGCCCGATTCCAAGAAAGCTTGATGGTTATATACGCTCGCTGAACAAACGGCTGCTGCTGTCAATAGCCGAATGGTCTTAACGAGAGAATGTTCTTTTTGACCTTACGGGTTTTTTTTGCATTTGACGTTCGCCGTTGCGGATGTGGCGGTTTTGATAGAGGTCTGTTTAGGTGATGGTATTGCATGCAACTCATCATAAATGTGCAGCCTATGATGCAATTTATTCACTATCTTGTTTGCACATACAAATCTGCTCACCGTCAATTGCTGCTTTATTACTGCAGCTGTTACTGGGCTTGTTACTCTATATTGGACAACCTAAATTTTATCCATCCGGATATTAAGCTCTTTTACTAGAGCACGAAACCACTCGTCGGGAAATTACCGCGAGGAGTATCAATTATTATCAGAGATAATTCACTGGTATATAATATGGTGAAAACCGGCAGTGGTTCGTGCGGAGGATTTATTCGCTTGTGACGATGGTGTATTTGTTTCAGGGTCTGAGTTTCATCAGGAAATGAGCGGCAGTGCATTTTGGAGGATAACATTAAAAAGCACCGATATTCACACTGCACCAACATTTGTTTACAGGAGATGAAACAGGCAGTTCAGTTAATTTTAAAAGAGGGTTTTCCCATTGCATGCACACTGCCAGCTACACGAACGTCCGGCACTGATGTCAAAACGTCGCTGGTTTATTTGTATAAGGTAATTGCAATGAGAATCAATGATATACTCGTTAGGCCTATTTGGAAGCTACAATGTAGTGTGTATCGTTTGCTCCTATACCTATTACTTATCGCTTTAAGAAATAAATCCCTAGTTTTGAACCAAAATAGCAATTTATGTATTTACCCTGTACGAATTCAAAACGAGTATGGTTTACAAAAAGTGAATTCATAGGCGATATGTTATGGTGTATGACTTGTACTGATATACACTGGGTCAAGCATCGTTAGTGTAATAGCTAAATAAGTAACTACCACATGTGTCGACTTGAACCTTTGGGACAAGTGCTTATATTGATTGATAAGTAACAGAGTTAATTATTTAGCAACTATATGTATGTTACCCCAGACCATGGATTACATCACTATTTACTGATTATCATATATTCTGTTCATTTAAAATTTTTGGACTGAATATTTTAATCATTTCATGCAACGTCAATATATTTATTTTGGATGTCGCATGTTAAATCGCCCAATTCCATGTCCACGGCGATTCAATGCCTGTTATGTCATTTACCTAAAGCATGGCAGATTACTTGAAAGTAAACAATACTTTTGCTCATAGGCTTTTGTAATATCTGAAGCATTTTGTCAGCAATAAACGTGAGTGTAATATATTTCAAATCGCCATTTTCTGACTCTAATGTACATATCTGTCCATGCAAGTATTAACAACCCACTGTGAGAATACTCGAGTAATCTAGTTATCTGGGTTTATGTTGAATGTATTGCCGAGATATCGATTGGTCATGGTTTTTTGATATGCAGTAGACAGGTTTACAATACCTACAAAACCGTTCATCTCCTACAATCCGAGTTCTGATGCTATATATAGGCTATACTGTGACCTCCGCCAGCATCTCTACGCGCTCCGTGATGTGAAGTGCGTCACACATTCGACGAACTGACATTTACCATAAGCATTATTATTCGTTAACATTGCATCAAGCGCCCAGAACAGACGAAGGGAAGGCGAACGAATTGACGTGATTTGCATACACTATCTGCTCATTACAGCTCAGCAGATCCTACGCGGCATCCCTGGCCTCAATGGGTGGAGTAGAGCCCCGGCGAATGGAGCGCCCGAGCAAAAGCCCACGGTGCTACGGGAGCGACCACCCATAATTCGGACTGGAAGGGAGTGACAACATCAGCCCTCTCCCAAGTTGACGTTAGGATACATTCTAGCAGTTGTAGTATAATGTAAGCGGATGTGACGCATCATCACATCGGCCGTAACAGATCGCTACTCGGCTCTATAATCAAGTTGGACGACGGTAAGTGTTTGAAAAGCATTCATCGAAAATGTCCGGGCAACTGTTAGGCAATGAACATTGAAGGTGGTTGTACAATTTCCGTTCTGAATATATTAGCGAGTGTTAATCCGTCGGATTTGTTTGAGGGCAATATATAGCTCGGCATGTCGACAGCTGGCGCAGCAGAATGATGGGGCACAAACAGGTCCGAAGGTGTAGATGAGTCTTAGCTTAGCGGCTTAGAGTGACGGTTAATCTACGCATGCTTACTAGCATCCATGTCGCGCGTGATAACATTAATCAAGTGAATTACATACTTGACACAGATTCAGTTCCTTCTCCACTGCAATCACGTCCGACGAAATTACCTGCCTCTTTGATTTCCTGCTGTAGCAGATTATTGCAATTGCAGATATGACACGCGAGGACTTAACGAACCGATCTGGGGGCAGCCATCGCTCTCGCATAATGAAATAATACGGTTTTCCTCCACGGACAGCGTTAGCATGTTCATCTTATTAAAGATTTTAATTGGCTCTTTGTATTTCGTGCTTCAACATTTTGCGTTCCTTGTGCTTTTGATACACCAAATTATATGTTCCAGGATAGCATTCCTTTAAACGCGTTGGAGCTGTGGATGTGACCTGTGCCTGCCGCTGTCATTACGTAGCTTCCTATCAACATTCACCATGTTCCGAACGAGGCTCCAGAAAATTATGCCGTTTGTCAACAAATACGTATTCCTGAAAGAGAAAGACGGTAAGTTGCTCGATGTAATTTCAAACTATACTTTAAGCGAAAGGGATGTTTTAACCCTTTTGGTACGAACAGATAAAGCATGAAGTTGATTATGATAGTAGATCTGCTGACGTTGTTCATGAATCGACAATGACTTCTGACTTTAGGGCACTAGCTGAATCCACACCTTTTACTAAGGCTAACATCAATCATTCAATCACTAACAATGCTTCCTCCCTCAAAAAAGTATGCTCTACCAATAGCCAGGCAATGTTGAGAGAGAGAGAGTATGAAGCAGGCAGGTAACAAATACATACTATGCGTTAATGATGATTTGCATTGCTTTAAAGTGTATGGTGGGTAGATTAGATACAGATATAAATGAGCATAAATTAAGGGGTATGCTTAATAATTTTCCTGCCTTTGGCATGCGTAAGTCGCTGAGTGTTTCTGACCTTATTTGCATTCGCATCTCTCTCAAAACTAATGAAGGCATTCAAATCCATCATTCATAGGAAATAACATTAGGAATACCACATAGAAAGCGCAGTATTGGAATGCAAGTCATGCAAATCTGTTAATAATAATAATGTTAATACATAAAGTATGGCAAAGCGTGGAGGATTTTCAAATGATAATTGACGCCACCGACTCAGCCAGGATTTGGTTGGATGTACTCAATGCTATCCTGGCGTTTTGCAGACCTCGACGCAAATGACCTTGAACTTCACGTGGCTCGCTATAAACCTGAAGGACTGGATGAACTGTGCCGTAAAACCAAGTTCTCTCGCAAGGAGCTCAAAATAATGTACCGGGGATTCAAACAGGTTATCGTCATGTCGCGCTTTTGGTGTCAAATGTAACGTTGACGGCACTGTCTTCATGATGTATATTCCGGTCGGATCTATTTGCTATATATAAAAGCTTATTTTTATCAATTGTACCAGGAGTGTCCTACTGGATATTTTACGGAGGAGACATTCAAGACGATTTATGCCCAATTCTTTCCCCACGGCGGTAAGTGGCATTCATTGATATATGATAATGCATAAGGGATCGTTTTATTGCGACTGCGCGAATTGGTGAAGCGGCTACAAATAGGTGCTGAAAACATAAACTGCTTCCGTTCCATCAAGTCGTGATAACGGTCATTACGTTCCAGATTGTGGAGCCTACGCTCACTACGTTTTCAACACATTGGACCAAGATCATAACGGAACGATCAGCTTTGAGGTAACCAACTCAATTTCTTACTGGTCATCGATCTATTAACTATGTGTTATGGCGGTGAATGACACAAATTACACGTAATTCGAACGATGTGATGACGCAATAAATCCGTTTGTTGAATATGTGCATTGAGCCTCATTTAAACCAATTGTCTTACTTAAACGAAACCGGAGCTAACATGACAAAGTTTTACTTTCAAATAGCAACTATCTAATGGGTCGTGTAAAATATCTACGTTAATATTTCTGAAGTATTAATCTTCTATAATTGCATCTGAAATGAATATCTGTATGCGCAGGAATTTGTGACTGGTTTATCAATCCTAGCACGGGGCACATTCCACGAGAAGCTTCGCTGGGTGTTCAGCCTTTATGACATCAACGGAGACGGCATGATTAGCAGGGATGAAATGTGTGACATCGTCACTGCTGTGTACGACATGATGGGGAAGTTAGCAGTGCCTGCTATTGACGACCACACGGCAGAGGACCACGTAGAAAGAGTGTTCCGGGTAATACTCGGTGGCGAGTTAATGCTGACCCGTTCATCACCTTCTGCAATAAGATCACGCTATTCTAACGAATAAAAATAAATTGTGCCAAACTGCATAAATAGTGGTGCTGAATGATTCATTGAGGACTTTTGTTGCGTATAAAAGCTGAGCTGTGGCATTGTTATTATATTTAGAAATTGCTTGGACGCAGATAGTTGTTTTGATCGTTGCTAAAGCCTATATGCGAAGTCTATTGGTTATTGTCAATGCTGTGTGACAGAAAATGGACCTCAAGCACGATGGAGTTATATCGGTTGAGGAGTTCATGGAAACATGTAAAACGGTAGGGTCAATACAGCATAGTTATGCCTATATCTATATAACCTGGCTTGTATTGATAAATGTACATGATTGTGTAAACAGGATGAAATCATGTACGAATCCATGGCAATGTTTGACACAGTGTTATGAGGAATTCATATGGTTACCTGGGATGTATTAACGAACTTGCTGTCGGGAACATATTGCCAGCTATCAGTACAGGAAATACCACGTGTAACTGATTGTGACGTAAATGGAGTTGTGAAATCTCGACCAAGACATGCAAGCTAGAATAATAGAATAATGAGGGTAGATTGAAAAAGCTAAAACATGACTCGGATGTCCTGAATAATGTGACTGTACTCAATGGGGGTGCACTCATTTAACGAATATCATAGGAATCACGCAGGGGTTCGACTTTGATACAGTTACCACTCGAACTATGCTGCCTATACCTTACGTGGTTTTGGTTATACACGGTTCGTTTTATGTGATCAAGCTAGTACTAGATACCTCGAATCCAGATAAATAGTTAAACGCTGGCTTCAATGGTATGGCCTCTTACCATAACTTGCTTGCAAATGACTCCCAAAACAGAACTCGATATGCCTTTGTGCAAACTTGTGTGGTATAACTTAATTTCTTTCACAAGGTAATGCTGATACAGTTGAGCGCGAGAAGAGAGCTAAGTTGCAACTGGTTCTATTGGGAGCAACTATATCAGTGATTTGTTTAACAAAGAGCAGCTTACACATTTAACAGTCGACAGAATGTTTAACAATTAATAGGTCCATCCATAGATTCTGTAATGATTGCTACTATAAGAAATGTAGTAACTGGCATTCAACGATTGATACAAGACATGTGATTTAAGTTTATTAATGTTGCTACTGCGACGCAAATAATTCTATTGCTGCCATGCACTGCCAAAGTGGAAGCTGACACATTGTTTGGAAACCAGTTAACATGGCATTCATTAATACCCTCCGCCAACATTAGTATGCAGGCATGTTAAAGCTTCTGTCCTTTATGATAGAGGTATTCAGATTACAGGAACACATATTAATTAAAATAAGTGACAATTACAAAATGCTTAGTTCTTTTGCATTGCATAATTACTTGCAATCAGTGTGTAAATGCTACTGTACTGAAAATGAATCAAAGCTGCTCTATAGCTATCGTTCAATGTTCTGAAGCACCTGCCTCTGTATCGCTTTTGATAACATGTTAATAAACATATGTGAGCACGCATCTCGTCATTGTTGACACTCTCTGATTTTTCTTCTATGTCTATTCCTTAACAGCAAATAACAGCAACACGGACGATAAATAGTTGATTGACCGGTGAAGTTCCCCACTAAAACTTTGTTGTTCTACAGGATACTGAATAGGTCGGTGATGTCATGCGAGCTTAATATGCATGCTGCACTGACAGGCAAACGAACATCTTGATACAGGGTGCTGGCGATGTGATCTGCCGGTGGCACTGATTAGGCTGAGTATAATGTCCCTAGAAACGACAAACAGATCAGCGAAGAAGCCCTTTATTAAATATGTGGTCTCAGTCATATTATGTAATATTTGTAATTTTAACGACAAAGGTCAGGCATAAACAAATCCAATCAGATGGTAGTTTTACAGTAACTATAACTTGCAAAGCTTGTCAGTGCGTTGTTTACCATTACTGATTGAGGCAAACATTCGAAAAATACAGCGCCACGAATAGTGTATTTCAAACACAGATTCCCTTGGAATGCACAAGCTGCATCATAGTGTAACATCGAGTCAAAATGCAGTCGTCATAAAGGTCACATGAGACATAACGTACATACTGTTTGTTGACGTCAAAGAGTCAATAGCTTCGCTAAAAGGGGCTCACTCAAGCAGTCCGCCTGAGGAAATATGCGAAGACGCCACCTATTAGCCGTAGCGGATTGTCATAGCGTCTTGTCATAGCGTCTTTTAAAACTACGTGGAATTCTTTGTTCAACTCGGATCTGTAGTCTCCTCAACCAATCAAATGACTCCATATCTTTAACATCCGCTAACCCCTAAGACGTTGTATCAACAGTCCCATGTTCTTTTGTTGATTTCATGGTATCTTCGCCTCATGTCGGGGGTGGGGTGTCTTTCGTGTAATTTCATAATCGTCTTTCACGCTCCCCTGACATGCAAAAAATGTTCAAGTCGATTCCATGCCAGTTCCCTAGATCCAGACGGTTATTTACTGTCTAAAACAACCATCCACAGAGCGGACACGAAATATCGGGCTAATTTATCAAGAGGACATTTATTAAATAGAGCACTTGTTATTTTAGCAATTCATAAGCCTTTTGTGCGACGTGTTTTGATAGTGGCAAGGCTCTGCCAAACGACATTTTCCCGCTCTCATCAATCGCAGTGACGTCAGCCCAGTATTCTGATTTTGTTTTTGTCACGGTAGCGCCACTTAACTATTGCAATGTATTATAATAAGGGAAGCGATCACTGCAGAGCCACTCAAAGTGAGCCCTCTTAGCGTAGCTACAAACTCATTGGTGACATAGTCAGTATGTATCATTGAAAATATCCCTTTTAGAAATACGAATCACTATCGGAACGTATGCAGTGAACCAAGTCGGGCAACATGAAATTCCATCGATCTGCGGCGTGTATCTTGGAGCTAAGTCTTTCATAGATGTGTTTGGTAAGTGTGTGGCGTAAAAGGTGCGTTAGACACCTAGATATGTGTACGCCTTCATTCCTCAAATACAACTGACGTATATTCACAAATACATGAATCATCATAACCTATTGACAGGCAGATGTAGAGCACGGATGCGTTCTTCCAATTTAGCACTGCGCCAGGTCGAACACTTTAAATGTGCAATATGATTCACATTTATTTATTTTCTAAATGCGCTGGCACGCTTGTATAATATTACGAGAGCCAGTTATATCGCAGAAGATCCCTTGTGTCAGTGTTCATGCCAATAAATGTCCAATACGTGCAAAGCTTACTTATGGAAATACTTTTTTAAGATAAGAAGAAAACCGGCTTTGCTCTCTGAGCAATGTCACTTTGACAAATATTCATGACTTATGTGTGTAACGTTTCATGGCGCCATTCGCCCATTGATTACCAGGCGAGCATCAGGCACCGCGTGTAGGCTAAGTAGATCTGCCTTCATATCTCCTACATTACCTTACCAAAGTGACATGGCCACCAACTGTGTGAATGCCATTATAATGCTCGATCCAAATATATAAAATGTACTGTCGTTGCAGCTGCAACCCAGTTAATGCAATTGAGGTTGTACCTAATGTTTAACAGAGAGCACCTTGCTTTGCATAGGAGAGTCATAGTTATCCATATTCAGCGCCATCGGAAGGTACTTCCTCTCCCCTCGTGACGGCGGTGTTGGCAATCAGAAAGCTGGTTTCATATTGACCTTAACCAGCCTAGAAAATCCATATCATCTAGAAGTGCCAAAAAAGTGGTAACCAACGTGATATAACGAGCATGAGGCGCCAAGGCGTAGCTTCATAGGCGTGGGCAAAGATTAATCGAGTGATAGAATGTTATAGAATATTTCTATATGCGTTAAAGAGCATGCGCACATTACTTTCACATCCTTAGCACATTGGTGATCGAGAGTAATTGGCGTTGACGCCACATTTAGCGAATTGCCAAACGGTGCAAGCGACGCCACCGTGCGGGCTCTTCTAGACGTTTCTGGGACGGGGCTATTTGGAATAGATCAAATATGCAGCTTCATCATAACTGATTATCAGATTGTTGCACAGGTTATGTGTGAATGTATACCCATTTCCCTTGGTCAGAATGCCACCTTTGGATACGGACACCGGCGGTTGATAATAAAACAATACCTATAAACCGTACGTTGCTGTTCAAGAGAATGGAATGTGTTATGCCGGTAGCCTATGTTCGTTTTCACTCAACCAGCTAAATAGTAGGCGCAGCTTGCATTCGAATTGCTCGATAACGTTCTTTTAGTGGCGATCTTAACAATCAAATTGTCATTTAGTCCTGCAATCATTATACAAATTGACACTTTGTTAATTCTCTTCGAAATACTCTTCTGTCATTTAGACATTTTGCCTATCCATCGGGAAGATAAGCTCGATCATGGATGTTATCTCAAATATGAGCTATTGTTGATATTCATTATTGTCTTTTTACGTGGCAATTTTGGAGATGCATACGCTGTCAATATGAGCTTATGAAACTCATACAATACAATGCGTTTATAGAACTCCACAAAGATGTTATATTCTGCTGAGCAGGCGTATTGTGTCTATTCTGGGGCCCAAGCGACCCGGTTATTGTAGTAACAACATTCATATTCGTTACTAAATGTCAATGCTGAGTGGATTGCGCTTCCATCCGGTCGATAATGTTTAATCTGGTGATCTGCAAAGTAATAAACGAAGTTGATTACACAGATGTACGTGTATCGACTTTTAGATCGCCAATAACGCATTCGATATAGCTGCAATCACGCGTCTGACAGTAAGAAGCACGGACGCCAGCTGATATATAAAACGTTTTGTTGCCGACGAATCGAAGCGGTAAGTACACTGACCTGATTGACGGCAGCGTGCCTCAATCATCCAGAGCAATCTGACCATACTGCGACAAGCAATGTATATGGCAAAGCGCTATGTATAGATAAACGCCTTGTGGTTGAAGCGGATCTTATTCCCGAAACAGTTTTAGATTGATAAATCAACTTCGAATTCGGATGATAACATTAGGAGAACCCTCTAACACCCAAAGCAGGTATTGCTTAATCCACATCATGTCATTGCTTCGGTCGACGTCGATCCAACTCAATGATATGAGCATATTTATAGCAAGCAAGCGCTTCCCTTAGCTATGCATGAGCCAATCCGTCATGCTTTCCCTATACCGCTCATGTGCTGTCACATGCGTATGGTCATGCATGGACGGAAGCCAATTCAAATGGAGTTTGTTTGAAACACACACACACACACACACACACACACACACACACACACACACACATACATATACACATATACACACACACGCACGCACGCAAGCACGCACATACGCACATACGCAGACACGCATACGCGCATACAAGCACACACACACACGCACACACACACACACATATATATATATATATATATATATATATATATATATATATATATATATATATATATTATATATATATTTATATATATATACATATACATTTATACAGATATATACATATAAATATTTGTATATATGCTCATATATTTATCTCTTTATACATAAATATTTCCTTTTATGCATACATGTATACAAACATATATATAGGAATTGTTATATTAATATATTCATAGATATATATGTATATGTGTGTATATACATGCGTATATGTATGATTGCATATATATGAATATAATATATCTATATATGTATAAATATATCCATATATACATTTATATATATGCATATCTCGCTATGTATATAACCCTGAGTTTGGAGAGGGGCCTCTGGGAGAGGGGCGTCTGGTAGTACCTCATCCTTCCTCCCCGTGTTCCACTCCCCTCCGACAGCCCCCTCGTGAAAAATTGTGTTGTCAAATTCTATGTGACTGTTTTAAAGATTTATATATATATATATATATATATATATATATATATATATATATATATATATATATATATATATATATATATATATATATATATATATATATATATATATATATATATATATATATATATATATATTTATATCGTTATGTGGTCTTTTGGATTTAAAGATCCGCGAAATACTAATTGTTGCTAGGCTATTCCTTAATAGAATGCAATGAGTTATTCTGGCTAAGTAGTTCGATTCCTCTATGCTTGCTCTGTCTGGTATTCGGTTCATTGTTCATAGATGCCCATCGAAGAGCAAATACAATGGCAGCCCTGATATTATTGCATTCCTGTGTGAAATATACATTTAAATAAGTGGCACATTTTGAAACAAATAACATCAAGTGAGGATCACCTCATTATGCGTGTACCTTTTCTCCTCTTATGCTAACAAGGATCACCTCATTATGCTAGTGCCTACTTGATGAGGATCACCTCATTATGCTATTGCCTCATTACCTACCTGATGAGGATCACCTCATTATGCTAGTGCCTACCTGATGAGGATCACCTCATTATGCTAGTGCCCACCTGATGATTATGCTAGTGCCTACTCACATTATGCTAGTGTTGATGAGCATCACCTCATTATGCGATGGACGTTTTAAGTTCACATTGTAAATAAAACAAATTATTTGCTAGACGAAGCAATTTAGATATCTAACTGACAACAATTTAAGCAGAACATACCATACTCCGGTGTTTTGCATGTGCTTAAAACTCAACCTGCAAGCTCCAGCATTGTTGTTGATTATGTTTACAAAGAAAATGCGGTTGGAGGCTTTAAGTGTCATGATTAAATAATATAATAAAAAAACCTCATCGCTGCGATGCACCTGTTTTGTTTGCTTCACCACCAACCCACAATGCTAAAGCCACACATGATCACAGGAAGCAATGGCATAGAGTTCCGTACCTGAGCAAATGCTATTTAATTTCTCCAAACATAGCCAGAATGTCTGTATTTTCATTAATGTCAAGACTGCTGATTCAATACCGAAAGAAAAAGGTTACCTAATGAAAATGCATAGCACATGAAGGACCCGATCATCGCTTAGTAAGAATTACACTGGTTACGCTGAACAACATTTGCTAATGCTGATTCAGTGTTGGACGTTGATGATTGCATGCGAGGTGCCAATAGGCACTAATAACGCTGCGTAACTAGCTTCTTAATACGTGCGCTATTACCACCTTACATCACACATACAGTGATTGCCTCATGAAACCAAGATCCAACTTTGCAGCTGTTCAAGAAATAGATACAATAACGGTGAGCATCCATGGCGCATTTATATATATATATATATATATATATATATATATATATATATATATATATATATATATATATATATATATATATATATATATATATATATATATATATAGATATATATATATATATATATATATATATATATATATATATATATATATATATATATATATATATATATATATATATATATATATATATATATATATATATATATATATATATAGTACGTCGTAACATTGATTATCTCTGTTATTTAACATTCATCATTAACAGAACTTAAAAGTAATATTTGTTCTACTTGCTATATCAAAGTCTTCATGTGAATGCGCTTCCTTCCAGCGACATATCTAACGGCAACATGGGTAAATGATGATCAATGTTCTTATTCAGCCTCAAGGGATCAGTCGTACAAACAATTATTTTGCTCGGTGCGTCGAGGAAACCTACTCGCCGAGCGATTCATTGGCTGAGAGTCAGTGGTTAATGGAACGTGTCACCTTGGTGCAGTTAGTAATAACAGAGCTTGCAATGCACTACGGAGATAAGGTGTATAATGCTGGCAGTAGTCATGATTGCAACAGACCGTTGAATAGAAAATATACCACTTTCAAGCCAATGCACAACCTATTGAATATCCATATATAATAATTCCAAACGTTGGTAATTGAAAACTCTAACCCTGGAGAACCGAAGTGCATTGCGAATGCATTCGCTAATACATTTGCCTCAATAATAAATTTCTTCAGCTTTAGATATTGAATAGCCTCAACGCAAATTCGAAAGACATTTTATTTTAACATGATATCAATTATCGGACTAAGGTTTGGTCATCGCTATTTACATAATATCGTTGTGTGCATTCACATATATATATATATATATATATATATATATATATATATATATATATATATATATATATATATATATATATATATATATATATATATATATATATATATATATATATATATATATATATATATATATATACTACACCCCATTATGACATCGCAATACAGCACAATGACTGGCGTCAAGTTTACAGCATCTGCAGCAGTTTGAGTTGCCATTAATACTTCCTAACCAATGATGATATTCTCAGTGTGCCATTTAAGTTCTAAGCGGCATGCATTTCGCTTACCAAACCTTGCGAAGAAAATATATATAAACAGATGATATTCCAGGCACTATGCCAATACTGATTAACTTCACGAAGAAGAAATGAATGCTAATATCGGCTAGCATGCCTTCACTACAAAGTATCGATATTTCGAATAGATAAGCAGCAGTAATCAGACATGTGAAGTTTGCAAATCACACATAACATTATCGCTTTGAAGCTAACCTCCCCCCTCTTTGAGGTGTTTGACGAAGAATATTGATTGTCACCAGTTATATTTTCTCGAGGTGTAGGTATCCTGCAATAAACAAACTTCCAGTGGGACCGCAATCGCGTTTATGATTATTGACCCTCCAGACCTTGGACCCTTATTATAAGTGGAACAGTGAAGTATATGTTTTACATCACGATAATAATTTTCCAACTGGATGCACATCATGGTGCACTCTGATACGGCCATCCCATTCATAGGTAAATAATCAAGCAATATGTTATCTTCATCCCACCAGCATGTCAGATGATGAAAGTCAAGTTCTTGAATTTGCAATGTTCGTTGGATTTTTTATATATTACAGTAACAGAAGATTCGATCCATTTCAAAACATAGACACTTCTGGCATGGGCAGGAAGTTTTATTAAAGCAACCAAATTACGGATGCACAAATACACAGAACCTGTGCTCAAAGTCTTAGCCACAGGAAATGAGTAACTTCCGTATAAACACATATATCATGCCTTAACGTTTTATTTACTTATTGAGTGTCATTGAATGATCGCGAATGTAACTTCCTGTATAACACACACTAATATATAATGATCCGTTCATCCGTGAACTCACAAATCGGGTGGAATATCGATTTAATATAAAGAGATAGCATATAAGTTCTGTGAATGAATGATACACATACGGCATGCAATCTGTACGGACAAGCGACGGAACGAGGTTCAGAAATGATCATGATATGGCTTGAGCTGTTAAAAGACGCACACTGCGAGTGTCTGACAAAATGTTTCACACCATAGAGAAAGGCATCAAGAAGACCATCTGACTGCAACGGGAAAGAATGAATAGGCATATATCCATTGTTTTGTTTTGCTATAGATATCAGATCATTCGACTTATAATAATTAAATGTTACTCGGTACCAGTCATGTAAGGTCGAGCAATACATATGCTAAACCGTATAGCACCCGTATGAATCAAGCAATTCTCCACATTTCCATGAAGTCTTTTAATGTGGCTACCTTAGCTAATTTTCCAATGTTATTACTTGCACCACCATCGAATGCTGATAAAACCACGATGTTGCTGGCTGATCTTTGTTTCATATATTAAGTGATATTAATTTCTGACATTGCAGGCTGGAACACATTTATCGATCTTGACCAATGCAATAACCCGCTTTGATTTGAGCACGTGCTGCGCTAGAGATTAATTTTTGGGAAGATACTGCTTTGCTTATGTCATAACCATATATAACATGATTAATATCTAACTAACAAAGATAAACGGGAAATATGCGTATTTGGTAGACAAAGCTTCTCTTATTTCAGTACCATACATATAAAAATGTAAATATAACAAGCGAAAAATTCACGTATGAGCAGCAAAGTGTTCCAAATACCAATGTCTATGAGCCTCAAATAATCACGGACCATCTAATTGCCCAATCTGAAAAATTATGAACTAACCTTATCAAAGAATCTCATTTGCACTTGGAATCAATTGACTATTCCTGATATTTCGACAGGGCAAATGTACAAATATCTATATTGTTTCTTGTCCCCTTGTAGAAAAAGTTCTGTGCTCGATCAGTTCAGCGTTCCATACGTACATGTGTGATCCCAATTTAACATAGTATAACATTACAAACTGAAGCATAATACCAACAAATAAAATGCAGACTAACCAACAGTCCTATATATTGCACCTATTACAATTCTCGCATAACTATGTAATTTAAACTCTAAGAAAGGAATGTTTTGTACAGGAAAGGTTCAACGTTTCACTCGTAAATAAATCACCCATGTGATTGCAACTCAGATAACATCAGATAAGAAAAACTCAGGGCAGAGACAGTGACTGGGGAATGCATTTGCAACAGTCCTTCGTCCTTTTCGTTTGCCGTAGTTATTCATGGCTTCACATGCGAAGTACTCTCATAATATAGTCAACAGATTCATCATTGCGTGTACACCAAACGTACCCAATAGTCACTGGGTCTTGGTTCCGACTTGACAAATTTGCACCGGGCTGTGCCATCACCAAAGCTACCCCGAACAAGCATCAGCACGTCCAAAAAACTGATTAATCATCGGATTTTACTTATGAGCTGGGCGTTGTACAATGTCATGAATGGCTTATTACCCTAAGCTAGCTACAAAGTCACGACGCTTTGTCTAAACACCTGTTCGCTGCCACTGCCGTTCATTATATATCCCATAGATACAGATTCTGTTCTTTCTATGGCGTTTTAATGCGTAACATACCAAGACAACATACATATGTGATGCATGTGAGCAATGTTTGCACTGGATATACAATATAAAAAACTTCTCACAGATTAAATCAATGATTCGGAATATTGTGTATTTATCTCTCGATAGATGGAAGTTTAAGTAATACTGATCTTTAATGGTCACATTACGATATGTTGCGTATGTGACTCTTAACTTTTTAATTTATACAAGGTATGTGCATGACAAACAATCAAGTAGAATCATTTAACCCATTGAAGCCAAGCATCAGTGGCCTGGTTGACTATCTTACTGTTTGCATTGTCGTATGTAGTTTTACTCATCTTGGATTACCATTTGACTTAGTTTGCATATTGAACAGGTCCGCTTATATCCCAGAGATTTGGGTTCTTGCGTATTAAAATCTCATAAACGATGATAAGGCAGGGTTAGATCAAATGAGTAACTCATGTAAAATACATATCTAGGACTTCATGGATCAAGTGTTTTATCCATTACCAGTAGCATAATTCGTTTTCTCTGATTTATGTGTTGAGAATTTTGTTGAGCAAACGTGCTGATATACTTGTCAGACAGGCTGCCAAGCTGGTTTTATTGTGTATTGATTTGTTTGAGTTTGCTAACTAGCTATTACGTTATCGACACATTGCCACTGAAATTGACCCATAAACTAGAAATAAATCATACTTCATTATTTTACCTTAAGCCAGGTAACTCAAATCAGCTGTTCTGCCAGTTTTCTCTGTCGCAAACAGGTATGTTATATTTCCCAGTCTTTATCTGCCTAATGGACGCAAGACGTCACGCCATGAGTTTTTGACGAGAAAAACGACTTCATCACGACGGTCTGGCTAGTTTAACATAATAAATGCCGTTATTATTAGCCATATCGGCGAAAGCATTGTTAACGCATCATAACATACGGGCCAAACGACGGTTATTGTCTTTCATTCCAGCTCCGTATCAATGGCGGCATGCTGCATGGCTATGTTGCACACTGTAAGGCAATACGATCAATGATGAATGGCCAGTGCACCATAAATCCCACTGAAGGATTATACACTCAACTATTGGCGATTCGCCACCGCAGGCTGGAAGCTTTTGCAAAAATTACTAAGCGTTTGCTGTTTATCTTTTTAGGGTGAACGTTAAATTATACTCCAACTTCCAAGTGCTCATTGGTTGTCCATACTAAAATCTCACAGATATGGTACAGCCCATTCGCGCTATGTAAACGCTTGGAATGTAGCATGAAATTTGTCATACTATGTACACCAAATGTAATTGGAATTGACAAATAAAGCATCTATGCAGAGAGACTCGTTATTATTGGACCAGCATTGTTGCCACATTTTACAATGATATTATATGTCTCTCAACCGATTGCTAATATTATGTAAGAGGTAATGAATGTTTGTTTGAAGCCTAAGGAGCTTCCCCATCTGACATCCTCCGGCGCAAGCTTACACTGCTTTAGGAACTATTACATGCCTCTCATTCCTCATACGTGCTTATTGAAGATTTGTCACAGTGCACATCACAGATCGACCTTCTACAATCGAGCAAGTGCTGTCGCTTGATCGTAGCCTGTTCAATCATAAAATGTAATTTGTTATTCAGGCGGTTTAAGCCTTCACGTGGATTTTGGTTTACCGATCAACTACGATTGCCACCATTTTTTGCTGCCTATCGCTTGTGTAAATCCAGGAATTAAATATTGAAGTATGGAATATTTACTGTGTAGCAAAATATTGGCGTTGTTCAATCTGATAAATTCTATACTTCCCTGAAGGAATGGTATTGGCATGATTAACGCCGTTTAGCAGGTTGCTCAACATGTCCTACTCACCCCTGGAAAGCGTCAAATGTCATTACGCACACGTATATGGCTGACATCGGAGGAATATTGCATATAAAATTACACCCGAGCGATTCTTTATATTTTGACTTGAATGCTTGCACCCCTAAGATGTCAGAGTGTTGTGATTCCATAGCCTTAAAAACGTTGTCGAGATGATGCATGAGCTATAATGCAGGAAAACAATCAGGGGTCCGCCCCAAATATTTATCACTACTATTCATTTGTGCAGCTCAAGCTAACATATTTTTGAACACTGATACGTTTAAATGACGTACGTACGGTTTTGTTTTTTGATCGTCTGTAACAAATATTGCATTCAAACAATATGTCGGTATAATATATCGGGATGAAATATATGTAACAATATCAGATACAACCCCTTACTTTACCGTAAGTGACACCGCATGATCGTCATAGTCTTTGATAAGTTTGTATTCCCAATCACGATTCTGCTCATGTATGTTTGGCTCTTACCGGCTGATGGCTGACAACGCCGCCGCTATGTCTGGTCCTCTGTCATCGTTTTCATCACAGCTGTGTGTTTAATCTATGATGGGGACAAAAATACCATTGTTTCAGTGTATAATGTTTTGATTTTTAAGATCGATGGATATATTACATAATGAACATGATATTTTGGTAATTCTTTACTGATATTGATTGAAACCTTTGCGGTCACAAACGTGCATCATCAACCCTGAACAAAAGATCAATGACACCTCAGTGTTGGAGAGTCGGCATGAGGTTAAGTCATATTCGTCAATTACGCTGTATAAGTTGTTAGAATCTGCTGTATAACTGATGATTTGACTGGCACTTGATGAAACGTGAGATATGTGACGCCCTTCTATTGTTATGATCTTTAGGTATCCGAGATGCCAAGCATTATATAAGACCGTCGCATTATTGTTTACTATCTGATTTAAAACAAAATTGCTATATTGATGAAACGCACTGACAGAATAGAATATTGCACTGGCTTTACTTTAGCCTATCCATGGCCTGTTTCTCCCAGCGAAAGAAGCAAATCTAACACAGACAGCTTTCCATTTTTCGTCATACCGAGAAGTGTCCGATTTTTCATCAAAACTAAATGTGGGCCAGATATATATTGCATAGGGTTTAATATATTGGTTTTGCAAAACATTCCGGTCCTTAGGGCCAGTTTTATAGACAAGAACGATGGTCCATTTTAGGTCATATACTGCAGTAGAAAACGAATTCATTGTCACACTCCTAGGAGTAAACGTTTCATTTATCATATCTGTGCTTCCATTGAACGGAATGGAAGAGCCTGGACATATTACCCAAGTAAGCTTGCAGTAAAATATTCGCGCGATCATTCCAATCAGATATTACTGTTCATGAAAAAGATATCCTGTCATTACATATCAAATTAGTGTGCAGTTCAATAATTGATTTTAGACGAAATGGATGTCACATTTGATTGTATCATCAAATCAGAAACAAGTTATTAGCAATGCCCAATGAGGAACACTGGTTGCCGTTAAAATCATCGAATCGTTGTGATGATTGCATTTGTGCATATATAACGAAAACTCAGCCGCTATCACTTTAGGATTTCATTTGCATCGCGACGTTGCGGTACATTATTTAACTTGCACGCTACCTTTGTAGAACTAATCAACGGCAGCTAACATTGCTGTGGTAGACTCGTCAGTTGTGGGTTTAATAGCATGGTAAATATATGTTATCAAAACATTGTCAGTACTGTCTGGTGATTGTAGGAACCCTACAAGCAATATTATGTAAGCTGATCAATATATTTCAATGGGCAAACATCATTATCCTCGGGATTGGTTATGGTCTGAAACGGATCTACTTAAATATCTGTCAAGACCCCATCTTAGTGGTTCACACCATTAACTCCATCAACAAAGTAGCAATTCGTCATTTCGAGCAGACTTAGTCGCACCAATGGTCTTATTCCTGTTTATTACGGTTCCGTATCACCAGATACACAATTAACCACGTTATTTCATCGAATAAAGAGCAGGCGTCTGAGTTAGTTCTGTGTAATAAAAGCGACTGAGAATATCTGTCAGTATTTCAGACCATTTGTAAATTACCACTATGGCCTCTTTCCGAGAGTGAAAGAGCAAGAACAGAGGATTAACTATATCTTCCGCACTTTCTTATACATCGAGGGTATAATGCAGAGAATGACAAATAAAAATAAGACACACTTGGTAAAGAGCTGATGCAATAACGTCAGGCGAGGGAGGAGCTAGATAAAGGTTGGAAAAGATACTCGTAAATATACCCTTTCGACTGAAACCAATCTAAAAAAGAGATGCTTTTCTAGGACAATCATCTGCCCTATGTTAACTCGTTTCAATATCGTTTCAATATCGTTTACTGGTTGGTTTTGTAAGTGATTACGGTTTTATTTTGTGTTAATGAGGTCCCACACAATACGCATATGATTCAAGACAGGCAGTTATGGGTTAATTTTATCCACCTCGAGCATTTTACAACCTATCCCCCCGCCAAAATATGATTTGAATTACGTACGCCCAAACCGAAGCATGTTTAATTGGCATTTTGAAGAGTAAACGTGCGTACGCACAAACCGATGAATGCATGATTGACATTCTGTAGAGGGTAAAAGTGCATGACGCTATAAGGTTTATCGTTGAATACAGGAACAAGGTACTGCTTGTAATGATTTCATTATTTAAAACGATCAAAGTATTGCATTATGGCATCCTTTTGTGCTTTTTTACTGCGTTACAAGAATGATGCTGCAAGAAATATGTTATCGAGATATTGAAAAACCATGGATTTGCGTCGAAAACAGCGACAAGACACACAAGATATTTCACTGTCACTAGTTGGAACTGGTTCCCCCAGTAGCCTATATCCATTGCAATAAATCATGCTCAAATTGCTTTAAGCATAATAGCAAAAGCTACTATGCTGTTAGTATAACTAGTCTGTCCTGTTACACTGATATATGGGCAATGAACCTTTTGCGTGATCAATGTTACACCATTTTGGCACTGCGACGGCTCTTCCCTCTTGAAAAGTTTAATTATACAAATAGACTCATAGCGACATCTTTATTTTCTCCCAGGACCATGGCCTCACCTTTGTCTGGTCGTAATTCACCACTATGATTCTGCTACGTTGACTTTCGGCTCTGCTCCTCTGATTTATTTCACTTTATGGCAACCGGGGAAGCTCGAATGCAGTTACTGCTTCTCCTGCTGTTGCAAAACGCACCCAAGAATGGAGTTACAGTCGTTTTGCTCAGCATATCGTACACGAGTATCAACTTATGTAATGATCTGGGCATTAAGCACACATAAACAAGTGCTAATAACGCCACTGCTCTATTACCCTGTGCTATGAATTGATAGAAATTTATAGGCTTGCGCGGGCAATATACAACCAGCATAAATTGTATTGACAAATGCAGCAGTTTTCATTAAATGGCCCAGAATATTATCCTTGTTGTGATGTTGATATGATGCCAGCTTGTATCACTCTGATGAACAACAAACCTGCCAGTGCAAAAACACAGTTACTCTGTGCCACCATAACATTCATATACAACCCTCCACCCCGTGTCTCTATACCGTGTTTATGGCCCCCGGTGAAGAGTGCAAATGTAATTGCATTGATATTATTGTTGCCATCGTGTCTTAGATATAGTAGCAGAGTGTGAACATGCTTTTGTTCGAATTATTATATGTTGTACTTTACTTGATTAGGATCACCTAGTTGGCAACAGTAAGCCTTTTAAAGTTAACTTGATAATTGAACTATTTATTTTGTGGACGAAGCAGCTAAGATATCAAACTGAAAACAGTTTCCTCAGAATAGATTACTAACATGGGCTGACAAGCTTCTGTAATGTTGCGAGGCTTTTATCTATTATTAAGATTAAATACAGTATAAATATAACTTGAAGTGGATACGCCTAAGCCACACTTGTCTGAGGGCAGCTATGGAGTAACGTTTACTCTTGGTGCAAACGTTGCTGCTGATGTCCCCCTACAGCCAATATCATTCTGACGCAATGTTGGACCTGAGACGTTTATAATAGCTAGCGAGACCCCCCATGCACAATAATAACACTACGTAACTAGCTGCTTCTTAATTAGTGTGATATTATCACCTTTAATAATAGGAAAAGTGATTGAATCAGGAAATGATTATCCAAGTTGGCAGTCGTTCCGATGATAGATACAATAATGGTGAACTACCAAGGTGTGTGCCATATTGATCTTTGGAATTGATTATCATAATCATTTTATTGGGGAAAGGAGCAGTGCGTCATCACTCTCCGGTTAAACTAACGTTCATCAATTTCCAAAATTGTGCTTCATAGCAATTGCACCCGTTACTCTGCTGCTGTTCCTCATTTGGAGGATGCCATAGAATGACGCTATTACATCGAGGGTTTGAATGCATCTCTTGAATGACCTTGTCTACACTACAATTCAAGCGATAACCTAATGGCCGTGATGATGCATTGCCCTTATATATCACTTCTTTAGTCTCGGCTGCTGCAATGAGAGTCAAACGGCCACTGGTAATGCTCCTCATCTATCAACAGCATTATATGCACCCCGTATTTGGTAGGCACGTACTGTATCACCCCATATACCGAAACCTGCAGCAAAGATCAGTTATGCTGTCTTTATGTGAGCCCACACTGATTCTACAATGTAATTCCGTGGAGCAATCAACGAAGTTCAGTGTCCTAATGACGGCATGTTATTAGAATAAGTAGCTGAATAATACATTAGTGTCGATATCCTCAAAGATTAAACACAGTGATGATTTCGTGCAGTATTGGTTCGCAAGCTTGATATCTTCATGGGTTTAGCGCAGTGATAATCACGTGCGATATGTGTGTGCAAGTATGATATATTATCTTTGACCCAATGACCCCCTGCGATACTTTTTTTTTGAGTGATGTGCTTTGAACAGTACGCATATCAATTGTACAATGTACAATGCTGTAGGGGCTGTGAATCCCCGAATCAGACAAAAGCACAAAATACGTAGGTGCTGGATATCCTTCTGTGTTATTATGATATATAACTGGATCCCCATCTGTTCTTAGAATTAATGCTCATGTAAGAACAAATAATCACAACCTGTTCATCCCGTAATGATCCATGAGTGTTTTGCACGAGGCACGAACTGGTATAATTGATAGCTCTTCAGCGAAAAGGCAAGGTGGACCATTTGGGCATTTTTGTACAATGTATGGAAATTAAATGGCAAATGATTAAACGAGCTGATTAATTGATAGTGATTGTCTTCTGCTTCACCGGGCATTCTTATAGTGAACGAATTAACAAGAATCACGGTAGGTTCATCCACCTGCTGTTTTCACGTAAATATTTTCAGGCGTAAGCTTTCCAACACGTGTGTAGTAATAGTTGTAGTTTCCCATCAAACACAGAAAAAAAGTGCATACATCTTAAATGTTCTACGAGAAAAATTGGTTGTAATTCACTCTGCGGTTTCATGCATATAGGTAAGCACATTTAAGGCTTTATTACCACATTCACGTCTTTCAATGACCGCATGACATATTCCACAAAAAGCAAAACCACTTTGAGAAACTGTAATCGAAGATTTCTATATTGTACGAAGGAAAGATAGCCATGCTTCTCATACAATGCGCAAGTAATAATTACCAATAACGCTTGGGTCAATTAGTAATTAGTTATTTGATCATGCATATAGCTTCGATATATATATATGCATATGATAAGCTAGTGTCCGTTGAACGTACTATCCGGTTTGAATTGAAAGGAATGATTCAAGGAAGCTCACATGAATAAATAAGTTTGTAAATATTTAGCTAACTACTGTTAGGGGTTCTCCATGGTAGTAGG
This sequence comes from Urechis unicinctus, assembly GCA_034190875.2. Lineage (NCBI taxonomy): Eukaryota > Metazoa > Annelida > Polychaeta > Xenopneusta > Urechidae > Urechis > Urechis unicinctus. The sequence continues at coordinate 71,557,451 of CM067351.1, forward strand.
ATAAACAACGTAGACGATATACAGTAATTATCAATACAGACATATCTACGTTCTGGGTTCTAACGGACGAATTTTGCATACACAGACGAGCTGACTACCACTCTGAAAGTCATACCACCAGTCAGACTTGATCAGCGCAAATGGATTTCACATGTACATATCGTACCGATCTTGGCCCGAAAACGTAATCTTTATACAGAAATATCATTCACCTTCAATGCTACTGGAGGCGTAGATATTGTCGACAATATTTCTGATGGCACGACACGATTCCGGAATATTATTTCGGTATTTTCTATGTGCGGCAAACGGATTTCGTTGACTACTAACAGCAAATTTTCTGTGGTACTGCAATTTTAGCAGTGAAAGCGAGTATTCGAGGCGATCGACACACGACTCTGGAACGAATCATTACTTTGTCTTAAATAGATCTCATTCTTCCGGCCAATTCCTACGAACTGGATATATCTTGAAATTAGTTTTATACGTTTGACTGTTATGCAGGTCTTAAATGTCCCACTCAGTGCAAACAGGTATATTTTCATTCAGGTGATTCCTGCTACGCAGAGCAACACAAAGTGTCAAACATCGTGATGCAGGCGCTGTCAGAAAGCTTTCAGCAAGACGATTTAATCAGTAGTTTTTTGTACTTAATGCAGAAAATTAATATTCATGCATTATATAAATTACTTTGATGGTAAACGTCAAACGGCGCTTTGCCGAAGGCTACCGTTATTCATGCTAACATAACTAGCCGCATGTAAGCCACTGTAGTTATCGACATACTTTTATTGAATCTCCTTCCGCGTTTGCCGAACTATTTGCGATTCCACCCTGCACGCAACCACTACATTCACCATGCAAGCAGTTTGGCGTTGCAAATGCAACATCATTGAATCGGTGCAGTCTAAAAAAATTCACCAAATAAGCAAGTGAAACACACATGCTTAATATTAACTGGCCTGCTTTGAAATCATTGCAATACTCATTTCCCCCGTCGTGAAGCTTATTTAGCATCTAGAAATAAAACACAACAGTAATATAACTCGGTAATGATACATTATAAGTTAACTGCAGCATACACTAGGAAGCGTTATTGAGCAAACATTAGCTCCCGTCATGGACATTAATTTAGTTGATAGTTGAGGTAGTATATCGTGATATTTATAATTTCCATTGTACAACATCAAAATCAAACCTGTTATAGTCTGTTTTATTGGCTTTATCAAAATCTCAGCAATTGCAGCTTCCTTTTGCGTGTCCGCTTCTAGCAAGCAAGGTATATTACAGCAATATGGGAGAATAAAGAGCAATATATACAACCTTAAGGGAGCAGTCGAACATTCGATGAATCCTTCGGCACGACTAAAATGCCTACTTGCTGAACGATTCATTGGCTGTGAGTCAATGGTTAACGAAGCGCGTCACCTTGATGCAGCAAGTAATAACAGACGGTACATTGCGCTACTAAGAAGATGGGTGCAATCAGGAGAACAGTCATGATCGGTACAGACCGTGGAATCGCAAATATAACTCGCTTCAAGACATCGAACTGGTTATCAAATATCTTAATCCAAATCCCTGCATAAGTTATAGCAACAAATTTCCCCAGAACGTGGAGATGCATTGCCAATCCAGGAAGAAATACATTTGTCTAAGATGATAAAAAAAACACTTGAGCTAAGGATATTGAACAGCCGGAAACGCAAATATAACTCGCTTCAAGACATCGAACTGGTTATCAAATATCTTAATCCAAATCCCTGCATAAGTTATAGCAACAAATTTCCCCAGAACGTGGAGATGCATTGCCAATCCAGGAAGAAATACATTTGTCTAAGATGATAAAAAAAACACTTGAGCTAAGGATATTGAACAGCCGGAAACGCAAATTTAATCGACATCTTATTTCCGCATAATATGTCGTATCCGCCTCCGTTTCGTTGCTTTCTTGGTGTATCGTCGATAAATCATTGTAGGTGTTATGTTATTTACCATCCGCAGATACAGTGACACCTATTTTGGTGCAAGCAAACATATACTTAAAAGAATTATTTTGTATTCTAACACAGTTGGCAGGAATATAAACACTTGGTCCTTTGATACCATAAACTCGCGTTCTCTGTATGCTTATCACACATACAGCCAGCCCTGGATGGAATCAGGCTATTATTTCAGTTCAGTTTATGGCTGAACGATATGTTTTTAAATCTCCCAATCTTTTTTCAAGGGATTACTGAGGTCACCGCCTGTTGACATTAACGTAGATTACCTTTATCAGGTAACCTCACAACTTACATAAAGAACGCAAGGAAATGAACGTTCAAATTTGTCTCAGGTAACGCAAAGTTGAAGTCAAAATTATGATGATACTGCAGCATGAAACATAATAGACTGATATATTGCAATTCTGCTCAATATCATAGTCAAACACATCACGTTATCAAAACTCTTTGCTCGCTATGGTATTCATGGAAGTTGAAGAGCCGACATAGCTATGAAAGGCTATAACAGAATGTGATACATTTTGGCCCAAGTCACATTTACAAGTGAGTAATGCCATTTGGCGCTGTTCAAATCCATTTGCTTAAGGGACACCTTGGGGAAATTAGACCGACGGTTATAGCAATAAGACGCAGGGCGAGTACGGTTTAGATGGCATGCTACGAGAAGCTTCTCAGACTATATAGGCTTAACTTGTTCATTTGTGTCCCGGTTTGCGTCCGAGCGCCAGATAGCACACATAATGTAAGGAAAGTGCGCTACACTGTTAGTTGATAATATGCGATTTATTTATTCTGTATGATGCCTGAATACACGCAGGCATCACATCTAGCAATGTTGCCTCAATATTATTTCAGTAATGGTTGTCAATTTCAATAGCTAAAGCAATATCAAATGGTTCGGTACCAATACGTGAGACATAAGTGCAGTTTTTACATGATTGTTTTAAGCAGATACAATGCAAAGAGGTAAGGAGCAATGCATGGTGCTAGAAAGATTCTGTGATCCCTCATGCATAGATCAAACATGCGATCGCAATTTATCACAAGATAAGACAAAACTCATTGATAACATCACAAAACGGAATACAGGGTCTACAAGAGCCATATAACCACTATTCACAACCCTGTACAACTGGCGTGGGATATGCGGCTGGGGAAGGCATTCGTTGCAGTCCCTTAGGCAGTTTTCATCACACGTAAACATCAATAACAGATCAGTGAACAAAGAAGTGCGCGTATAAAGCGTATGTATTGATAACTAATGTCATTATACAAAAGTCAACACTAATCACTGCGTGCATGGTACAATGTATTATAACGCAGTAGGCATTGTGTCTTGAATATGACTTGACAGTGTTGCACAAGACTCTGAATATAATGATTTTTTTCTTAACCCGCAACGTAATTTCACATCAGATTACTCGCCAGCTAGATTCTTGTTCATTACAATATATTTCTGACTGCCAATGATCCAAACATGCTCCACGTGACACGTTGTGTGACGTAATTACACCGGGCTGTGCCATCACAAAAGCAAGGACAAACAAGCAGAAGCAAGCCCTCACACTAATTCATTTAAGGATTTTGTTTACCTGCAGGGCGGTGTAAATTGTCATTCTCAGGGTAGGATGGCTTGAGGCCCTACTTCAGCTGCGTTTATACACCCATTCGTTCATTATACAATCCGTTGATACAGTTTCTGTACTCTCTGTGGAATCTTTATTACGTATTATGACCGAGACAACACAGATCTATAATGCGAAATAATGCACTGAATATGCTACATACAAAGCTTAGCTAAGTTATCTCAGCGATTGAGTTGGATCTAGAATATTAATAGACAAACGTGTATATAACGTTGACCTTTAATACTTCACATCAGTATTACGAACAGAACGGTAGTTTATGTGACTCATAAATGTTCGATTCATACAAGGGATGAGCGAACAATTATCGGAAGGTTGCATGGCAAACAATCATGTAGAATTGTATAATCCATTCAAGCTAAGCATTAGGGGCCTTGTTGATTATCGCAATATTCTAATTGCCGTATACCGTATGCAGTTTAACTCTACGTAGGAAGCTGGTTGACTGAGTGTGCAGAATGAGCAGGTCCGCTTATATCCTAGAGATTTAGGTGTTGGGTATAAGCAGCTAATACACACGTGTAACACACATCTAGGGCTTAATGGATGAAGTGTTTTAAACTTATAAAAAGTTTTCATACTGCATTCGCTCTTGTTATCGTTATAATTTGTCAGGGCAAATGAACTTCTATACTTTTTAAACAAGCCAACCTGGTTTTATCGCGTATTCATGACTTTATTAATTTGCGCTCGCTAACTAGCTATACCGTTGTCGACACGTTGTCGATGGATTTGGCTCATGACCTAAGAACAAATCATAATTCACTTCATTCCCGTTAGCAGGTTTGCCCAAATCAGCTGTTATGCCGCTTTTTTTGTGGTTCACTCAGGTGTAATATTTTTTCCATCCATGTCCGCTTTGTGGACGCAGAACAACACGCCATGAGTTACTAAATGTCAAAACGACTTTATCGGGACGATCTTACTAGTTAAACATATAAAATACTGTCATTTGTGCAAAGGGAACCTAGCCTTACATAGTTTTACAAGCTCTATTGCTGTATTTTGCAAAGACACCACATTTTGTCTGAGGCGGGAGATCGCGGCATCCTGATATCAAACATGACACCTTCAAAACATCCGGGTTGTTTTAGAGCTGCTGCTAACACGTCGTATGCACTATCAATACATTGAATCTTAGCTCTTACAATTCGTATCAAATCTACATCATCTTGCAAAGATCATCCATGTTCAGCAAATTTAACGCCGTTCCTAGAACGCTAGAATCAGCTATTGTTATATATATAAATCGCACTGAGGTATGATTTTATTGGCTCAAGTGCATGTCTACTTAATAACGATTTC
>CM067351.1:71567407-71792407 GCA_034190875.2 Urechis unicinctus
CAAATAAATTGCATGTGCATGTATCTGTTATGACTTACGCTTAAGCCGTAACTTACAATAATTGCTACCACAAATATCACTCATGACAGATCAATATACTTGTATCTGTATATCAAATAGGTGACCATGGGTTATTTGACCTACCTTAAACTCGTTCGACGTGAACTTCAGCTGTATGCTCATTAATTGTAGGGTTAGTGAATTTCCCAATCATGTCGTACACAGCAGTTACTATATCATTCATTTCATCCTTAGTGATGATACTGTCGCCATTAATGTCTTATAAGTTGTTGTCCATTGCAGTTTTGGGATAAAACGTGCCACGCGTCGAGACTGACAGACCCATGAATCTCCTTAATGCAGACCAGAAACGTATTTGAGTTAACATTCAATAAGCATAAAATCAGAAGCAACGGACGTGATTGGAAATCAATATTATCTGAGGTGTCGAAAAAGCTGGATAAGCACAGATTCAAAGGCTTAAAACAGAATCATGGCAGATTAATGATGATAATCAAACCTTAAGTATGCGCCTCAAAGCATGTTGCTCCGCTCTCATCCTGGTCGAAAGTGTTGATGATATAATGCCTCAATGCACTTGAGTCAAAAAGACGATCACTCGTTTGATATGATATGCATGTGAAATACTGGACAGTACAGCAGGCAGATTAAGCAAACACCAAATCATATCAGTTATGAAAGGAATAAACCAGGACGAGATTTAAGTTGCGTTCATAAGACAGCACATGCACATGCGCTTGTTAATGTTGCATGAATATTGTGCCAATAAACGCACATCATTAGTAGACTACGATATTCAGCGTGAGGATGCTCATCATGTACTCTAATCACCGAATAGCATATAAAGTAGAGCAAATAATGACACCGCGAAAAGGCATAATCCATGCATTTATCGAATAGGAAGTGTGCATGGGGCTGCGTTTAATGACAAACTCCTGCTCCAGCAGCCACCCGTGTTTCTTCAATTGTCACATAATATATACCAAATTATTTTTCATGCTAGCCGGGACAGCACTGACCCTAGAGCATATGCCCTATAAATTGATTTATAGACGCAACTGCCGTCTTTGATAACATCCACAACTAAGCACAATCAGTGCATTAGCAGCATATAATATGGCATACGATTGATTTGCGCAAAGCACATAGCGCAATTTGAATAACAACGTGGCAATGTTGAATTTGGGGTAAGCTCAATCATTTAGTTAATTATATCGGTGTCACATTTACGTTTGTATACCGCCATTTAGCCAGATAACCAGCTTCTATCCTGCACACATAGCGCTACATGCAACTCTTAAAGCGTCAATACGTCGATGGATTCAATTGTAATTTACTTGCTAAATGTGGTCGTCCTTCCGCCAGTGGTATAAGTGCAGGGACGCCCATTCCTTCATGCAGTTCTCAACATTATATGCAGCACAAGCGATGGGATTAGTTTATGAATGAAATGATGCTGAAAATAATGTATGCGACTACAGCCACATAAAGCTGCAGCTTTTGCTAGTAACCGGAAGCTTCAATAACTTGAAGTGGAATTTGGAGTAAGATAATTATGAACAATATTTCAACCATAAGATAAAGCAATGTGTAATACCCCAAATTTAGTTGCCCGGTATATCCGTAGGATGACAATGAATATATTTCGCATGTAGTTATTACCTTTTTGCATTACCAAAGCCAACAACGAAGATAAAAGTCATTAACCATGGCACATATTCGTATGGTACAACGATGTCGTATTAGTAGATGCATGCGTCCCAACAACTTTTGTCGTATTAAACCTACAAAGCACGTGTACCAGAGGTAGTAAAGCAGCGGATGATGGTCACCTTAGTCATCACCAAGTCACAGTAATAACCTCGGTCGTATAATGAGACTGTGGCTCTCATTTAGAGAACGTCTGTCGTTTTACAACCTCATTAAAGCTGTATCTCCATTTGCACCACCTTGATCATAAGCTGGTGCAAGTAATGAGTGTTAGAAAGGTGATCTACTGCAGCTGAATATCAAAGGATGTTAAATTTCAAAGTCGATGGAAGTAGCAACTTATCAAGCCTTTTTCCAGCATTATCAACAAAGCCAACAGCGCCTTGCCCTCACATAACTCAACTCGATATTGGCGAAGCTGTAAATGTTTATTGCAGTATTAAATAAACCACTATTAATCACTGACAGCCAATACATTGATTGAACGATATATATAAGTTTTATGTAGACGCCAAGGTTCACTTTATGCACAGTATTAAATTCTACTCTCGCATCAGGGGCATATACATAAGAACCGACAGTATTGCCCACGGGATTCTCCTTAGACGTAAATGTCTAAGCAGTGTCAACGCTTTCCGTTTAATTTCCAACTTTGTTTGTCCCACTTCTTCTTTTGGTTTATCGCTACCGCCATTACCGCATAACCCAAAGCTAGCACGCGCATTTTAGACACAATTATATGAAATATGTTGACAAATTATTTGGCAGCAAATTAATGTGCCGGATTGTTTGGGGATTTCTTGTTGAATTACATAGCTTATTGACTAACGTGAGCGAAATATCGCTCGAAAAACAGAAGAGCCGAATGAAGCATGAAGGGTGTGCCGTATAAACTACAGGCCATAATCAAACTACGCATATGACGACGTCACCACCTTTTGTTTGTTTTGGCATGCATAAACGCAACCAAAACGGCGTGTAAGGCTTGGTACACCGGGTACAGCAAACCGCCCCAAGACCAATTTCGCCGCTCAATTTCTTCGTGATATGATCGATTGAACTTATGAGGAAGGATGTTGAAATTTAGAAGTAATAAAACCAGCACATATCTGATGACTACTGACAATCTTCGTAATATTAAAATTGTATTCATAAGAAAACACGTGCCATATCGCCTGTCGCACGGCGTTTGTGCCTTAGTATCGTGAAACAGACTACCCTACGGCACTTAGACTGCAAATTCGCTATTAGCGTCCCTAAATGGTTTCCTATGATGCTATATTTGGCAGGATAAATCCGTGTAGCACTACATGTCACAACGGGATTCCCTTATCCTGGCCTAGACCCTATATTGCCCCCCGCCATGATAAGACAATGTCCCCACGATTATGTTTAGTCACCGCAGTGGCCGCTGCCTTCTTGCCGTCATGATCTACATAACTATCTGCCATTACCTCATGTCACTGGTTCACTGAATTCAGATAACCCAGCCAACAAAGTAGCAATGCGCCGTTTTGAGCGGGCTATATCACTTTAATAGTCCTATACCTGTCCATACTGCTGCTGTGTATTGCAGCAGACACAATCCACCACATTCTTTCCGCTCATCAAGATCAAACGTCCGATCCTGCTCCGGGTAATAAACGCAAAAAATGGATCACCCCCTTCCACGTCAGTCGCCTAACCGGAAAGTCAGCCAGCATAACAGGCCAGTAGCGGAGTAAGACTATGACCGCTCATTGAGAGTACACGGGTAATAGTAGAGCATAATCGTAACCATCAGCACTTCAGGTACTCGAAAAAATCATCATCTATTGACTTGACTTAAATCAATAAACACAGGCTTTTCAAGGACAATCCTCTGTCTTCTGTGTCGGCTCAATATCCCCTCGTGGATACTAAGTTTAGTTAATGTAAATGGTTTTCCTTGTTCGTTGTGGTCACACGAAATACGCATCTATGTCTAGTGTCGTACAATATTTCAACGCGCCAAAGGAGAGTATCGATTTGGATGCAGATGCCGATCGGTAAGCCACAGTGTTTTGCGCTTTACTATCGACTGCATTCAAATGGCCACGTTGGTACCTCGCCGAGACTGAACTGAAGAACCTGCTTCTAGAATATTGGGGGATTGCTTATTGCAAGATATCTGCCTCTCCAGATAATATAATTGTTAAGAATCGATCTTCGTCGTCAAATACCTTAGAGGGGGAGAGGGGAAGGTTTAAAGCAATAATGTAATGTGCGATTTGCCCGTTTCAAGTGTCGGATTACTGCTGCTTATTTGTTAGATATATCGACTTTGTGGAGTGAATGCATGTAAGCATTCATTTCTTTTACAGTATCGCGATCGTGCTTGTAATTTCCACTGCCCATATATATTTTCTTCGCAAGGTTTTATATACAAAAATGCATGTCGTTTAGAACTTACATGGCATATTGAGGATATCAGCATTGACTAGGAAGAATTATTGGAGTATTTCAAACTGTGTCAGAAGCTGTAACGCTTAAGGACCAGTCATTATGCTTTATTTTGATATCATAAAGGGTTATAGTATACATATATATATATATATATATATATATATATATATATATATATAGATATATATAGAGAGATATATATATATATATATATATATATATATATATATATATATATATATAGATATATATATATATATAGTATATATATATATATATATATATATATATATATATATATATATATATATATATATATATATATATATATATATATATATATATATATATATATATAAATACATATATAAATGTTTGGGTCATATTTGGCTCCGGTGATGATTTACCTGGGCGCTTAAGTGATGCACAGATGTGCGCACCGATTCCTTTCTTGTTTGCAGTAAATTGTCAAGAGACACGATCTTTCGGTACAGAACAGATTAGCCATTCGAATCCACCTCATAACTCATTCGGTAGATGATCAATGTGGTATTCGATTGATCATGTGTTTACTAGGATCGACCTCTATATTCAAATGATCATTGATTATTGACACTGCAGCACTCTGTCGAAGATGTGTTATTTGAACATTACCCCAAGTGTGACCCCAATCGCGTTTATCATTATTGATCCTTCAGACTTAGGGCTCTGGCTCTAAGTGGAATAGTGAATTCTACAAATCACTATAATGATCATCCATCCAGACGCACATTATGGTGCACTCTGATCCGGCAATCCTTAATATAGGTAAACGATCAATCATGCGTTATCTTCATCACACCAGCATGTCAGATGCAATGTTCGTTTGATTCTTGATATATTCAAGTAACAGAGGATTTGATCCATTTCAAAACATATACTGGACTGGCATTGACAGAAAGTTTTATAAATGCAATCAAATTACGAATGCACAAATACACAGAATAACTGTATAACACACACTAATATATAATAATCTGCTCATCCTTGCACTCACAGGTAGTGTAGAATATCGATTTAATATAAAGAGATCCAGGAAGCATATAAGTTTTGTGAATGAATGACACACATACGGCTTGCAATCTGTACATCAAACGGACAAGCAAAGAGACGAGGTTCAGAAATGATCATGAAATGGCTTAAAAATAGACTGAACTGATGAAAGACGCACACTGCGAATCTGACAAAATGTATCACGCTATAGAGAAAGTACCATTCTTAGAAATGTTCATCACGAAGGCCATTTGACTGCAATGGGGATGATTGAATAGCCATATACGTAGAGTATCAAAGTGGTACAAAAATATTATCAACGCACCGGGGATCATTCTAGGATGTCGCTACTTCCATCATTGTCTAATGCTGATAATCACACGATGATATTGGCTGATACATGTTTCAAAAGGTAATATACATATCACTCTTTGTAGTCTTGAGAAAAGGTATCGGGTTGTTTAATGTGATAATCCTCCCTGATGGAAACACTCGCTCTGCGGAAAATATGCGTTTTTATTAGACAAAGCTTGGCTCTTTTATGAACCATACAGTAGTTAATGTAAATATAATAAGCAAAACATTAACGTAAAGCACCAAAGTGTTTAAAATATCCTTGTCTATGTGGCGCCATTAATCAGGGATCATCTCATTGCCCAACCTGCAAAATTATTAAACACCATTGAAGAACCCCAATCGTACTTGGAATAAAGGGACAATTCCTGATATTTCAACACACCAAATATACAAATATTTACATTTTTCCTTCTCGCCTTGTGGCTCATGGTAGAAAAGTGATTGTGCTCAATCAGTTAAGCGTTCCATAAGTACATTTGGGATTCCAGTTTATCATAGTTTAACAACAAACGCAAACATAAAATTGACAAACGAAATGCAGGCTAACAAAAACCCTGTACATAACACCTATTACAAATTCTCGCTTCACTGTTTACTTTTAACTCTAAAAGAAGGATTGCGTAGAGCAAGAAAAAATTAACGTTTCACTCATACATAAAACGTTCTTATATTTGCAATTCAGAAAACATCAGATAACAATAAAATCATTTATTGCAGCACAACGCGGAATGTTTCACATGGCCAGGGACTGGAGAATGCATTCGTTGCCGAAGTAGTCATGGCTTCACACGCGAATTACCGTCATTTTATACATTTTTCATTGCGACTTCGACTTGACAAGTTTGCACTCGGCTGCGCCATCACAAAAAGAATTACGAACAAGCAGCAGCAGGCCCTAAGACTGATTAATTCTCGGATTTTATTTATATGCTGGGTTAAGTAAATTGTCATTCTAAAGTGTGAATGGCCTATTAACCTACGCTAGCTGCAATGACACGACGCTTCATCTATACATCCGTTCGATGCCCCGGCCGTTCATAACATATTCCATTGATATAGCTTTTGTACTTTCTATAGAGTCTTTACAACGTAACATACGGAGACAACACACATATAAGATGACTGTGAGAGTTTTTTGCACTGAATATACCATATAAAAAGTTTATATCAGAGTTACCTCAGTTATTGTATTGGATCCGGAATATTGACCTATAATGGTTTCATAACCGTTAACATAAAAGGGTTGCGTAGGTGACTCCTAACGGTTGAATTTATACAAGGTGTGTTCATGATAAACAATCATGTAGATTCATGTAACCCATTGAAGCCGAGCATCAGTGGCCTGGTTGATTATCTTACTATTTGCATTGCCGTATGTAGTTTTACTCATCTTGGATTACCAGTTGTCATAGTGTGCATATTGAACAGGTCCGCTTATATCCTAGAGATTTAGGTGCTTGCGTATAAAAAGCTGATAAGCGATGAATTCGGCAGCATTAGATCAGGCGAGTTACGCATGTACAATACATATCTAGGACTTCATGGATCAAGTGTTGTATGCTTTAAAAATATCATAAGGCTTTTGCTCGGATTAGTGTTGAGAAGTTTGTTGAGCAACGTGCTGATATACTTGTCAGACAGGCTGCCAAGCTGGTTTTATTGCGTAATGATTTGCTTGTGGTTGCTAACTAGCTATTACTTTATCGACACATTGCCATTGGATTGGACCATTAACCTATGAATAAATCATACTTCATTATATTCCCTGTAAGCCAGGCAGCTCAAATCAGCTGTTCTGCCAGTTGTTTCTGGCGCAAACAGTTATGTTATATTACTCACTCTGTTTCTACCTAATGGGCGCAAAACATCACGCCAAGAGTTATTGACGAGAAGAACGACTTCATCGGGACGACCTTCCTAGTTTGATATATCAAATATCGTTATTAACATCCATATCGACGAAAGTATTGTGAGCGCATCATAACCTACGCACCAAACGACGAAGATTGTCTTTTGTTCCAGCTCCGTGTCAATGGCAGCATATTGAATTGTTATATTTGACACTGCAGGGCAATACGATAATAACCCAGGATCAATGAATGGGCAGTGCACCATAAATCACACTGAAAGATTGTACACTCAACAGTTAAGTTCGCCTACGCAGGCAGGAAGCGGTTACAAAACTTACCAAGCGTTTGCTGTTTATCTGCTTATGGTGAACGTTAAATAATACTCCCAGTTCCAAGTGCTCATTGAGCGTATTAAATGCTTACACGGTGAGCCATATATGGAATCCGGCTTATTTCATGTCCATTCGAAAATCTCACAGATATGGTACAGCCCATTCGCGCCAATTAAAAAGCTTGGAATGTAGCATGAATTTTGTCATACTCTCGACAAATATAGCATCTATGCAGTGGGAGCATTGCCTCTTTATTATTGAACTAGCATCATTGCCGTATTTTACAATGATACTACATGTCAATCAACCAATAGCTAATATCATGTTAGGCGTAATGAATGTTTGTTTGATGCCTCATCGGACCCCCTGCGCAAGCTTACACCGCTATAGGAATTGTCACATGTCTCTCATCCCTCATTCGTGCTCATTGAGGATTTGTCGCAGTACACGTCACAAATGGATCGCCACCAATCGAGCAAGTGCTGTCGCTTGATCGTAGCCTGTTCAATCATAAAATGTAATTTGTTATTCAGGCGGTTTAATTCTTTGCTGTGATTTTAGTTTCCCGAACATCTGCTATTGCCCACATTTTCGCTGGGCAAGCATGCTGCCTATCGCATTTGAAAATCCAGGAATTAAATCTTGAATTATGTAATATCGATTGTGTTGCATTATAAATGAATGTTTCCGATCAATGTATCAGGTACATTACATATCTCATTGACGATACGACTGTCAAGCACACAAAACAATCAAGGCGGACGTGCAATGTTGACGAATAAAGGGCAATATTCAGTGTGCAGTCTAGATAAACTGTTTTTAAAAGCAAACATGATTGGACCATGCAGGAAATATGGCGACATTCAAGGCAAGAAACTGTCTTGATTGATAGGCACCAGTATAAGCAAATCCATGCCGTGTTTGCTTGCATAATGCTAACGTTCCGCACATGTCAATAAATTTGCATCAACATTTGGTCTATATAACCAACAGCACTGTTATTAAAGTGCATATTAGTGACGACAACTCATATTTTCTTCGGGAGACCTTACAACGGCTACCATTTTGTCGAGCATGCGTATTCATTGTACGTCAACTTCCAAATAGATCTGGGCTATTTGCTTGCAATGCTGAACCTGCTCGTTATAATACTGGGTTGATTAAACTACATACATATCCTCATATCTCATTTGTCAAGTAGCAATGGTGCGTTAAGCTACACTTGAACGCCTTAACTTACTTTACAAAGTAACCACACATTGTAAATTATGAGAGAATGACATGAAAGCGTGAATTTGTAATTGAATATGAATCGCAACTGTATCGTTTAGTTGTGATGCTAATAACAGAAGTGTATCTAACATATTCGTACCTCTAGTTCAGCATCCTACATGTTTTAATGGTACATTTTGTCATTTGTCCAAAAGGCAGGTACAAATGTAACCAGGTCATGCAATGAATAATATTTAGAATTATAGTGCTCCTAATCCTTTGATCTGGAGTCTTGTATACAAGGTTTTGCAGAATGATACATCATCGCACTCAACCATTGTTGTTCCTCACGATCAGTCATTCGTGATATCGGTACATTATATATCTTTAACCACAACTGTCACCTCAATATCTGATTTATATCAGTTGAAGTACATATTTAGCAAAATGTTGGCGTTGTTCAATCCGGTTCCTTGAAGGAATCGTACAATTACGCTGCATAAATTGTTAGAATCTGCTATATAACTGATGGTTTGGCTGACACTTGATGAAACGTGTGATATATGACGCCCTTCTATTGGGATGATCTTTAGGTATCCGAGATGCCAAGCATTATATAATGACCGTCGCATTATTGTTTACTATCTGATTTAAAACAAAATTGCTATATTGGTGAAAAACGCACTGACGGAATAGAATATTGCACTGGCTTTACTTTAGCCTATCCATGGCTATCCTGTTTCTCCCAGCGAAAGAAGCAAATCTAACACAGACAGCTTTCCATTTCTTTGTCATATCGAGAAGTGTCCTATTTTTCATCAAAACTAAATGTGGGCCAGATATATATTGCATGGGGTTTAACATATTGGTTTTGCAAAACATTCCGGTCCTTAGGGCCAGTTTTATAGAAAAGAACGATGGTCCATTTTAGGTAATAAACTACGGTAGAAAACGAATTCATGGTCACACTCCCAGGAGTAAACTATTCGCTTATCTTATCTATACGGCATGGAAGAGCCTGGACATATCACTCAACCATGCTTGCAGTAGAATATTTGCGCGATCATTCCAGTCAGACATTACTATTCATAATACTTATATCCTGTCATTACATATCAAACTAGTGTGTAGTTCAATACTTGGTTTTAGACGAAACGTATGACACATTTGTTTGTATCATCACATCAAAAATTTGTCCAATGAGGAACTCAGGTTGCCCTTACGGTTAGCAAGATGAATTTGTGACCATTTGTGCAGATGATGCATCAACCGCATATGCCATATTGCTGCACTCGAAGACTACAACATCCGCATCACGGCCTGGGTAAAAGTAGAAGGCATTGTCTCTGTCTTACAAGTTGTAATCTTTAATATATTAAGGTACGACTTTGTCACACATCAACGTAAACTAATTAACAGATGGATGCTGGTAATGTAGATATAGGCTAACGCGATGATTAACAATTCATTCTAACCTAAATACCTTAATATCGCTTGCACCAAACAATTCACCGCTCGCATAATTCCGACAATGTCGACCATTCAATACGTCATTGCGGTGACTAATAGACGTTATTACTGACGTTAACAGCCTGAATCTTCAGCTGATGCCTAATGATTGACCTGAGAAACTACAATCGCAACTTCTCCTTCTGGTACCAAGGAGCCCAAATACCCCAGGATACTCCATCTTTAGCTTGATCATTGTGCGCTAAGTAGGTTTCACGAGCCAAAATCTATCATACATAATTTAAAGATAAACTGCTGCTCAAATTAACACACAATCATGCTGTCCAGTTTGACGTTAGTTTAATAAGCTCAGTGGTTGACGGAGTAACTCAATATGGCAAATGCATGTTATATGTATGTGATGATGAGGCGGTCAGCTATCCTGATGAGTTGAAAGCGCCGTGCATGTTTTGACAATACGGTTTGCTCAAAATATTGGCACTGAATGACACAATATTCTGGCAAGCTTAAAAGCGATTAAGTAATTATATTTCAGAGGTCAACATTCAAATTTAAATATCTGCGCGTGGAACATGCTTCTCTGTATTATACACACATCATCCTCATGGTACCTATGAAGTGGCGCCCGGTATCTAACATTGGAATCTCTCAAAATCTACCTCGCCATACAGAAGGTACATTTCTTACAGCTTTTCATCGGGTAAAGTAGAAGTCGAAATTATAATGATACTGCAGCATGAAACATACTCCACTGATATGTTGCCCATGAGTAGAAGGTCACTGAATAATGTCACAAACTGTTGCAAGTCTGTATAATAACATCGTCAAACATATCACGTTATCAAAACTCTTTGCTCGCTATGGGATTCATGGAAGCTGAAGAGCCGACATAGCTATGAAAGGCTATAAATGAATGTGATACATTTTGGCCCAAGTCACATTTACAAGTGAGTAATGCCATTTGGCGCTGTTCAATTCCATTTGCTTAAGGGACACCTTGGGGAAATTAGACCGACGCTTTGAGCAATAAGACGCACGGTGGGAACTGTTTAGATGGCATGCTTCGAGAAGCTTCACATCCTATATTGGCTTAACTTGTTCATTTGGATCCCGGGTGTGCGTCAGATTGCCATATCGCACACATAATGTTAAAGATACTGCTTGGAAAAGTTCATCCATGCGCTACATTGATAGTTGATAATATGCGATTAATTAATTCTGTATGATGCCTGAATACACACATGTATCACATCTAGCAATGTTGCCTCAACTATATTTCAGTAATGGTTGTCAATTTCAATAGCTAAAGCCATATCACATATAATTCACATTTCCATCAAATGGTTCGGCAGCAATGCAAGAGACATACTTGCAGTTTTTATATGATTTCCTTAAGCAGATACAATGCACAAAGGTAAGGAGCAATCGCATAGTGCTACAAAGTTTCGGCGTTTCACCCATACATATATCAAACATGTGATCGCAATTCATCACAAGACAAGACAAAACATACTTTTAACATCAGAAAACAGAATACAGATTAAACAAGAGTCATATAATCACTTAGGACAACTCTGTTCACCAGGCGTGGAAGATGCGGCTTGGGAATGCATTCGTTACAGGCCGTTAGCCAGTTTTTGTCACACGTAAACACCAATAACAGATCAGTAAACAAAAAAGTGCGCGTATAAAGCGTATGTATTGATAACTAGTGTCATTATGCAAAAGTCAACAATAATCACTGCGTGCATGGTACAATATTATAACGCAGTAGTCATTGTATCTTGAATAATACTTGACAGCGGTGCACCCGCAAAGTAATTTCACATCAGATTTCTCGGTAGCTTGATTCTCGTTCATCACAACATATTTTTTAATGACATTGATCCAAACATGCTCCACATGACACGTTTTGTGACGTAATGCCATCGGGCTTTGCCATCACAAAAGCCAATTTAAACAAGCCGCAGCACGCTCTAAGACTGATTCATTCAATGATTTTATTTATATGCTGGGAGGTGTAAATTTTCATCTTTAGGTTAGTATGGCTTGAGGCCCGACTCCAGCTGTAGAGACGCGACGCTTCGTCTATACATCCATTTGTCAATCATACATGCAATTGATACAGCTTCTGTACTCTCTGCGGAATTTATATTGCGTTTCATAACCGAGACAGCGCATAATTACAATACGTTATAATGCACTCAATATACAACATGCTTAACTCAGTTATCTCAGCGATTGTATTGGATATGGAATACTGATAGACAAACGTATATATTACATTGACCTTCAATACTTACAGATCAGTATGCTTTGTAGATCCAGTCAAGACATTTGTTTGCACTACATTTCGCTCTAGCCGTGAAACTATATAAGATCAAGGGCAATATTATAGCGCACTTGGTGCTTGATATACGATGTGGGCCTCTGTGTTGTGTAATATGGTAGATATTTCCTACCTATCGTTAATTGCATTGGGGGTAAGGCTACATTACATGTTGGTATAAAGATATAATACAATTAGACTTCCCCTGTGCCAACACAATAAGGTTAAGGCAAAACTGCTATGTGAAATGACAAATGGAATGGATGGTCGGCTTTCTAGAACCCATATCTCTTGATTTAGAATGCGTCACATTGGATCCTAAAACGAGACAACCTAGAACTACTAAAGCAATATTTGGAGAAATGCAGCAACAAGTTCCTAGGCGCGTCATTTATAAGAATGTATCATTTGATAATTTCCTCGGGCATCGCTTTTTCTCAAACAAACATTTCCAACTATAGAAGCACCATTGTTTATTCATCAATGCATACCAACTGGCCACATAATGAATGTAACTCTTATACTATTGGAATCATAAATCATGTTCAGTCCTTCGTGCTCGCACAACCACTAGCAATATATCCAGTGCGTCGTGTATCCATGGAGCTAGGTGAATGGTGCCGGAAAAATCTCAACTTTTCCATTCCAGCCGGTCCACTAGCTAGAATATTCAATAACCGATCGCCTGTATCTATATTCAAATATATTGATGGGATAGCAAATATATATTCTAGCAACATTAGCTACTTCAGCAAACGCGACCAGTAGAATGGCAGAGTTGCCTCATTAGTCTATTATGTGACTTCGTTTTTCGAAATTAAAACGCCCCGCTTCCCCATAACTAACTTTAAGGTCCAACAGCAAAGCCAAATAACCCATTACATTGGTTACAAGGATACCACAACTGCATCGGCTGAGAAGCTGTTTCGTCATGGAACGATGGGTATCAAGTCTAACTCTTTTGCCGCTGCTGAACAACCCGTCGAACTTCGAAAAGGCACAGTATCGCTACATTTAAAGATTACTTTCATTTTACATGCATGGATGGCACTCCGCAACAGCAAACAAGTCCGTAAATTGACTAAATTATCGGATATGATTAGATATGAACTTTTAATGCATGTTCTCCCTTTACAATATCCAATCCGGGAACAATGTAGATTGTCAAGTAGTTGTCATAGATTATGGATTCAAAGTTACAGATTGGTTCCAAACTCTTGTGCCCATAAATTGCCAGGGACTATCGCACTTGATTGCTGAAGGGGCTGCATCAATATTCAGAAATACCAGGAATCGCAGCCGACAAATAAATCCCAATTAGCCCTAACTAGCGATCCTATTCGTCGCCATCTTACCCTCTTAAGCCATGATAAGCTTACTAAACGGAAACAAATCGGCCAATATGCCCCGATAGACGAATATTTCACACATTTGTCCAAAACAATGGTTTAACATCGAAATGATCCTTTGCAAAATGACAATAAGGCCACGCCACTTGCATAGTTCTAAACTGCATCCAATATTCTATCACAAATTAAAGAATCACCAGAAACTATCCCATTATTCGTCCTTTGGATTGTCGTCCATATTGCGCTTTTAAAGTCAACAGGGTTTCGTTTAGAGTCATTGATGCACATGTCATGATTGACGTAAGGTGGTAAAACACTCCAGTCTGAATGGATTGAATGCGAATTCACTAAATGATGCATAGACTGGTAACGACTCGTTAACTCGCACAGATGGTATGGGCGAGCTATGTAACTGATGACTTGCATGACACTTGATGTAACGCCTTAGGTATCTTATGTACCAAGCATTGCATGCTGACCGTCGCATTATATTGCACTATCTGATTGTAAAGCTTTACTTTTTTGATGAAACGCCACAATCTATCATAAATTAATTAACGATATCAAAATGCTGCTCGATAGCATACCCAATCATGCTGCTCAATTTGATATAAGTTGAATAAACACGATATTGTATGGATGAACTCATCAGGGCAAATACATCTGATGCGTATTTGATAATGAGGCTTACCGCTATCCTGATGTGTTTGATGGGCCGTACAAGCGGTGACTGCGAGAACATTTGTAACATACTTATCCAGCATGCATTAGGGAGTGACTTTATGCATCATAGAGTAGTATACATTGCTGAACACGTTGATTGTTCCCACGAAGAATGACGATGTTAATATGAAAATGCATCACCCTTATAATCATTCAAAAATCGTTATTTATATATAGTTATGCGAATGTAAAGCCATGCAACTACTAATAGCACCTGTCGACATAAGATGGGCGTCATGCTTTGATTTCAAGCAGGTTTGTATTTGCTTAGGTCTTTTATGTGAGATGATGCCACAGTCAATTACGCTTTAATTTAATTGCTTTTGCTGATACGTTCGATTACAATGGCTATAACAGCCGTTTTTATCCATGGCGTCTGCATGGTATTAATGCCAGTGACTCTACCGCCTGGATTATAAGCTGGTGTAAGTAAATTGTCTTTGATCCAAATAGGCCAAGTACCAAAGAATGTTGAATTCCGAATTCAATGGTATTAGCAAAATATCAAGCCATTTCCAAAACAATATCAACAAATCCAAGTGATCCTTGCCCTCACGGAACCAGCTTAATATTGGCAAAGCAGTAAATTTTTTATGTGTTCTGGAACCGGTTGTATTCCCCCACCGGATTCTAATATTCATCAAGTGCTAAACAAGTGGAAAAATAATTTGCCAGCAAATTGACGTGCAGGATGCTATTGTCCTTAAGTCAGATGTTTTACCACTGATGTGCAGTGTTATTGCATAGCCTATAGGCCAATTAGGAATAATTACGAATACAGCCGCTGTGCATCCGATATCTAGCAAGATGTTTTTGCTTAGTTACTGGTCAGGCATCATTGAATTAATGTGCGGATCCCATGCTATAATACATCCTGAAGTGAACGTGGTTTGATGATAACAGCATCCTTAGCCTTGATCGAGCCTGTGCGGATTCTTGCAGCTGTGTGCTTTCTAGCGTAACCCACAATTCAGAAGTTTAATTCCTGTCTCGTAGGTCTGCCACAGGCTACACCTACACTGATGCGTTCACGTCAACTATTCCCAGCGTGCAACAAATAGTTTGGTCATGTTTAGCTCCAGTGATGCTCTATTGGCACGCTATGGAGATAACAACAACCTAGATTTCATATGAGGCTCGGGTACACAATATGGCTGCTCGATTTAATAATAATAGACTAGAACACAAATAAAAAGAAAGGACGTCGTTCTTTAGATGTAATAGAACTAATTTATATGTGATTACTACAGACAATCTCCGTACAACGCTGTATCAGTTCACAGTGGTATTTGCAAACATATTTAATTCAAATGCATAACAATAATATGTGGAAATAGATAATTGCCGGCTGTAAGACAGCTGCACTTGTTTGTACAACGCATGTATTACATCTGTACGAAGTGTTTTATGCGAGGTAAAGGTGAATGAGCCAAAGGCAACTTCTTCCTTTATAGTTAAAGTGCCTATCGCACGAAAAAACATGTCATTTTTTTCGCCAGATTACAGAAATATAACCCAGAAGTACCTAATCAATGTATCAGTCGTCAGAGTGCGCGCTTTCGGATCGAAGTTCGACTTTAAAGATGAGTCCGGCGCATCGAGACGACAAGCTCATGAATAGTTAATCGCCTCCGCGTGACGTCAGCTCCGGCATTGTTTTCGTTGCGAGGCGCTATCTGCGCTACGATTAGCGCAAGAGGGCTGCTGGTAATGTCGCTATTTTATCACCTCAAAAGAGCGACGAACAGACATGGGATGGCACAGATCATTAGCACACCATCGTTGCTTCGGCAGAGCAAATTTCTTACCAGAAATGAGCGATTCAGACGTCTCCGATGAAGAGAAAACAGACACCGGCGATGTCACTGCTGCGCCTGGGACAACGGGGAAATCCCTGCGTCTCTGAAAACGGGCTTACTTTGCTGACGTCACATTTTGGGTTTGACCTAGATAATGGCTGCCGCAGGGTTTGGTCGGGCGCACTATTTTGAACTGAAATCTTATAAAATGTTTGCCTTAACTGATCAGATGCGACGGTTATTGGACCGGTTTGAGTTAATTGATCACATTATGAATTGATTTAAGCGATGTATCTATAACCGTGCGATAGGCACTTTAATGCCGATACCTCGAAAATTAGCATAATGCTTCACAAGCGCACGCAAATATATTCCACTTCAGTTATATTAATACACCATGAAGTAAACTGCGGATGAGGTGGTTTTCAGCTTGTGAAGAGCACATATTTTCCGATGATTCCTGCCCTTGATATTCTTCACAGTGCGATATCAAACATAGCCATGGAGTCGTTCGTATATGTCGGCATCTTACCATCATTTAAAAATATACGAACGAATTGTTTTATTCAGTCAGTCAAATGACTGATTTTGTTTAATATGTTCATTCTATTAAGCCTTATAATATCCATCGACAGGTATCCATAAACTCAACAGCAGATATAACACCGTCTCTATTGTGATCTATATTCTGTGAGGAAATAAGGGTTTGATTAATAACAATTACATTGCATGTTTATGTATGGGTAATGACTTACGCTTAATGCAGACAAGAAACGTATTTGAGTTGATATTCAGTTACCATGAAATACAAACCAACGGACGTGATTGCAAATAAAAGCCATTGTAATCACTATTATATAATTTGTCGAAAAAGCGATAATTATATTTGTCATGAAAACAATAAACCAGGGCACGATTTATGTTTGAGCAAACACCACATGCTTAATCATGCGTTCATAAAAAAGTACGTGCCCATGCGCTTTTTAGCGTCACTTTTAATGATGCATGAATACTGAGCCAATAAACGCACATCATTAGCAGACTTCGTTATTCAGCACGAGGATGCTCATCATATACTCTTATTACCAAAAGCATATAACTTGGAGCCAATAATGACACCGCGAAAAGGCATAATCCGTGCAATTACGGATAGGAAGTGTGTATGGGGTGGCTTTTAATGACAATACACAGACTCAATAGGGCTCACCAAATTTTTTCATGAGAAGGTGAAAATAATCTGTAGTCTGTTGTCTGACAAAAACCGCTTTTTTTCCACGTTGTATGCTAGGATTTAAAACACACAGTTACGACATAAAAATGTTCTGGATAATTGATGGCATAACGAACACATTGTGTACACTCGTTAAACGTCATTGCATATGAATAAAACATATGTATGATTCCTGCGAGCAATAAAGAGGCAACAAACTCGGCCACCCAGTCTCATAGGAGTAGCAAATAAGTTTTATCAGCTAACGGTATGACGTTTTGGCGGTTTAAGGTTATTTTATGCTGTTTCCACACCATTCGATGTTTCATCTATCGATGCGCAGCCACTGAACGGCATTTGGGTTATGCATATCATATCAAATGCATTAACCATATCAATGATGATTAGATGCCAAACGTTGTCATAAAAGCACCTACATCAGCAAGTTAATTTTAAGAGTTTACTTTCAATCAGTTTTAGATTCATAATGATTTAATGATCGGGACTCCCAGAAAAGCAAAATATAGCATAGACAATTGAATATATTTATTTCTAGCGTATCACAATAAGTTAAAGTTAACCTAGTTGTTTCCAGTGCTCATCTAACTAAGGTTAAAGCTGAGTACAGATCGCTTTGAAGGTTTCTTCGTTAACAATTCCTGTCTTGCGTTTGTGTCACTGTAAACGCCGATGCCCAAATAATGGTATTATCTCATGCTATTTACATTGACGCATATTGTGTCTTGTAATGCGAGCATGGCAATGATAACCTGTTGGATGCCTCTCTACAATGATCGATGATTCCTTCCGCGAAACGGACCAATTAAAGCTCTTGAACTTTGAACACCTTTATCTGCATCATCCTAAATCAAATCAAAGTTAAACATCACTTATCGTGGGAATCAGACATTTTGTACCGATGGACACATCTATGGATGCGGCTTTGTAAGGGCACGTTGATCTGGTGAGATTAATGCATAACACAATAATTTATGTGCTACACAATTTGGATAGATGCGGTTTTAATGGGTTTTATAATATTTAAGATATCAGCTACTTAACAGTGCATGGCACATCAACATCGTCAACCATGTACCTTTGCACCATTCACAGTTAGCATTCATGTGATCTGTATACTTTCAAAACAATAAGCTCACTAAGCTCATTTGCAAAAAAGTGTTGACACCACCTTCATGAATGGTATTATGCATAGGACACTTCTAACAGTCTGGCCCTATGTTGAATGCTCACATAATATAAACAAAGCAATGATATAATGTTTCAATGCAAACTAAATATATACTTGTATCACTCTACAATATCAACGGCATTGTTGCAACTAAGTGTAAACCACAGGTTCTGCAGTTGGCAATTCTGGGAATGGATCGTTGCTACCATTGGTTATTAATGTAGAAGTTGTAACAAGAAATGGCAGCTTTGAGCAGCTCACCAAGGTGACTTATAGCCTATAATCTCTACTGTAGCTCAATACACTTGTTGCGGAAATACTGACCGCTACGATGGGTTTGTTAGTGGTTGAATGTTTGCGAGAATCTCCGCGCGAATAGCTTATATAATGCGAACATGGCCATCATATTCAGGCCGTCACGTGTTCTCTAATTGAATCTGCCAAACAATGAATTCCCAATATTATTAATTATCTTAAGAGCCTTGGGGGGAAAAGTTCTAAATATGTAAATTAGTCAATGACACACGCACTTGATAAGTGGTCAAGTCAGCATAAACTGAATATGCAACCTCGGGTGACATAGTTTTGATCAATATATTCTTACTTACCCGTGTTCAGAATGATTCCATATGGTGATGTTGCGTTATCAGACTATGGTTTACCATGTGTACATCTCTGTTGCACATCGTTTCCGCCTGGTGCTTATCCCACTCAAAGGACGTAACATTGATCAAGTGCAGATATTGGTGATGTCTCTCTTTGTGTCCATGAAACGCACTATGCAGAATGAATTACAAAGTACACCACCTTAAGCTTTATCATTTATGTCCCGAAAAACCCAACAGTTGGTAACAGAAGCAGTTGCTGACACAATGATGCATGTCATCATGGCGCATATGGGCCGTTTCTAAGCATTATGGGTGTAAGTGATAAGGCATGACAGGACAAGACAAATAATACAGGAAATGTGGCCTGCAGATATCATATTTGCAATCGACTGTCTCACAAATAGTAAATGGATTTGTAGATTCGCACATATCCCCTTGCATATGCTTGGCATGCCGTTCTATAAGCCTTGATTTATGTTTTATTTGGTTACACATGCGCATTTGAACCATTTAAAGTACTTCACAATTGACGAATTATATTAAGAGGGGATATATTAGGAAAAGTACACCGGTGCATCATGATATGTTATCATAATGCTCCTGATTAATTATTTCAATCAACATAGGTAACGAAAACGTTAGCTATTGTTATGTAGCTATCTTTGACTATCTGAATTATTCTGGCAGCAGACTACCTTATCAACACACAGTCGACGCCGACACTGTCGCTGCTGTGAATCAGTTACGTCTCAGAGAGGCCCCGCTAACAAATCACATTCTGACATCCTGCTTCACTTGGGGCTCGCGGATATTAAATAGAATCTGATCACATTTGTAGATAAGCTAGAAAAATAAGTTGATGTCTGATGTCTGATCAATTAAGTTACCACCGCGCAATATTTGATTAAAGGCAAAATTTCTCAATCCCAGAATCCTCATGCCTTAAACATGTTCAATATGGTAATGTTTCGCCGTTCTGCCAATGAGCCTATGCAATATACATTATGCTGCCCATATATCAGCTAATGTAATCAAAGGTAAGATTTAGCATTTTGTAATAACAGTAATTGCCTAATGTTCTTGTCTTAGTGCCGATGAACAGACTGTCCTACATTACTTCGACAGAGTAGCTATAACTGGCTCATTCGGCAAGAATATTCAATGTAGCACAAAGAAACCAATCATATCCACACCATGATCCGACACTAGCCCCCCCCCCCCCCCCACCCCCCCCCCCCCCCCCTAACCCTACCGAACAAGAGTACTTGTCATGTCATAATAGAGTAGAGCTTGACGCTGTCAGAGATGGTCGATTTAATTGCATCAGCCGATCGGTAAGCCTCAACCTTGGGCCATACCATCAACTACTTTCTAATAGCCACTTTTGTACCTTATGAGTTTGAACCTGGTAGCGGTAAAAACCAAATAACAAATCTTCAACAGACGGCAGAGACATCATTTACACGGCGAGACCGACCCAAGCAAACACATCATGTTCATAATCAGTCACATAAATGCCATTGATCATTAACCAACCGATAAAGACCCCCCCAGATAGAATGCAGACAAAAGCAAGTAGGCAGCTGATATTATATGAATGCAATGTACAGATGTCATTAGTGCAAGGAGGCGTCTGCATGGATCACAGCCACATGTTGTTTCGGGGTGTTGAATTAGCTAACATCATTGCTATGTGACACCAAATATATGGCATTGTGCAGGATATTGTCTCGTACGATTGATACGCGCATAGCAAATGGCTCTATTTGGTTAACAGCATAGCAATGTTGGATTTGAGGTACGCTCAATCACCTATGTAACCTACTTCGATGTCACATTTGCGTCTGTATACCGCCATTTATTCAACAAAGCGTTAATACGTCGACTGATTCAATTGTTATTAACTTTGTAAATGTGGCTGTCGTTTAGCAAGTTGAACTTTTAGTACCGAGACGCCTGTTCTCTCATGTAGTTTATAACATTATCGGCAGCACAAGTTGAATTTTGATGAATGCGATATTGATATAGTCAGACTGACGTTTCGTCAATTTGTAACTCAAAAACGAAATGTATGTTTACTGTGTAGTCAATTTCGCGCTATGGTCTACATCCAGTTCAAAATATTAACGACCAGACAATTGTTTGCTGCTGGTTCAAGCACCACCTAAACATGTGAATGTTTGTAGATGGATCGTCTTTTTATTGCACACGATGGGATTTGTTTGAGAGTTATTCAATGAAATGATGCTGAAAATAAAATATGCAACTACAGCCACATAACGCTGCAGCTTATGCTTGTAACGGGAAGCTTTAGTAACTTGCAGTGGAATTGGGTGTAAGATAAATATGAGGACGATATACAACTGGATGCTGCCATTATTAAGCATTTAGTCTCCTCACACACTGTTGTGTCATATTATGGATAAACTTGCACAAATTGTAATTATACTGTTGTACCAGAACAATATTTAAACCATCAGCTAAAGTAATGTATAATACCCCAAATTTAATTGTCCGGTTCATCCATAGTGTGACAATGAGTATGTTGCGCATGCAGCTATCAGCTTTTTGCATTAACAAAACCAAAAACAACGATAAAAGCCATTAACCATGGTATATGTTTATACGGTACGACGATATCCTATTAGAAGATGCGTGTGTCGCAACACCTATAGGCGTATTATCCCTAGGCTTGTCCACCAGAGGTAACCTAGCAGTGGGTGATGGTTACCTTAATAATACTTTCAAGATGCCCAATAATAACCTTTGTCGTATGATAAGGCGGTCGAGCTCTCTCATTATAAGCACGTCTCTAGTTTTACAACTTATTAAAGTTGTATATCCATTTTCACCGCCTTGATCATAAGCTGGTGCAAGTAAATAGTCTTTGTATACCGCAGCCGAATATCAAAGGATGTTAAATGTAAAAATCGATGGAAGAAGCAACATATCAAGTCATTTTACCAGCATTATCAAAAAAGCCAACAGCGCCTAGCCCTAACATAACTCAATTCAATATTGGCAAAGCTGTAAATTACCATTGCAGCATTGAATAACCCCAAATTAATCACTGACAACCAATACATTGATTGGAAGACACATATGAGTTTTATATCGACGCCAAAGCTCACTTTATGCAGAGTACTGAGTTGCACTCTCGAATCAGGGGCATATACATTAGGAACCGACAATATTCTCCACGGGATTCTCCTTATATGAAAAGTCTAAGGAGTATCAACGCTTTTTATTTAATTTCCGACTTTGATTGCCTGTCTCCTTCACCGGTTTAAAGCCACCGTCATAACCGCATAATCATAAGTACGAATGCACGCTTAAGATATAATTCATTACAATATATTGACAAGTAATTTGGCAGCAATTTGTTTTGTTATCTTATAGGTTCAGATATGATCATGATATAGCTAACGCATACACCGATCTGTTGAAGGATGCACTTAAAAAATAGACACACAGTAACCTAAGTGATTCGAAATATTTGGCAGTTATCTCTGGGTAGATTAAAAGTTTAAGTGATGCTGACCTATAATGGTCACTTTTTGCCGTACGACACATAACAGGGTAGCGTATATGACTCCTAACTGTTGAATGTATACAAAGTATGTGCATAAAAACAATCAAGTAGAATCATGGAACCCATTGAAGCTGAGCATCAGTGGTCTGGTTGATTATCTTACTTTTTGCATTGCTATATATAGTTATATTCTTCTTGAAGTACCAGTTAACCTATTTTGCATATGGAACAGGTCCGCTTATATCCTAGGGATTTAGGTGCTTGCGTGTTAAAAGCTGATAAGCGATGACTTTGGCAGGGTTAGATCAGATGGGTTACACATTCAAAACACATATATAGGACTTCATGGAACAAGTGTTTTATGCTTCACAAATATACTAATGCTTTTGTGCTGATTAGTGTTAGAATTTTGCTGAGCAACCGTGCTGATATACTTCCCAGACAGACTGCCAAGCTGGTTTTATTGATATTGACTTGATTGTGGTTGCTAACTAGCTATTAAATCATCGACACATTGTCAATGGTTTGGACCCAAACCCTATGAATAATTCATACTTCATTATATTCTCTGTAACCAGGCAGGCCAAATCAGCTGTTCTGACATTTTTCTCTGGCGCAAACAGGTATGTTGTATTACCGGGTCTTACATTCCTCATAGATGACCATCGAGAACCTGTCACAGTACATTGACCACCTACGATAGAGCAAGCGCTATCACTTGTTCAACCATAAAATGTCATTTGTGTTTCGGGCGGTTTAATTACTTACGTGGATTTTGGTTTCCCAAGCATCTGCAATATTCCGCATTTTCGCCGGGCAAACATGCTGCCTATCGCTTGTGCAAATCCAGGAATTAAATCTTGAAGTTTGGAATATTGACTGCGTAGCATTATAAATGAATGTTTCCGATCAATAGACCAAGTACAACACATATCCCAGGGATGATACTGATGTACAGCACACATTTTAGTCAAGGCGTACATGCAATGTTGAAGAACAAAGGGCAATATTCCCGTTTGCCAATGAGACGACGGATAACAGAAATATCCGCTTACTCTGGTTTGATATAGCGCAGCGTGCAGTCTGGACAAACTGTTTTTGAAACCAAACGTGATTGGACCATGCAGAAAATATAGCGACATGTAACGCCAGGCACCAATATATGAAAAAGCCATATTGTGTTTGCTTGAACTATGTTCCACACATGGCAATAAAGACAAAAGCAAGCAGCTGATATTATATGAATGTAATCAGCATTTGATCATGTGACTACATTCAAATGGCCACGTTTGTACCTCGCCGAGACTGAACTGAAGAACCTGTTTCTAGAATATTGGGGTAATGATCAAATAACACATCTTCGACAGAGTGCTACAGTGTCAATTATCAATGATCATTAATATATAGAGGTCGATCCTAACAAACACATTATATTAATGATCAATCAAATAAATGCCACATTGGTCATCAACCCAGCGACTAATGAGGTGGATTCGAATGGCTTTTCTGTTCTGCTCCCTTGATTCGATAGAATGCGTAATACCCTAATCGATGCGCACATCTATGCATCATTTAAGCGCGCAAATCATGCATCACTGGAGCCAAATATGACCAAACAATTTGTGGCTCACAGGGAATGGAAGTGAGATGAGAACATCAGTGTTGGGAGACAACGATTAATCGTATGAACAACATAAAACTTTACGGCTTTTTGATGTGGATTCTGTCAATGCTTCATTATGCAATGTGCAATTATATATAAATATATATATATATATATATATATATATATATATATATATATATATATATATATATATATATATATATATATATATATATATATATATATATATATATATATATATATATATATATATATTAAAACCCCTTATGATATCAAAATAAAGCACAATGGCTGTCCGTAAAGTGTTACAGTATCTGAAACAGTTTGGAATACTTCAATAATTCTTCCTAGTCAATGCTGATATCCTCAATGTGCCATGTAAGTTCTAAACGACATGCATTTTCGTATATAAAACCTGGCGAAGAAAATATATACGGGCAGTTGAAATTCCAAGCACGATCACGATACTGTAGAAGAAATGAATGCTTACATGCATTCACTCCAAAACGTCGATATATCTAACAAATAAGCTGCAGTTATTCGACACGTATAATGTGCAAATCACACATTACATTATCGCTTTCAACCTCCCCCCCCCGTGAGATGTTTAACGACGAAGATAGATTCTTAATAATTATATTATCTCGAGGTGTGGATATCCTGCAATAAGCGAACCCCCCGAGTGTGACCCCAATCGCGTTTATAATTATTGATCCTTCAGACCTAGGGCCCTTGCTAAATGTGGAACGGTGAGTTATACCATCAATATAATTATCATCCACCTGGATGCACATCATGGTGCACACTGATCTGGCTATCATAAATACAGGTAAATAATCAATCATATGTTATCTTCATTGCATCAGCATGTCAGATGCAATGTTCTTCATATATTCAAGTAACGGAAGGTTCGATCCATTTCAAAACATAAACACGACTGGCATTGAAAGGAAGTTTTATAAATGCAATCAGATTACGGATGCACAAATACACAGAACCTGTGCCCTAAGTCTCAGCTACAAGAGATGATTTACTTCCGTATAAACACAAACATCATGCTTTATCTTCAATGCTGTGGGTAAGCATGAACGCTTAACTTTTTATTTACTGAATAAGTGTCATTGAAGGATCGCACATGTAACTGTCTGTATAACAAACACTAATATATAATAATATGTTTATCCTTGCACTCACAAGTAGGGTAGAATATCGATTGAATATAAAGAGATCCAGGAATCATATAAGTTTTGTGAATGAATGACAAATATATGGCTTGCAATCTGTACATCAAACGGACATGCAACAAGACGAGGTTCAGAAATGATCATGGAATGGCTTAAGTATAGATTGAACTGTTGAAAGACGCACAGTGCGTATCGGACAAAATGTATCACGCCATAGAAAAAGTACCATTCTTAGAAATGTTCATCAAGAAGGCCATTTGACTGCAATGAGGAAGATTGAATAGCCATATATCCATTTTGTGTTGATTTGTTATAGATATCAGATTGTCAAATACGCCAATTCATTCGACATATAAATAGGACAAACATAAAACGTTTGAAAATGTTACTCGGTACCAGTCATGCAAGGTCGAGCTTTACATATGCAAACCGTATTGCATCCGTATGAATATAAGCAAAACTCAACATTTCTATGCAGACTATTTGTTACTACCTAGGATCATTCTCCATTGTCATTATTTGCACCAACATCGAATGCTGATAATAGCACGACGTGGCTGGCTGAAGGTTGCTTCACCAAATGATATTAATTTCAGACATTGCCCGCTGGAAAACATTTATCGATCTTGCCAGATGCGATAACCCCCTTTGATTTGGGCAGGCACTTAGCGGGAGGTACACTTTTCGGAAGGTCACTGCTATGCTTATGTAATAATCATCGATAACATAATTGTTATTTAACAATCAAAAATTAACTTGGAGCATTAAAGCAGTAAAATATATTACCAACGTATCGAGGAATACTCTTGGATGTCGCCATTTGCACCATTGTCTAATGCTGAAAATCGCACGATGGTATTGGCTGATGTTTGCCTTAAACATACTTCTGACTATGCAGCTTGGAATAAAGATATCGGGTTGTTTGATGTAAAAAACCTCTCTGGTGGGAAAACGGGCTCGGCGGAAAATATGTGTTTTTGGTAGACAAAGCTTTGCTTATTTAAAGACATTACAATGGAAAATGTATATATAACAGGCGAAAAATCAACGTAGAGCAGCAAAGTGTTCATTATACCTATGTCTATGCGCCTCGAATAATCAGGGAGTATCTAATTGCCCAATCTGCAAAATTATAAACTAAAACCATTAAAGAACTCCAATCGTACTTGGAATCAATATACAATTCCGGATTTTTTTATAAGGCAAATATACGAATATATATATTGTTTCTTATCCCCTTGTGGCTCATGAAAGAAAAAAGTTTGTACTCGATCAGTTCAGCGTTCCATTCGTGCATTTGTGTTCCCAATTTAACATAGTATTACATACTAACTGAATCATCATATTAACAAACGAAATCCAGGCTAAAACAACAGTCCTGTATATAACACCTATTACAACTTTAAGGAAGGATTGCTTTGTACAGGAAAGGTTCAACGTTTCGTTCATCAATAAATCACACATGTGATTGCAATTCAGAAAACATAACAATAAACTCATTTATAGCCGCACAAAACGGAATGCTACACTTTGCTAGGGTCTGGAAAATGCATTCATAACAGTTATTTTGCCAGTTTTCTTTTGCCGTTGTTAATCATGGCTCCACAAGCAAAGTGCTGTCATTAAATAGAAGTCGATACTTTCATCATTGCGTGTACACCGCAAGTATCCAATAGTCACTGGGTCTGATTCCGACTTGACAAATTTGCACCGGGCCGTGCCATCACAAACGCAATTCCGAACAAGTATGAGAACTCTCCATGTCTGATTATTAATTCTCGGATTTTATTTATGTGTTGGGCCGTGTAAAATGTCATTCTAAGGGATGAATGGCTTATTACCCTACGCTAGCTGCAATGACACTACGCATCGTCTATATACCCGTTCGCTGCCCCTGCCGGTCGTTATATATTCGATTGATATAGCTTCTGTACTTTCTATGGCATCTTTAATACGTAACTTACCGATACAACACACATATATGATACATGTGAGCAAAGTTTGCACAGAATATACCATATAAAAAACTTCACGCAGGTTAACTTCAGTTATTCGGAATATTTGGCAGTAATCTCTCGATAGATGACAGATTTTAGTAATGCTGTAAAGGTTACATTGCCGTACGACACATAAAAGGGTTGCCCATGTGACCCCCAAACTGTTGAATTTATACAAGGTATGTGCATGACAAACAATCAAGTAAAATCATATAACCCTTTGAGGCCGAGCATCAGTGGTCTGGTTGATTATCCTACTATTTGCATTGCCGTATGTAGTTTTACTCAACTTGGGTTACCAGTTGACTTAGTGTGCATATTGAGCATGTCCGCATATATTCTAGAGACTGAGGTGCTTGCGTATTATTAGCTGAGAAGTGATGAATTCGGCAGGTTATATCAGATGAGTGACACCTGTTAAACACATATCTAGGACTCCGTGGATCGAGTGTTTTATGCTTAAAAAATATCATAATGCTTTTGCTCTGATTAGTGTTAGAATTTTGTGGAGCAAACGTCATGATATACTTGTCAGACTGGTCTCCAAGCTGGTTTTATCGCGCAATGATTTGCTTGTGGCTGCTAACTATCTATTACGTTAGCGACACATTGCCATTGGATTGGACCCATAACCTATGAATAAATCATACTTAATTTTAGGCCAGGCAGCTCAAATCCGCTGTTCTTCCATTTGTTTCCGGCGTTAACAGGTATGTTATATTACCCACTCTGTTTCTGCCTAATGGGCGCAAAACATCACGCCATGAGTTATTGACGACAAGAACGATTTCATCGGGACGATCTTGCTAGTTTAACATATTAAATATTATTATCATTAGCCATATCGACGAGAGTATTGATAGCGCATCATAACCTACGCACCAAACGACGGAGATTGTCTTTTATTCCAGTTCCGTATCAATAACAGCATATTGCATTGCTATGTTTGACACTGCAGGGCAATACGATCATAATCAGGGACCAATTGATGGCCAGTTCACCATAAATCACACTGAAGGATTATACACTAAACTGTTGTGTTTGCCACCGCAGTCAGTCAGGAAGCTGTTGCAAACATTACTAAGCGTTTGCAGTTTATGGTGAACGTTAAATTATACTCCCAGTTCCAAGTGCTCATTAAGTGTGTTATATGCTTACACGGTGAGCCATATATGAAATCGGCAAAGTTTCATCTCCATTCGAAAATCTCACAGAGATGGTACAGCCCATTCGCGCCATGTACAAGCTTGGAATGTAGCATCGATTTAGTCATACTATGTACACCAGGAAATTGACAAATATAGCATCCATGCAGAGGGAGCATAGCTCTTCATTATTGGTCTAAGATCATTGCCGATTTTTACAATCATACTACATGTTACTCAACCAATGGCCATTTGTCAATGAGATACTAGAAATATCAGCTCACTTTAGCTTGTTTGAGCGAAGCCAAAAATTATTGCACCGTGCAGAAAATATAGCGACATTCAAGGCCAGGCACTGTTTTGATTGATAGGCATCAATATATGCAACATCCATACCTTGTGTTCTTGAATCATGCTAAAACGTTCCGCACATGTCAACACATGCATCAACATTTAGACTATATGACAAACAGCACTGTTATTAAAGCGCACATTAGTGACGACAACGGATATTTTCTTAAGGACACCTCATAACGACTTCTATTTTGTCGAATACACGTATTCATTGATGTATTTATGTTCCTCGTTATGAATCGCGCAACGCTTATGTAGCCATTGCGTGTTGCAACCATGTGAATAACGCAATTCTCAATCGTTCAAAGATGCCTATCGGAGACGATTCTCGACTGATCGGAATTCATTATTTGCACCTCTTTCCAATGGCTGACATTTACTGCAACAAAGGTATATTAATATATGACACAGTAGTCAGGAATATATATGTATATCAGTTTCGTCTG
Source organism: Urechis unicinctus (assembly GCA_034190875.2). Lineage (NCBI taxonomy): Eukaryota > Metazoa > Annelida > Polychaeta > Xenopneusta > Urechidae > Urechis > Urechis unicinctus. The sequence goes on from CM067351.1 coordinate 71,597,308, forward strand.
ATACCATGCATTTGTACAGAGATACGTATTTTCATTAAAGGCTACTTTTGTAAGTGTCGGATGATGCACAACTTCCAAATCGATATGGGTTATTTGCTTGCAATGCTTAACTTGCTCGTTATAATGCTTAAGATGTATCAAACTACATACATATCCTCTTATCCTCGTATCCATCATAGCCAAAACACGTTAGATACACTTAAAAGCCTTAACTTACTTCACAAAGTTACCACGCAATGTAATTTGAGGGTATAAATGAATGCGTGAAGTTGTAATTGAATGTGAATCGCAAATGTGTCGTGTGATTGTGATGTTAATAACAGCAGTGTATCTAACATATTCGTACCTCTAGTTTAGCATCCTACATGGTTTAATGTTATACATCGTCATATGTTCTAAATGACAGCTACAAACGTGTTCATGACCCAATGTCATGCTATGAACAGTATTTAGATTTATAGCGCTCTTAATCCTTTGATCTGGAGTATTGTACGCAAGGTTTTGCAGATTGATACATCGTCGGAATCATACATCGTCGCAATAACACATCGTTGTTACTCAAGATCAATCATTTCAAATATGTATTTATTCCCAAGAAATGTTTATGGTCGCTATCTATTTAATGTATCCTTGACATCATGGCGACTACAATGAATCGTAAATACGATTGTCATGCATATCCTCATGTCATTTGGCATGATTGTCACGTTGACGACCAAACCAACTTAATGAATTATTCCGACGTCAACTCAATTGATGATCTATATCAGTTTAAGTACATATTTAGTATAATATTAGCGTTGCTAAATGTGGTAAATTTAATATTGCCTTGAAGGAATGGTATTGGTATGATTTACACCGTTTGGCAGGGCGGTTATTATTTTATTAGCGAATAATTTGCTCAACATGTCATACTTAGAGCGTCTAGACGTCATTATGCACACGTATATTGCTGACATCGGGGGAATATTGCATATAAAATTACACCCGAGCGTTACTTTATAGTTTAACTTGAATGCTTTCACCCCTATGGTGAGAGAGTGTGTTGTAATTCTTTAGCCTTAAAAACGTTGTCGAGATGATGCATGAGATATGATGCAGGAAACCAATTGTCCGCCCCAGATATATATCACAACTATTCATTTGTGCAGCTCAAGCTAACATATTTTTGAAACACCAACACGTTTACATGACGTACATGCAGTTTGGTTTTCATCGTCTGTAGCAAATATTGCATTCAATCAATATGTCGGTATAACATATCAGGATGAAATATGTGTAACATTATCAGATTAAGGCTCTATATCTTGTCCTCGTTTTCATCATAGCTCTGTGTTGAATTTATGATGGGTATAAAAACGCCATTGTTTCAACGTATAATGTTTTGACTTTTAAGATCAATGGATATGTTACATTATGTACATGATATTTTGGTAATTCTTTACTGATATTGACTGAAACCTTTGCGGTCACAAACGTGCATCATCAACCCTGAACAAAAGATCAATGACACCTCAGTGTTGGCGAATCGGTATGAGGTGAAGTCATGTTCGTCAATTACGCTATTGTAGAATCTGCTGTATAACTGATGATTTGACTGGCACTTGATGAAACGTGAGATATGTGACGCCGTTCTATTGGGATGATCTTTAGGTATCCGAGATGCCAAGCATTATATCAAGACCTTGGCATTATTGTTCTATATCTGTTTTAAAGCAGAATTGCTATATTGGTGAAACACACTGACGGAATAGAATATTGCACTGGCTTTACTTTAGCCTATCCATGGCTATCCTGTTTCTCCCAACAAAAGAAGCAAATCAAACACAGACAGCTTTCCATTTTTAATCATATAGAGAAGTGTCAGATTTTTCATCGATGGTCCATTTTAGGTCATAAACTACAGTAGAAAACGAATTCATGGTCACACTTCTAGGAGTAAACGTTTCATTTATCATATCTGTGCTTTCTTTGAACGGAATGGAAGAGCCTGGACATATTACTCAAGTAAGCTTGCAGTAAAATATTCGTGCGATCATTTCAATCAGAAATTACTATTCATAAAACTGATATCCTGTCATTACATATCACATTAGTGTGCAGTTCAATAATTGGTTTTAGACGTATGTCACATTTGATTGTATCATCACATCAGAATCTAGTTATTGGCAATGCCCAATTAGGAACTCCGGTTGCCCTTACGGTTAGCAAGATAAATTTGCGGCCATTTGTGCAGATGATGCATCAACCGCATATGGCATATTACTGCACTCGAAGACTACGACATAAGCATCACGGCCTAGGTAAAAATAGAAGGCATTTACCACAATTGTCTCTGTCTCACAATTTCTAATTCAACGTGCGCTAATTAGCAGATGGATGTTAATAATGTAGTCATTGGCGACGATCAACAATTCATTCTAAACAAAATACCGAAATATCGCTAGCACCAAACAATTCACCGCTCGCATAATTCCGACAACGTTAAGAGTTCAATAGGTCATCGCAGTGACTGATAGACGTTAAAACTTACGTTAACAACCTGTATGTTCAGTTGATGCCTAATGATTGACGAGATAAACGACAATAGCAACTTCTTCTTCTGCTACCAAGGAGCCCAAATACCCCAGGATACTCCATCTTTAGCTTGGTCGGTTTCATGAGCCAAGATTTGTAATACACAATCATGCTGTCCAATTTGGCGTTAGTTGAGTTAGCTCGATGGTTGACGGAGTAACTCGTCAGGGCTAATGCATGTGATATGTACGTGATAATGAGGCGGTCAGCTATCCTGATGAGTTGAAAGCGCCGTGCAAATTTTGACTATAAGACTTTCTCATATTATAGGCACTGAATGACACAATATTCTGGCAAGCTTAAAAGCGGCAATGCAATGAATACAACACGGTTTGGGTCGAAGCTTACATGCAGGAAGTGACTTTGCAATACGCTGAATGAATAGTAAAAACGATGTCAATATAACAATGCATCACCGATGGTATTTCCGTTCATGATATATTACTATGTTATTTTACAGGCAAACTTTAAATGAAATGGAATCAGAGTGCGCTATTTAGCAGGTTATTTTAGTTGCTTATGCTTATTTGTTTGTGCCATGTCTAGTTACGCTTGTATGAATTGGTTTGGCCGCAACATTAGCACACAGTGATTGCGATAGGTTTCAGCCATATTATTAGACCATTTGTGAATTACCACTATGGCCTCTCTCCAAGAGTGAAAGAGCAAGAACGGAGGATGCACTAAAACTTCCGCACTTTCTTATACATCGAGGGTATAATGCAGAGTATGACAAATAAAAAGAAGACACACTTGGTAAAGAGCTGATGCAATGACGTCAGGCGAGGGAGGAGCTAGATAAAGATTGGAAAAGATACTCGTAAACATACCGTTTCGACTGAAACCAATATAAAAAGACATGCTTATCATTCACTAGGCCATAGGTTAGTTTTGTAAGTGGTTACGTTTTTATTTTGTGTTAATTAGGTCCCACACAATACGCATATGATTCAAGACAGGCAGTTATGGATTAATTTTATCCACCTCAAGCATTTTACAACCTATCCCCCCGCTAAAATATGATTTGAATTACGTACGCCCAAACCGATGAATGTTTAAATGGCACTCTGTAGAGAGTAAAAGTGCATGACGCTATAAGGTTTATCCCTAAATACAGGAAAAAGGTAATGATTTCATTACTTAAAACTATCAAAGCATTGCATTATGGCATCCTTTTGTGCTTTTTTGCTGCGTTACAAGAATGATGCTGCAAGAAATATTTAATCGACATATTGAACAACCATGGATTTGCGTCGAAAACCGCGACAAGACACACAAGATATTTCACTGTCACTAGTTGTAACTGGTTCCCCCAGTAGGCTATATCCATTGCAATAAATCATGCTCAAAGTGCATTAAGCATAATAGCAAAAGCTACTATGCTGTTAGTATAACTAGTCTGTTCTGTTAGACTGATATATGGGCAATGAACCTTTTGCGTAATCAACATTACACCTCTTTGACACTGCGAAGGCTCTTCCTTCTTGAAAAGTTTAATTATACAAATAGACTCATAGCGACATCTTTATTTTCTCCCAGGACCATGGCCACACCTTTGTCTGGTCGTAATTCACCACTATGATTCTGCTTTGTTGACCTCCTGCTCTGCTCCTCTGATTTATGTCACTTTATGGCAACCGGGGAAGTTCGAATGCAGTTACTGCTTCGCCTGCTGTTACAAAACGTACCCAAGAATGGAGTTACAGTCGTTTTGCTCAGCATATCGTACACGAGTATCAACTTATGTAATGATCTGAGCATTAAGCTCACATAATCAGGTGCTAATAACGCCACTGCTCTATTACCCAGTGCTATGAATTAATAGAAATTTATAGGCTTGCGCGAGCAATATACAACCAGCATAAATTTTATTGACAAATGCAGCAGTTTTCATTAAATGGCCCAGAATATTATCCTTGTTGTGATGTTGATATGATGCCAGCTTGTATCACTCTGAAGAACAACAAACCTGCCAGTGCAAAAACACAGTTACTCCGTGCCACCGTAACATACATATACACCCCTCTACCCCGTGTCTCTGTTCCGTGTTTATGGCCCCCGGTCAAGAGTGCAAATGTAATTGCATTGATATTGTTGTTGGCATCGTGTCTTAGATATTGTAGCAGAGTGTGAACATGTTTTTGTTCGAATTATTATATGTTGTACCTTACTTGATTAAGATCACCTTGTTGGCAGCAATGAGCCTTTTAAAGTTAATTTGAGAATCGAACTATTTATTTTGTGTACGAAGCAGCTAAGATATCTAACTGAAAACAGTTTCCGCAGAATTGATAATTAACATGGGCTGACAAGCTTCTGTAATGTTGCGAGGCTTTTATCTATTAAGATTAAATACAGTATAAATATAACGTTAAGTGGATACGCCTAAGCCACACTTGTCTGAGGGCAGCTATGGAGTAACGTTTACTCTTGGTGCAAACGTTGCTGCTGATGTCCCCTTACAGCCAGTATCATTCTGACGCAATGTTGGACCTGAGACGTTTATAATAGCTAGCGAGACCTCCCATGCACAATAATAACACTACGTAACTAGCTTCTTAATAAGTGCGATATTACCAGCTTTAATAATAGGCACAGTGATTGAATCAGGAAATGATTATCAAAGTTGGCAGTCGTTCCGATGATAGATACAATAATGGTAAGCTACCAAGGTTTGTGCCATATTGATTATGCGAATTGATTATCATAATCGTTTTATTGGGGTAAGGAGAATTGCGTCATCACTCTCCGGTTAAACTAACGTTCATCAATTTAAAAAATTGTGCTTCATAGCAATTGTACCCATTACTCTGCTGTTGTTCCTCATTTGGAGGATGCCATTAGAATGGCGCTATTACATCGAGGGTTTGAATACATCTCTTGAATGACCTTGTCTACACTACAATTCAAGCGATAACCTAATGGCCGTGATGATGCATTGCCCTTATATATCACTTCTTTAGTCTCGACTGCTGCAATGAGAGTCAAACGGCTGCTGGTAATGCTCCTCATCTATCAACAGCATTATATGCACCCCGTATTTGGTAGCCACGTAATGTATCACCCCATATACCGAAACCTGCAGCAAAGATCAGTTATGCTGTCTTTATGTGAGCCCACACTGATTCTACAATGTAAGTCCGTGGAGCAATCAACGAAGTTCAGTGTCATAATGACGGCATGTTATTAGAATAAGTAGCTGAACAATACATTAGTGGCGATATCCTCAAAGGTTAAACACAGTGATGATTTCGTGCAGTATTGGTGCGCAAGCTTGATATGTTCATGGGTTTAGCGCAGTGATAATCACGTGCAATATGTGTGTGCAAGCATGATATATTATCTTTGACCCAATGAACCCCTGCGATACTATTTTTGAGTGATGTGCTTTGAACAGTACGCATATCAATTGTACAATGTACAATGCTGTAGGGGCTGTGAATCCCCGAATCAGACAAAAGCACAAAATACGTAGGTGCTGGATATCCTTCTGTGTTATTATGATATATAAATGGAACCCCATCTGTTCTTAAAATTAATGCTCGTGTAAGAACAAATAATCACAACCTGTTCATCCCGTAATGATCCATGAGGCACGAACTGGTATAATTGATAGCTCTTCAGCGAAAAGACAAGGTTGACCATTTGGGCATTTTTGTACAATGTATGGAAATTAAATGGCAAATGATTAAACGAGCTGATTAATTGATAGTGATTGTTTTCTGCTTCACCGGGCATTCTCATAGTAAACGAATTAACAAGAATCACGGTAGGTACATCCACCTGCTGTTTTCACGTAAATATTTTCAGGCGTAAGCTTTCCAAAACGTGTGTAGTAATAGTTGTAGTTTCCCATCAAACACAGAAAAAAAGTGCATACATCTTGAATGTTCTACGAGAAAAGTAATTGGTTGTAATTCACTCTGCGGTTTCATGCATATAGGTAAGCACATTTAAGGCTTTATTACCACATTCACGTCTTTCAATGACCGCATGACATATTCCACAAAAAGCAAAACCACTTTGAGAAACTGTAATCGATGATTTCTATATTGTACGAAGGAAAGATAGCCATGCTTCTCATACAATGCGCAAGTAATAATTACCAATAACGCTTGGGTCAATTAGTAATTAGTTATATGATCATACATATAGCTTAGATATATATATGCATATGATAAGCTAGTCTCTGTTGAACGTACTATCCGGTTTGAATTGAAAGGAATGATTCAAGGAAGCTCACATGAATAATGTTTGTGAATATTTGGCTAACAATTGTTAGGGGTTCTCCATGGTAGCAGGATAAACATCGTAGACGATATACAGTAATTACCAATACAGACATATATACGTTCTGGGTTCTAACGGACGAATTTTGCAAACACAGACGAGCTGACTACCGCTCTGAAAGTCATACCACCAGCCAGACTTGATCAGCGCAAATGGATTTCACATGTACATATCTTACCGACCTGGGCCCGAAAACGTAATCTTTATACAGAAATATCATTCACCTTCAATGCTACTTGAGGCGTAGATATTGTCGACAATATTTCTGATGGCACGACACGATTCCGGAATATTATTTCGGTATTTTCTATGTGCGGCAAACGGATTTCGTTGACTACTAACAGCAAATTTTCTGTGGTACTGCAATTTTAGCAGTGAAAGCGAGTATTCGAGGCGATCGACACACGACTGTGGAACGAATCATTACTTTGTCTTAAATAGATCTCATTCTTCCGGCCAATTCCTACGAACTGGATATATCTTGAAATTAGTTTTATACGTTTGACTGTTATGCAGGTCTTAAATGTCCCACTCAGTGCAAACAGGTATATTTTCATTCAGGTGATTCCTGCTACGCAGAGCAACACAAAGTGTCAAACATCGTGATGCAGGCGCTGTCAGAAAGCTTTCAGCAGGACGATTTAATCAGTAGTTTTTTGTACTTAATGCAGAAAATTAATATCCATGCATTATATAAATTACTTTGATGGTAAACGTCAAACGGTGCTTTGCCGAAGGCTACCGTTATTCATGCTAACATAACTAGCCGCATGTAAGCCACTGTAGTTATCGACATACTTTTTATTGAATCTCCTTCCGCGTTTGCCGAACTATTTGCGATTCCACCCTGCACGCAACCACTACATTCACCATGCTAGCATTTGGGTGTTGCAAATGCAACATCATTGAACCGGTGCAGCTTCAAAAAATTCACCAAATAAGCAAGTGAAACACACATGCTTAATATTAACTGGCCTGCTTTAAAATCATTGCAATACTCATTTCCCCCGTCATTAGCATCTAGAAATAAAACACAGTAATATAACTCTGTAACAATGCATTATAAGTTAATTGCAGCATAACCTAGGAAGCGTTATTGAGCAAACATTAGCTTCTGCCATGGACATTGATTTAGTTGATAGTTGAGGTAGTATATATTGTGATATTTATAACTTCCATTGTACAACATCAAAATCATAACTGTTATAGTCTGTTTTTTTGGCTTTATCAAAATCTCAGCAATTGCAGCTTCCTTGTGTGTGTCCGCTTCTAGCAAGCGAGATATATTACTGCAATATGGGAGAATAAAGAGCAATATATTCAACCTTAAGGGAGCAGTCGAACATTCAATGAATCCTTCGGCACGACAAAAAAACCTACTCGCTGAACGATTCATTAGCTGTTAGTCAATGGTTAATGAAGCGCGTAACTTTGATGCCAGATATAACAGCCGGTACAATGCGCTACTAAGAAGATTGGTGCAATCAGGAGAACAGTCATGATCGGTGCAGACCGTGGAATCGGAAATATAACTCGCTTCACGACATCACCCTGGTTATCAAATTTCTAAATCCAAATCCCTACATAAGTAATAGGAACAAATTTCCCCAGAAAGTGGAGATGCATTGCCAATCCATGAAGAAATACATTTGTCTAAGATGATAAAAGAAACACTTGAGCTAAGGATATTGAACAGCCGGAAACGCAAATTTAATCGACATCTTATTTCCACATAATATGTCGTATCCGCCTCCGTTTCGTTGCTTTCTTGGTGTATCGTCGATAAATCATTGTAGGTGTTATGTTATTTACCATCCGCAGATACAGTGACACCTATGTTGGTGCAAGCAAACATATACTTAAAAGAATTATTTTGTATTCCAACACAGTTGGCAGGAATTTAAACACTTGGTCCTTCGATACCATAAACTCGCGTTCTCTGTATGCTTATCACACATACAGCCAGCCCTGGATGGAATCACGCTATTATTTAATGACTCTCCGGATGATAAATCATTATTACAGACATTGCAAGTGATACAATGCGGTATCATCAAAGCTTCGTTCTTGTTGCACACCACCTGCAGTTCAGTTTATGGCTGAACGATATGTTTTTAAATCTCTCAATCTTTTTTCAAGGGGTTACTGAGGTCACCGCCTGTTGACATTAACGTAGATTACCTTTATCAGGTAACCTCACAACTTACATAAAGAACGCAAGGAAATGAACGTGCAAATTTGTCTCAGGTGATGCAAAGTTGAAGTTAAAATTATGATGATACTGCAGCATGAAACAAAATAGAATGATATATTGCCCATGAGTCGAAGGTCATTGAATAATGCCAACAAACTATTGCAATTCTGCTGAATATCATCGTCAAACAAATTACGTTGTCAAAACTCTTTGCTCGCTATGGGATTCATGGAAGCTGATGAGCCGACATAGCTATGAAAGGCTATTACTGAATGTGATATATTTTGGCCCAAGTCACATTTACAAGTAATGCCATCGGCGCTGTTCAATTCCATTTGCTCAAGGGACACCTTGGGGAAATTAGACCGACGGTTTAAGCAATACGACGCAGGGCGAGTACGGTTTAGATGTCATGCTACGAGAAGCTTCTCAGACCATATAGGCTTAACTTGTTCATTTGTGTCCCGGTTTGCGTCCGAGCGCCAGATAGCACACATAATGTAAGGAAAGTGCGCTACACTGTTAGTTGATAATATGCGATTTATTTATTCTTTATGATGCCTGAATACACGCAGGCATCACATCTAGCAATGTTGCCTCAAGATTATTTCAGTAATGGTTGTCAATTTCAATAGCTAAAGCAATATCAAATGGTTCGGTACCAATACGTGAGACATAAGTGCAGTTTTTACATGTTTGTTTTAAGCAGATACAATGCAAAGAGGTAAGGAGCAGTGCATAGTGCTAGAAAGATTCTGTGATCCCTCATGCATAGATCGAACATGCGATCGCAATTCAGCACAAGATAAGACAAAACTCATTGATAACATCACAAAACGGAATACAGGTTCTACAAGAGCCATATAATCACTATTCACAACTCTGTACAACTGGCGTGAGAGATGCGGCTGGGGATGGCATTCGTTGCAGTCCCTTAGGCAGTTTTCATCACACGTAAACACCAATAACAAATCAGTGAACAAAGAAGTGCGCGTATAAAGCGTATGTATTGATAACTAATGTCATTATACAAAAGTTAACACTAATCACTGCGTGCATGGTACAATGTATCATAACGCTGTAGTCATTGTGTCTTGAATATGACTTGACAGTGTTGCACAAGACTCTGAATATAATGATTTTTTTCTTAACCCGCAACGTAATTTCACATCAGATTACTCGCCAGCTTGATTCTTGTTCATTACAATATATTTCTGACTGACAATAATCCAAACAAGCTCCACGTGACACGTTGTGTGGCGTAATGACACCGGTCTGTGCCATCACAAAAGCAAGGACAAACAACCAGCAGCAAGCCTCACACTAATTCATTTAAGGATTTTGTTTACCTGCAGGGCGGCGTAAATTGTCATTCTCAGGGTAGGATGGCTTGAGGCCCTACTTCAGCTGCGTTTATACACCCATTCGTTCATTATACAGTCCGTTGATACAGTTTCTGTACTCTCTGTGGAATCTTTATTATGTATAATGACCGAGACAACGCAGATCTATAATGCGCAATAATGCACTGAATATGCTTCATACAAAGCTTAACTCAGTTATCTCAGCGATTGAGTTGGATCTAGAATATTAATAGACAAACGTGTATATAACGTTGACCTATAATACCTCACATCAGTATTACGAACAGAACGGTAGTTTATGTGACTCATAAATGTTCGATTCATACAAGGGATGAGCGAACAATTATCGGAAGGTTGCATAGCAAACAATCATGTAGAATTGTATAATCCATTCAAGGTAAGCATTAGGGGCCTTGTTGATTATCGCAATATTCTAATTGCCGTATACCGTATGCAGTTTAACTCTACGTAGGAAGCTGGTTGACTGAGTGTGCAGAATGAGCAGGTCCGCTTATATCCTAGAGATTTAGGTGTTGGGTATAAGCAGCTAATACACACGTGTAACACACATCTAGGGCTTAATGGATGAAGTGTTTTAAACTTATAAAAAGGTTTCATACTGCATTCGCTCTTGTTATAGTTATAATTTGTCAGGGCAAGTGAACTTCTATACTTTTTAAACAAGCCAACCTGGTTTTATCGCGTATTCATGACTTTATTAATTTGCGCTCGCTAACTAGCTATACCGTTGTCGACACGTTGACGATGGATTTGGCTCATGACCTAAGAACAAATCATAATTCACTTCATTCCCGTTAGCAGGTTTGCCCAAATCAGCTGTTATGCCGCTTTTTTTGTGGTTCACTCAGGTGTAATATTTGTTCCATCCATGTCCGCTTTGTTGACGCAGAACAACACGCCATGAGTTACTAAATGTCAAAACGACTTTATCGGGACAATCTTACTAGTTTAACATATAAAATACTGTCATTTGTGCAAAGGGAACCTAGCCTTATATAGTTTTACAAGCTTCATTGCTGTATTTTGCAAAGACACCACATTTTGTCTGAGGCGGGAGATCGCGGCATACTGATATGAAACATGACACCTTCTAAACATCCGGGTTGTTTTAGAGTTGCTGCTAACACGTCGTATGCACTATCAATACATTGAATCTTAGCTCTTACCATTCGTATCAAATCTACATCATCTTGCAAAGATCATCCATGTTCAGCAAATTTAACGCCGTTCCTAGAACGCTAGAATCAGGTATTGTTATATATATAAATCGCACTGAGGTATGATTTTATTGGCTCAAGTGCATGTCTACTTAATAACGATTTCATCAGTGTTACAAATTGCAACACATACCCTATGAGTCTAGCAGCCATCAAATTGGTCGCGACCTGTATCGACGACCTGATCACCATGCATTTACAATAATAATCACCGATATTGACATTCATAAATCATCTCACAACAGTGATGCATCTATCAACATACTGGTGAATAGACAACCAGGTCATTAGTCTGACTAAATGCTTAAGTTTTATCTGTCCGGATCACTGCTGTCATTAAGACACAGCTAAATTCCTTGCGCTCGGATGTGCTCTAGCCGTGACACTATATTAGATCGAGGTCAATATCACAGTGCACTTGTTGTGCGATATACGACTGGCGCCTCTGTGTAGTTTACCAAGGTAAATGTTTTTAACTTATCTTATATTGTTTTTAGGGTAATTCTACATTACATATTTGTATTAAGATGCAATACGATTTAATTTTCCCTGTTCTTACAGGTTTACGCAAAACTGTTATGTGTTACCGTTTGAATGCAAATCTGACACTACTGCAATCATAAAGCATGATCAGTCCATTACTCTTGCATACCCATCAGCAATATATCCCGTGTGCCATTCGGCTCGTGTATCTATGGAGCTAGGTGAATGGTGCTGGCAAAATCTCAACATTTCCATTCCAATCGCACGGCTAGCTAGATTATTAGATAACTGATCGCCGGTATTTACTAAAATATATTGATGGGATGGCAAACATATACAGCAGCATCGGCTGATTCAGCAAACGCGACCAATAGAATGGCAAAGTTGCCTCATAAGTCTATCTTATAATTTCTTTTTTTTCCAATTAAATCGGTAACAAAGTCGCCACCACTTCATGAAAAGATGGGCATCAATCCTAACATTATTGCCGCTACTGAACCACCTGCTTAAGTTCACAGAGGCACAGGTATATATTCGATGTGCTTCATCTAAGGATGGTGATCATTTCACATATATTGATGGCACTCAGCAACAGTAAGCAAATCCATAACTTGGTTGTGTTATCGGATTCACAATATCCAATTAGCGAACAATGTATATGGCCAATTGGTTTTCCTAGTATATGAATTGTAAGTTATAAATTGGTTCCAGACTCATGTGCCCATAAATATCCAGGAACTGTAGCGCATGATTGCTGAAGGGGTTGCATCAATATACAGAAATACCAGGAAAAAGAGCCGACTAAGATATCCCGACTTGCCCTTATATCGATCCTGTTCATCGCCATATTACTCTCTTAGGCCGACAAATATGCCCCTATAGACGAATATATCATACATTTGTCCCATAGAAGGGTTTAACATTGAGACGAATCTTTGCCACAATGACAGTAATACCATGCCACTTTGATTGTTTTATACTGCCTCCATATTCTATCACAAATTTAAGAATCATCAGAAGCTATACCATTATTCGGTGTCCTTTGAACTGTCTTCCATATTGCTTTTTTTATAGTCAATAGGGTTTCGTTGATGCACATGTCATGATTAACGATAGGTGATAAAACATTTCAGCGTAAACGGATTGAACGTGAATTCACTAAATGATGCAATGACTAGTAACGACTCGTTAACCAGCACAAATGTTAAGGGTGCGCAATATAACTGAGGACTTGAATGACACATGACGAAATTATATTAGGATGGTCGTTAGGTATTTTATATACCCAGCATTGCATCCTGACCCTCCCATTAAAATGCACCATCTGATTTAAAAGTTTTTCGATTTTGATGAACCTAATTGACAGAAAATATATTGCTCTGGTATTACTTAAGCCTATTTATGATTTGAGCTGTCTCTCCCAGTGAATCAAGCTCCGACAGTGTCCGATATTTCAACAAAACACGAATGTGGATTAGATATATACTGCATAGGGTTTAAACGATATGTCTATAGAAAAAGATCATTTGAGATCATAAAAAGCCCTGATTGTCTCGAGCGTAATCTTTCGTATTATATCAATCAATCTGCAATGACACTGTCCTCTATTTAAATATATATATTTATAAATATATAGATAAATAAATATATATATATATATATACATATAACTATATATATACATATATATATGTACATATATGTACGTATATATTTAAATTTATATATGTATAAAATATATAGATATATATATTTTATATATATATTTAAATATGAAGATACATATATTTATATATATATATTCATATATATATGTATATGTATATATATATATATTTATAGCAATATATATACATATATATCTTTATACATATATATACATATACATATATATATATATATATATATATATATATATATGTATGGATGCATATATATTTATATATACATATATATATTTGTAGACACATTCACATTTATATATATATATATGTATATATGTATGCATATATATTCATATATATATATATATAAATATGAATGAATATATATATAAATATATATATATATATGTATAAATATATATATATATATATGTATATATATATATATATATACATATGTAAATATATATATATACATGTGAAATACTGGACAGTATAGCAGGCAGATTAAGCAAACACCAAATCATATCAGTTATGAAAGGAATAAACCAGGACGAGATTTAAGTTGCGTTCATAAGACAGCACATGCACATGCGCCTGTTAATGTTGCATGAATATTGTGCCAATAAACGCACATCATTAGTAGACCAGGATATTCAGCGTGAGGATGCTCATCATGTACTCTAATCACCAAATAGCATATAAAGTAGAGCAAATAATGACACCGCGAAAAGGCATAATCCATGCATTTATCGAATAGAAAGTGTGCATGGGGCTGCGACAAACTCCTACTCCAGCAGCCACCCGTGTTTCTTCAATTGTCACATAATATATACCAATTATTTTTCATGCTAGCCGGGACAGCACTGACCCTAGAGCATATGCCCTATAAATTGATTTATAGACGCAACTGCCGTCTTTGATAACATCCACAACTAAGCACAATCAGTGCATTAGCAGCATATAATATGGCATACGATTGATTTGCGCAAAGCACATAGCGCAATTTGAATAACAACGTGGCAATGTTGAATTTGGGGTAAGCTCAATCATTTAGTTAACTTATATCGGTGTCACATTTACGTTTGTATACCGCCATTTAGCCAGATAACCAGCTTCTATCCTGCACACATAGCGCTACATGCAACGCTGAAAGCGTCAATGCGTCGATTGATTCAATTTTAATTTACTTGCTAAATGTGGTCGTCCTTCCGCCAGTGGTATAAGTGCAGGGACGCCCATTCCTTCATGCAGTTCTCAACATTATATGCAGCACAAGCGATGGGATTAGTTTATGAATGAAATGTTGCTGAAAATAATGTATGCGACTACAGCCACATAAAGCTGCAGCTTTTGCTAGTAACCGGAAGCTTCAATAACTTGAAGTGGAATTTGGAGTAAGATAATTATGAACAATATTTCAACCATAAGATAAAGCAATGTGTAATACCCCAAATTTAGTTGCCCGGTATATCCGTAGGATGACAATGAATATATTTCGCATGTAGTTATTACCTTTTTGCATTACCAAAGCCAACAACGAAGATAAAAGTCATTAACCATGGCACATATTCGTATGGTACAACGATGTCGTATTAGTAGATGCGTGCGTCCCAACAACTTTTTTATTAAACCTACAAAGCACGTGTACCAGAGGTAGTAAAGCAGCGGATGATGGTCACCTTAGGAGTATTATCACCATGTCTCAGTAATAACCTCGGTCGTATAATGAGACTGTGGCTCTCATTTAGAGAACGTCTGTCGTTTTACAGCCTCATTAAAGCTGTATCTCCATTTGCACCGCCTTCATCATAAGCTCGTGCAAGTAATGAGTGTTAGAAAGGTGATCTACTGCAGCTGAATATCAAAGGATGTTAAATTTCAAAGTCGATGGAAGTAGCAACTTATCAAGCCGTTTTTCCAGCATTATCAACAAAGCCAACAGCGCCTTGCCCCCACATAACCCAACTCGATATTGGCGAAGCTGTAAATGTTTATTGCAGCATTATAAAACCAGCTTTAATCACTGACAGCCAATACATTTGTTGAACGATTTATGTAGACGCCAAGGTTCACTTTATGCACACTATTAAATTCTACTCTCGCATTAGGGGCATATACATAACGTACATTGCCCACGGGATTCTCCTTAGACGTAGATGTCTAAGCAGGGTCAACGCTTTCCGTTTAATTTCCAACTTTGTTTGTCCCACTTCTTCTTTTGGTTTATCGCTACCGACATTACCGCATAACCCAAAGCTAGCACGCGCATTTTAGACACAATTATATGAAATATGTTGACAAATTATTTGGCAGCAAATTAATGTGCCGGATTGTTTGGGGATTTTTTGTTGAATTGCATAGCTTATTGGTGATATGATCGATTGAACTTATGATGAAGGATGTCGAAATTTAGAAGTAATAAAACCAGCACATATCTGATGACTACTGACAATCTTCGTAATATTAAAATTGTATTTATAAGAAAACACGTGCCATTGTGCCTATCGCGCGGCGTTAGTGCCTTAGTATCGTGAAACAGACTACCCTACGGCGCTTAGACTGCAAATTCGCTATAAGCGTCCCTAAATTGTTTCCTATGATGTTATATTTGACAGGATAAATCGTGTAGCACTACATGTCACAACGGGATTCCCTTATCCTTGCCTAGACCTCATATTGACCCCCGCCATGATAAGACAATGTCCCCACGATAATGTTTAGTCACTGCTGTGGCCGCTGCCTTCATGCCGTCATGATCTACATAACTATCTGCCATTACCTCATGTCACTGGTTCACTGAATTCAGATAACCCAGCCAACAAAGTAGCAATGCGCCGTTTTGAGCGGGCTATATCACTTTAATAGTCCTATACCTGTCCATACTGCTGCTGTGTATTGCAGCAGACACAATCCGCCACATTCTTTCCGCTCATCAAGATCAAGCGTCATAACGGGCCAGTAGCGGAGTAAGACTATGACCGCTCACTGAGAGTTCAGGGGTAAAGTAGAGCATAATCGTAACCATCAGCACTTCAGGTACTCGAAAAAATCATTATCTATTGACTTGACTTAAATCCATAAACACAGGCTTTTCAAGGACAATCCTCTGTCTTCTGTGTCGGCTCAATATCCCCTCGTGGATACTAAGTTTAGTTAGTGTACATGGTTTTCCTTGTTCGTTGTGGTCACACAAAATACGCATCTATGTCTAGTGTCGTACAATATTTCAACGCGCCGAAGGAGAGTATCGATTTGGATGCAGATGCCGATCGGTAAGCCACAGTGTTTGTGCTTTACCTACTATCGACTGCATTCAAATGGCCACGTTTTTACCTCGCCGAGACTGAACTGAAGAACCTGTTTCTAGAATATTAGAATATTGGGGGTTTGCTTATTGCAAGATATCTGCCTCTCCAGATAATATAATTGTTAAGAATCGATCTTCGTCGTTAAATACCTTAGAGGGCGAGAGGGGAAGGTTTAAAGCAATAATGTAATGTGTGATTTGCCCGTTTCAAGTGTCGGATTACCCAGCTGCTTATGAGGTGGATTAGATATGGCGAATTGTTCTGTACCGAAAGACCGTGTCTCTCTTGACAATTTACTTCTTTTACAGTATCGCGATCGTGCTAGGAATTTCCAATGCCCATATATATTTTCTTCGCAAGGTTTTATACCCCAAAATGCATGTCGGCAGAACTTACATGGCATATTGAGGAGGTCAGCATTGACTAGGAAGAATTATTGGAGTATTTCAAACTGTGTCAGATGCTGTAACACTTAAGGGCCAGTCATTATGCTTTATTTTGATATATAGGGTAGGGATATATATATATATATATATATATATATATATATATATATATATATATATATATATATATATATATATATATATATATATATATATATATATATATATATATATATATATATATATATATATATATATATATATATATATATATATATATATATATATATATATATATATATATATATATATATATATATATATATATATATATATATATATATATATCTTATTACTAAAATTTATGACTCAAATAAAGCACAATGACTGGCCCTTAAGTGTTAAAG
Source organism: Urechis unicinctus (assembly GCA_034190875.2). Taxonomy (NCBI): domain Eukaryota; kingdom Metazoa; phylum Annelida; class Polychaeta; order Xenopneusta; family Urechidae; genus Urechis; species Urechis unicinctus. The sequence continues at coordinate 71,615,222 of CM067351.1, forward strand.
CATCTGACACAGTTTGAAATACTCCAATAATTCTTCCTAGTCAATGCTGATATCCTCAATGTGCCATGTAAGTTCTAAACGACATGCATTTTTGTATATAAAACCTTGCGAACCGATTCCTTTCTTGTTTGCAGTTGAAATGTCAAGAGACACGATCTTTCGGTACAGAACAGATTAGCCATTCGCATCACCTCATAACTCATTCGGTCGATATATCAATGTGGTATTCGATTGATCATGTGTTTACACTAGAATCGACCTCTATATTCAAATGATCATTGATTATTGACCCTGTAGCACTCTGTCGACGAAGATGTGTTTCTTTGAACATTACCCCAAGTGTGACCCCAATCCCGTTTATCATTATTGATCCTTCAGACTTAGGGCTCTGGCTCTAAGTGGAATAGTAATTCTACAAATCAATATAATGATCATCCATCCGAACGCACATTATGGTGCACTCTGATCCGGCAATCCTTAATATAGGTAAATAATCAATCATGCGTTATCTTCATCACACCAGCATGTCAGATGCAATGTTCGTTTGATTCTTGATATATTCTTGATATATTCAAGTAACAGAGGATTTCAAAACATATACACGACTGGCATTGACAGGAAGTTTTATAAATGCAATCAGATTACGAATGCACAAATACACAGAACCTGAGCCCGAAGTCTCAGCCACAAGAGATGATTTACTTCCGTATAAACACAAAAATCATGTCTTGTCTTCAATGTTGTGGGTGAACATGAGCGCTTAACTTTTTATTTACTGAATTAGTGTCATTGAAGGATCGCGCATGTAACTTTCTGTATGACACACACTAATATATAACAATCTGTTCATCCTTGCACTCACAAGTAGGGTAGAATATCGATTTAATATAAAGAGATCCAGGAAGCATATAAGTTTTGTGAATGAATGACACACATACGGCTTGCAATCTGTACATCAAACGGACAAGCAAAGAGACGAGGTTCAGAACAGAAATGATCATGAAATGGCTTAAAAATAGACTGAACTGATGAAAGACGCACACTGTGAATCTGACAAAATGTATCACGCCATAGAGAAAGTACCATTCTTAGAAATGTTCATCACGAAGGCCATTTGACTGCAATGGGGATGATTGAATAGCCATATACGTTGAGTATCAAAGTGGTACAAAAATATTATCAACGTACCGGGGATCATTCTAGGATGTCGCTACTTTCATCATTGTCTAATGCTGACAATCACACGATGATATTGGCTGATACATGTTTCAAAAGGTAATATATATATCACACTTTGTAGTCTGGAGAAAAGGTATCGGGTTGTTTAATGTGATAATCCTCCCTGATGGAAACACTCGCTCTGCGGAAAATATGCGTTTTTATTAGACAAAGCTTGGCTCTTTTATGAACCATACAGTAGTTAATGTAAATAATAAGAAGTGTTTAAAATATCCCTGTCTATGTGGTGCCATTAATCAGAAATCATCTCATTGCCCAATCTGCAAAATTATTAAACACCATTGAAGAACCCCAATCGTACTTGGAATAAAGGGACAATTCCTGATATTTCAACACACCAAATACACAAATATTTACATTTTTCCTTGTAGCCTTGTGGCTCATGGTAGAAAAGTGTTTGTGTTCAATCAGTTCAGCGTTCCATAAGTACATTTGGGATTCCAGTTTATCATAGTTTAACAACAAACGCAAACATAAAATTAACAAACGAAATGCAGGCTAAAAAAGAACCCTGTACATAACACCTATTAAAAATTCTCGCTTCACTGTTTACTTTTAGCTCTAAAAGAAGGATTGCGTAGAGCAAGAAAAATGTAACGTTTCACTCATACATAAAACGTTCTTATATTTGCAATTCAGAAAACATCAGATAACAATAAACTCATTTATTGCAGCACAACGCGGAATGTTTCACATGGCCAGGGACTGGAGAATGCATTCGTTGCCGAAGTAGTCATGGCTTCACACGCGAATTACCGTCATTTTATACATTTACCATTGCGACTTCGACTTGACAAGTTTGCACTCGGCTGCGCCATCACAAAAAGAATTACGAACAAGCAGCAGCAGGCCCCTAAGACTGATTAATTCTCGGATTTTATTTATATGCTGGATTGTGTAAATTGTCATTCTAAAAGGTGAATGGCCTATTAACCTACGCTAGCTGCAATGACACGACGCTTCATCTATACATCCGTTCGATGCCCCTGCCGTTCATAACATATTCCATTGATATAGCTTTTGTACTTTCTATAGTCTTTACAACGTAACATACAGAGACAACACACATATAAGATGCCTGTGAGAGTTTTTTTGCACTGAATATACCATATAAAAAGTTTATATCAGAGTTACCTCAGTTATTGTATTGGATCCGGAATATTTTGCATTTATCTCTCGACAAATGAAGTTTAAGTAATGTTGACCTATAATGGTTTCATAACCGTTAACACAAAAGGCTTGCGTAGGTGACTCCTAACGGTTGAATTTATACATGGTGTGTGCATGACAAACAATCGTGTAGAATCATATAACCCATTGAAGCCGAGCATCAGTGGTCTGGTTGATTATCTTACTATTTGCATTGCCGTATGTAGTTTTACTCATCTTGGATTACCAGTTGACATAGTGTGCATATTGAACAGGTCCGCTTATATCCTAGAGATTTAGGTGCTTGCGTATAAAAAGCTGATAAGCGATGAATTCGGCAGCATTAGATCAGATGAGTTACGCAAGTACAATACATATCTAGGACTTCATGGATCAAGTGTTGTATGCTTTAAAAATATCATAAGGCTTTTGCTCGGATTAGTGTTGAGAAGTTTGTTGAGCAAAACGTGCTGATATACTTGTCAGACAGGCTGCCAAGCTGGTTTTATTGCGTATTGATTTGTTTGTGGTTGCTAACCAGCTATTACGTTATCGACACATTGCCATGTAATTGGACCCATAACCTATGAATAAATCATACTTCATGATATTCCCTGTAAGCCAGGCAGCTCAAATCAGCTGTTCTGCCAGTTGTTTCTGGCGCAAACAGTTATGTTATATTGCTCACTCTGTTTCTACCTAATGGGCGCAAAACATCACGCCAGGAGTTATCGACGAGAAGAACGACTTCATCGGGACGACCTTCCTAGTTTTATATATCAAATATCGTTATTAACATCCATATCGACGAAATTATTTTTTGAGCGCATCATTACCTTCGCACCAAACGACGAAGATTGTCTTTTGTTCCAGCTCCGTGTCAATGGCAGCATATTGTATTGTTATATTTGACACTGCAGGGCAATACGATTATAACCCAGGATCAATGAATGGGCAGTGCACCATAAATCACACTGAAAGATTGTACACTCAACAGTTAAGTTCGCCTACGCAGGTAGGAAGCGGTTGCACTTACCAAGCGTTTGCTGTTTATCTGCTTATGGTGAACGTTAAATAATACTCCCAGTTCCAAGTGCTCATTGAGCGTGTTAAATGCTTACACGATGAGCCATATATGGAATCCGGCTTATATCATGTCCATTCGAAAATCTCACAGATATGGTACAGCCCATTCGCGCCAATCAAAAGCTTGGAATGTAGCAAGAATTTTGTCATACTCACGACAAATATAGCATCTATGCAGTGGGAGCATAGCCTCTTTATTATTGGACTAGCATCATTGCCGTATTTTACAATGATACTACATGTCACTCAACCAATAGCTATATCATGTTAGGTGTAATGAATGTTTGTTTGATGCCTCATCGAACCCCTGCGCAAGCTTACACCGCTATAGGAATTGTCTCTCATCCCTCATACCTGCTCATTGAGGATGTGTCGCAGTACACGTCACAGATGGACCGCCTCCAATCGAGCAAGTGCTGTTGCTTGATAGTAGCCTGTTCAATCATAAAATGTAATTTGTTATTCAGGCGGTTTAATTCTTTGCTGTGATTTTGGTTTCCTGAACATCTGCTATTGCCCACATTTTCGCTGGGCAAGCATGCTGCTTATCGCATTTGTAAATCCAGGAATTAAATCTTGAATTATGGAATATCGATTGTGTTGCATTATAAATGAATGTTTCTGATCAATGTATCAGGTACATTACATATCTCATTGACGATACGAATGAAACGCACACAAAACAATCAAGGCGGACGTGCAATGTTGAAGAATAAAGGGCAATATTCAGTGTGCAGTCTAGATAAACGGTTTTTGAAACCAACCATGATTGGACCATGCAGGAAATATGGCGACATTCAAGGCAAGAAACTGTCTTGATTAATAGGCACAAAAATAAGCAAATCCAGGCCGTGTTTGCTTGCATAATGCTAAAACGTTCCGCAAATGTCAATAAAGATGCATCAACATTTGGTCTATATAACCAACAGCACTGTTATTAAAGTGCATATTAGTGACGACCTTACAACGGCTACCATTGTGTCGAACATGCGTATTCATTGTACATCAACTTCCAAATAGATCCGGGCTATTTGCTTGCAATGCTGAACCTGCTCGTTATAATACTGGGTTGATTAAACTACATACATATCCTCATATCTTTATTTGTCAAGTAGCCAAAGCGCGTTAGCTACACTTGAAGGCCTTAACTTACTTTACAAAGTAACCACACATAGTAAATTTTGAGAGAATGATGTGAAAGCGTGAATTTGTAATTGAATATGAATCGCAACTGTATCGTTTAGTTGTGATGTTAATAATATAAGTGTATCTAACATATTCGTACCTCTAGTTCAGCATCCTACATGGTTTAATGGTACATTTCGTCATTTGTCACAAAGACAGCTACAAATGTATCCAAGACACAATGTCATGCAATGAATAATATTTAGAATTATAGTGCTCCTAATCCTCTGATCTGGAGTCTTGTATACAAGGTTTTGCAGAATGATACATCATCGCACTCAAACATTGTTGTTCCTCAAGCTCAGTCATTCTTGAAAGTCTTACAAGTGAGTACGTTTCCTGCCGGTAGAGCTAGAGAGTGTCATTTATAGCATCTTTAGACCAAATATGTATTTATTCCCAAGATATGTTTATGGTTGCTATTTATATAATGTATTCCTGACACGATAGCGACTACAATGAATCGTAAATACGATTGTCATGCATTCACTCAATTTGATGTCAATTGGCATGATTGTCACGTTGAATACTAAACCAGCTAAATATATCAAATTGCCGGCTGAGATCGGTACATTATATATCTTTAACCACAACTGTCACCTCAATATCTGATTGATATCAGTTGAAGTACATATTAAGCAAAATGTTGGCGTTGTTCAATTCGGTTCCTTGAAGGAATCGTACAATCTCGCTGTATAAATTGTTAGAATCTGCTATATAACTGATGATTTGACTGGCACTTGATGAAACGTGTGATATATGACGCCCTTCTATTGGGATGATCTTTAGATATCTGAGATACCAAGCATTATACCATGACCGTCGCATTATTGTTCACTATCTGATTGAAAACAAAATTGCTATATTGATGAAACGCACTGACGGAATAGAATATTGCACTGGCTATACTTTAGCCTATCCATGGCTATCCTGTCTCTCCCTGTGAAAGAAGCAAATCAAACACAGACAGATTTCCAATTTTTTGTCATATCGAGAAGTGTCCGATTTTTCATCAAAACTAAATGTGGGCCAGATATATATTGCATGGGGTTTAATATATTGGTCTTGCAAAACATTCCGGTCCTTAGGGCCACTTTTATAGACAAGAACGATGGCCCATTTTAGGTAATAAACTACAGTAGAAAACGAATTCATTGCCACACTCCTATGAGTAAATGATTCGCTTATCTTATCTATTCGGAATGGAAGAGCCTGGACATATCACTCAAGTAAGCTTGCAGTAGAATATTCGCGCGATCATTCCAGTCAGACATTACTATTCATAATACTGATATCCTGTCATTACATATCAAACTAGTGTGTAGTTCAATACTTGGTTTTAGACGAAACGTATGACACATTTGTTTGTATCATCACATCAGAAATTGGCAACGCCCAATGAGGAACTCCGGTTGCCGTTACGGTTAGCAAGATGATTTTGTGGCCATTTATAGGCTTACGCGATGATTAACAATTCATTCTAACCTAAATGCCTTAATATCGCTTGCACCAAACAATTCACCGCTCTAATAATTACGACAATGTCGACCATTCAATACGTCATTGCGGTGACTGATAGACGTTATTACTGACGTTAACAGCCTGAATCTTCAGCTGATGCCTAATGATTGACGAGGGAAACTACAATCGCAACTTCTCCTACTGGTTCCAAGGAGCCCCAATACCCCAGGATACTATGTCTTTAGCTTGATCAGTGTGCGCTAAGTAGGTTTCACGAGCCAAAATCTATGATACATAATTTAAAGATCACAAACTGCTGTTCAAATTAACACACAATGATGCTGTCCAGTTAGTTTAATTAGCTAAATGGTTGACGGAGTAACTCACTATGGCAAATGCATGTTATATGTATGTGATAATGAGGCGGTCAGCTATCCTGATGTGTTGAAAGCGCCGTGCATGTTTTGACAATACGGTTTGCTCAAAATATTGGCACTGAATGACACACTATTCTGGCAAGCTTAAAAGCGGAAAGGCTATGAATTCAACACAGTTTGGAATGAAGCTTGTATGTAGGAAGTGACTTTGCAATAAGCTAAATGAATAGTTACGATATCAATATCCCCAATGGTATTTCCGTTCGTGATATATTAATATGTTACAGGCAAACATCTTTAAATGGATTGGAATCAGAGTGTGCTATTTAGCAGTGTTTTAGTGGCTTATTAATTATTATTTTTGTTCTACCGCTAGCTACGCTTTTATTGAAATGTTTTGGCCGTTACATTAGCTAACAGTGATTGCGATAAGTTTCAACCATATTATTAGGTGCGAAGCACTAGCTGGAAATCAATAATTGACTAGCTATAAAATTAAATGACTTGTGTTGACTCAAAATTGCCGTGATGAAGTTTGATTAGCAACGTTATACTAATGTATGTATAGTTATACTAATGTATGCATTTTAGGATTTCATTTGCATCGAGACGTTGCTGAACGTTATTGAACTTGCACACTACTTTTGTAAAAATATTTAAAGGTAGCTAACACTGCAGTGATAGACGGATACACAATTAACCACGTTCTTTTATCGGATATAGAGCTTGCGTCGGACATCATTCTGTTCAATGAAAGCGACTGGAAACATCTGTCAGTATTTCAGACGATTCGTGAATTACTACTTCGGCCTCTAACCGAGAGTTAGAGAGCAAGAACAGAGGTCTCATACAATACACACATATTATTCGCTATTTTATCCACCTCAAACATATTACAACCTATCCCCCGTTACAATATAATTGGCATTACGTATGCCTAAACCAATGCATGCTTTATTTATATTCTAAGGAGTAAAAGCGCATGATTTTCTAAGGCTATTCTCCGAATATAAAAATGTTCTGCTGGTAATAATTTCATTAGTTAAAACGATCAAAGTATTGCATTATGACTTCCTTTGTGTTTTTTTATTGAGTTACAAGAATGATCCTGCAAGAAGTATGTTATCGACAAATTGAACAACCATGGATGGCGTCGAATACAGCCACAATACACGCAAGATTGCAAGGATCGTATTTTTCACCGTCACTAATTGTGACTGGTTCCCCCCGGCACAAATTAAAAGTATCGAAGGCAGCCTGTATCAGTTTCAATGCATCATGCTCAAAGTGCATTAAGCACAATAGCAAAAGCTGCTATGCTGTTAGTATAACTAGTCTGTCCTGTCAGTCCGATTTATGGGCAATGAACCTTTTGCGTGATCAACGTTACACCACTTTGACGCTGCGACGACTCTTCCTTCTTGAACAGTTTAATTGTACAAATAGACCCACGGCGGCATCGTTATTTGCTCATAAGACAATAGCCTCACCTTAGTCTGGACGTAATTCACGGACTATGATTCTGTTATGTTGACCTCCTGCTCTGCTCCTCTGATTTATGTCACTTTATGGCTACCGGGGAAGCTCTAATGTAGTTACTGTTTCTTTTTCTATTTACAGTCGTTTTGCGTAGCAAATAGTACACGTCATTTGCTTGCACGATTATCTACTTATGTAATGACCTAATAACGTCTCTATCCTGTTAACCCGTACTAAGTATTAATAGAAATGTATAGGCTTGTGCGGGCAATGTACAACCAGCATAAATTGCATTGACAGATGCAGCAGTTTAAATTAAATGGCCCAGAATGTTATCATTGTTTTGATGTTGATATGATGCCAGCTTTTATCACTCTAGAGGAAAACAAACCTGCCAGTGCAATAACACAGTAACTCCGTGCCATCATGCCATTTATATACACCACTCCATCCCGTGTCTCTATTCCGTGTTTATGGCCCCCGGTCAAGAGTGCAAATGTAATTGCATTGATATTATTGTTGCTATCGTGTCTTAGATATAGTAGCAGAGTGTGAACATGCCTACGTTCGAATTATTTCATGTTGAACCTTACTTGATTAGGTTCATCTTGTTGGCAGCAATGAGCATTTTAAAGTTAACTTGAGAATTGAACTATTTAATTTGTGGACGAAGCACCTGAGATATCCAACTGAAATAATTTCCGCAGAATAGATAACTAACATGTGCTGAAAAGCTTCCGTAATGTTGCGAGGCTTATTCTATTATCATGATTAAATAAAGCGAAGCCACCTTTGTCTGAAGGCAGCTTTGGAATAGAGTATCATAATCGCATAAGACATTAGTTACCCATTCATCAGTTGGAAACGATTACACTGATTACACTGATTACACTGATTACACTGATTACACTGATTACACTGAGTACCGTTTAAACGTGGTGCAAATGTTGCGGCTGATGTCGCTGACAATCAGTGCTATTCTGACGCAAGGTTTGGCTGGAGACGTTGATAATAGCTAGCGAGACCCCCCATGCACAATAATAACACTACGTAACTAGCTTCTTAATAAGTGTGATATTACCACCTTTAATAATAGGCAAAGTGATTGAATCAGGAAATGATTATCCAAGTTGGCAGTCGTTCCGATGATAGATACAATAATGGTGAGCTACCAAGGTGTGTGCTATATTGTTCATTGGAATTGATTATCATAATTATTTTGTTGGGGAAAGGGGCAGTGCGTTATCAGTGTCTGGTTAAACTAATATTCATCAATTTCATAAATTGTGCTTCATAGCAATTGTACCCGTTCCTCTGCTATTGTTCCCCATTTGGAGGATGCCATTCAATGGCGCTATCAAATCGAGGGTTCGAATACATCTCTTGAATGACCTTGTCTACACTACAATTCAACCGATAACCTAATGGATGGGATGAGGCATTGTCCTTATATTTCACATCATTAGTCTCGGCTGCTGCAGTGAGAGTCAAACGGCCACTGGTAATGCTCCTCATCTATCAACAGCATTATATGCACCCCGTATTTGGTAGCCACGTAATGTATCACCCCATTTCCCGAACGCTGCAGCAAAGATCAGTCATGCTGTCTTTATGTAAGCCCAAATGGAATATACAATGTAAGTCCGTGGAGCGATAAACGACGTTCAGTGTGATAATGACGGTACGTTACTAGAATAAGTAGCTGAATAATAATCGATACCTTTATAGGTTTAACACAGTGTTGATTTCGTGCAGTATTAGTGTGCAAGGTTGATATCTTCATGGGTTTAGCGCAGTGATAATCACTTGCAATATGTGTGTGCAAGCAAGGTAAATTATCTTTGACCCAATGATACCCCACTATACTTGTGTAGTTTCTTGAGTGATGTGCTTTGAGCAGTACGCATATTAATTGTGCAATGTACTATACTGTAGGGGCTTCGAATTCCCGAATCAGACATGTGAAAAGCACAAAAAGCATAGATTCTGGATATCATTATATGATATTATGGTATATAACTGTGTTCTTTGATTAATGCTCGTGTAATAACAATAATCACAACCTGCTCATCCCGTAATGATCCATGGGATCCAGAGTGTTTTGCATGAGGAACGAACTGGTGTAATTGATGGCTCTTCAGCAAGAAGGATAGGTGGACCATTTATGAGTTTATGGAAATTAAATGGCAATTGATAAAATGAGTTGATTAATTGATTGTTGCAGTCTGCGTCACCAGGCATTCAGGTAGTAAACTAATCAACACGAATCACGATGTGTTTATCTACCTGCTTCATTCACGCAACTGTTTTCAGAAGCAACCTTTCTAACACATGTGCAATCATTGTTGTTGCTTACACTCATACAAATAAAATGTGCATACATCATGAATGTTCCTTGATAAAAGTAATTCGTTGTGCTTTCAAGCATACAGGTAAACTCATTTAAGGCTTTATTACCGCATTAACGTAGTAGGATAAACAACGTAGACGATACACAGTAATTATCAGTACAGACATAGTTACATTCTGGGTTCTAGCGGACGCATTGTGCACTCATAGACGAGTTGAAGGTCATCCAGACTTAATGAGCGCAAATGGATTTCACATGTATATATCTTACCGATCTTGGCCCGAAAACGTAATCGTTATACAGAAATATCATGTACCTTCAATGCTACTTGAGGCGTAGATGTTGTCGACAATATTTCTGATAGCACGGCACGATCCTCGAAAATTATTTGGGTGCTTCCAAGCTGAGGCAAACGGATTTCGTTGACTACCGACAGCAAATTTTCTGTGGGACTGCAATTTTAGCAGTGAAAGTGAGTATTCGAAGCGTTCGACTGAAGACGCTAGAACAAATCATTACTTTGTCTTGCATGGAACTCATTCTCTCGACCGATTCCTGCGAACCGGACGTATCATGAAATTAGTTTTATATGTTTGAATGTTATACAGGTCCTAAATGTCCCACTCAGCGCAAACAGGTATATTTTTGTTCTAACATAACTAGCCGCATGTAAGCTAGTGTATTTATCGGCACATAATTTTATTGAATATCTGCGATTCCACCCTGCACGCAACCACTACACTCACCTGGTTGGCATTTTGATATCGCAATTGCAACACAATTGAATCGGTGCAACTTAAAAATATCAAGCAAATAAGCAAGTAAGACACATGCTTAATATTAACTGGCCTGCTTTGAAGCATTGCAATACTCATTTCCCCCGTCGTTATGCTCAGTTGGTATCTAGAAATAAAACACAATTCTGTAACAATACATTATAAGTTAACTGCAGCATAACTAAGGAAGCGTTATTGAGCAAACATTAGCTCCCGTCATGGACATTGATTTAGTTGATAGTTGAGGTAGTATATCGTGATATTTATAACTTCCATTGTACAACATCAAAATTTAGACTGGCATTGTTTGTTTTATTGACTGTTTAAAAATTGCGGCTTACCTGTGTGTGTCCGCTCCTCGCAAGCGAGACATATAACTGCGATATGGGAGAATAAAGAGTAATACATTCAACCTTAAGAGAGTAGCCGAACATTAGTTGAATCCCTCTGCACGACAAAAATACCTACTCGCATAACGATCCGTTTCCTGTGAGTCAATGGTTAATGAAACGCGTCACCTTGATGCAGCAAGTAATAACAGACGGTACAATGCGCTACTAAGATGATGGGTACAATCAGGAGAACAGTCATGATCGGTACAGACCGTGGAATCGGAAATATAACTCGCTTCAAGACATCGAACTGGTTATCAAATATCTAGATGTATCTAAATCCCTACATAGGTAATAAGAACAAATTTCCCCAGAACGTGGAGATGCATTGCCAATCCAGGAAGAAATACATTTGTCTCAGATGATAAAAGAAACACTTGAGCTAAGGATATTGAACAGCCGGAAACGCAAATTTAATCGACATCAATATGGCATGATATATTGCATCCGCCCCCGTTTCGTTGATTTATTGGTGTATCGTCGTTAAATCACTGTAGGTGTTATGGTATATACCATCCGCAAATACAGTAAATCCTATTTTGGTGCAAGCAAATATATACTGCAAAGAATTATTTTGTATTCTGACACAGTTGGCAGGCATATCAATCACTTGGTCCTGTGATACCATGAACTCGTTCTCTGTATGCATAACACACATGCAGCCAACCCTGAATGGAATCACGCCATTATATATTATACTCTGCTGATGATAAATCGGACTTAGTATTCGTTATCACTGTAAGTGATGCAATGCGGTGTTATCAAAGTTTCGTTCTTGTTGCTGACAACCTGCAGTTCAGTTTATGACTGAACGATAGTTTTTTAAATCACCCAATCTTTTTTCAAGGGGTTACTGAGGTCACCGCCTGTTGACATTAACGTACCTTTATCAGGTAACCTCACAACTTACATAAAGAACGCGAAGAAATGAACGTGCAAATTTGTCTCAAGGGATGACATTTATTGTGCAACGGCCTTCGTTTTAAGATGAATTCGTGTACATATGTTCCTTTTTCTGGGCCCATGTAATCAAACTTTTCGATTTATTAACTTGCACATTCTTCCTGGATAAATATTTACCAACTAATAACCAAGCACCTCGTAACTACGCCACCCATTTTACTATGCATCAAACATGTACAGTGTGCAAATCACCGGTTAAATCATCGCGATGTTAAATCTACCTGAAGGTGATTGAAGGTGAAGATCGAATCTTACCAATTATATTATCTCAAGGTGTTGGCATCATGCAATAAGCAATTAAATCTCTCATATTTGAGCTACAATCACATTTACAATGATTGGTCCTCCCAGGCTTTGCGCCGTGGCTATACGTCTTACAGCAATGTATACCTTCGGCCGTCAAGGTTATTATCATACACCTTGATGCACACATCGTGCACTCTGGATCGCTAATCCTCCATAAAGATAAATAGTCAATTAACTTTTCGTCTTAATCACCCCAGCATATCAGGTGATGAAAGCCAAATCGTCTGATCTCATATACTATAGCAAGAAAACGTTCCATCCATTTATAATATCATACAAGTCCTATATTAACAGTAAGATATATCACAGCATGGATGGCACCCTGCAACAGCAAGCAAGTCCGTAAATTGACTGAATTATCGGATATGATTAGATATGAACTTTTAATGCATGTTCCCCCTTTACACTATCCAATCCGGGAACAATGTAGACGGTCAAGTAGTTGTCATAGATTATGGATTCAAAGTTACAAATTGGTTCCAAACTCTTGTGCCCATAAATTGCCAGGGACTATCGCACTTGATTGCTGAAGGGGCTGCATCAATATTCAGAAATACCAGGAATCGTAGCCGACAAATAAATCCCAATTAGCCCTAACTAGCGATCCTATTCGTCGCCATATTACCCTCTTAAGCCATGATAAGCTTACTAACCCGAAACAAATCGGCCAATATGCCCCGATAGACGAATATTTCACACATTTGTCCAAAACAATGGTTTAACATCGAGATGATTCTTTGCAAAATGACAATAAGGCCACGCCACTTGCATAGTTCTAAACTGCATCCAATATTCTATCACAAATTAAAGAATCACCAGAACAATCCCATTATTCGTCCTTTGAATTGTCGTCCATATTGCGCTTTTAAAGTCAACAGGGTTTCGTTTAGAGTCATTGATGCACATGTCATGATTGACGTAAGGTGGTAAAACACTCCAGTCTGAATGGATTGAATGCGAATTCACTAAATGATGCATAGACTGGTAACGACTCGTTAACTCGCACAGATGGTATGGGCGAGCTATGTAACTGATGACTTGCATGACACTTGATGTAACGCCTTAGGTATCTTATGTACCAAGCATTGCATGCTGACCGTCGCATTATATTGCACTATCTGATTGTAAAGCTTTACTTTTTTGATGAAACGCCACATTCTATCATAAATTAATTAACGATATCAAAATGCTGCTCGATAGCATACCCAATCATGCTGCTCAATTTGATGTAAGTTGAATAAACACGATATTGTATGGATGAACTCATCAGGGCAAATGCATTTGATGCGTATGTCATAATAAAGCTTACCGCTATCCTGATGTGTTTGATGGGCCGTACAAGCGGTGACTGCGGGAACATTTGTAACATACTTATCAAGCATGCATAAGGGAGTGAATTTATGCATCATAGAGTAGTATACATTACTGAACACGTTGGTTGTTCCCACGAAGAATGACGATGTTAATATGAAAATGCATCACCCTTATAATCATTCAAAAATCGTTATTTATGTATAGTTATGCGAATGTAAAGCCATGCAACTACTAATAGCACCTGTTGACATAAGATGGGCGTCATGCTTTGATTTTAAACAGGTTTGTATTTGCTTAGGTCTTTTATGTTAGATGATGCCACAGTCAATTACGCTTTTATTGAATTGCTTTGGCTGAAACGTTCGATAACAATGGCTATAACAGCCGTTTTTATCCATGGCGTCTGCATGGTATTAATGCCAGTGACTCTACCGCCTGGATTATAAGCTGGTGTAAGTAAATTGTCTTTGACCTAAAGAGTCCAAATACCAAAGAATGTTGAATTCCGAATTCATTGGTATTAGTAAAATATCAAGCCATTTCACCAACCATATCAACAAATCCAATTGATCCTTGCCCTCATAGAACCAGCTTAATATTGGCAAAGCAGTAAATTTGTGAAGCGTTCTGGAACCAGTAGTATTCCCCCACCGGATTCTCATATTCATCAAGTGCTTAAACAAGTGGGAAAATAATTTGCCAGCAAATTGACGTGCAGGACGCTATTGTCCTTAAGCCAGATGTGTCAGCACTATTGTGCAGTTTTATTGCATATCCCATTGGCCAATGAGGAATAATTACGAATACCGCCGCCGTGCATTCGATATCTAGCAAGACGTAATTCCTCGACCTAAGCTTAATTGCAAGCCAGGCATAATTGAATTTATGTGAGGAAAACATTTGAGGAATGTTGCAATATGCTGTCGTAAGGCAGGAGAGATTTTGATCACATGCAAAAATGCAACCCGATCTAAGCAAAAGTGGTGATCAAAAAAGCACCCTCAGCCGTAATCAAGCCCCTGCGGATTCTTGCAGATGTGAATTTAGCAGCTGTATGCTTTATAACGTTACCCACAATTCAGAAGTTTAATTCCTGTCTCGTAGGTCTGCGTCAGACTCTCCCTACCCTGATGCGTTTACGTTAACTATATTCCCGGCGTGCAACAAATTGTTTGGTCATATTTAGCTCCAGTGATACTCTACCGGCACGCTATAGAATTACCCACAACCAGGATTTCATATAAGGCTTGGGTACACAAGGCGCGCCAACAAATCACCTCTAGACCAATATGGCTGCTCGTTTCAATAGCAATATACTACAGACAATCTCCGTAAACCGCTTTATCATTTCACTGTGGTATTTGCATATGTATCAACTTCAAATGCATAACATAAATATGTTGAAATAGATAGTTGCCGACCGTTAGACTACTGAACTTGTTTGTACAACACATATATCAGAACTGTGCCAAGTGTTATATAAGAGATATATGTGACAAGACAAACGCAACTACATTCTTTATAGTTAATGCTGATACCTCGAAATTAAGCAAAATGCTTCACAAGCACACGAAAATATATTCCACTTCAGTTCTATTAATACACCATGAAATTAACAGCGGATGTGGTGGTTTTCAGCCTATGAATAGCACATGTTTCCGGGTTATTCCTGCCCCTGATATTCTTCACAGTACGATATCAAACATAGCCATGGAGTAGAATATGTCGGCATCTTACCACACACAAACATATTCATCATACACGAAGACAAATATGTGAAATGGGAGTTAACTCATACAAAGTTATTTGATATCAAGACAGCCCATCATTTCAATACATTGTTATCATTTAACGAATGTGAAATCATCTAGGGAACGCATATTGTAGCAAGGAGGGAATTCAACTTTTTTTTTATATTTAGTCAATCAAAGGACTGATTATGTTTGACATGTTCATTATATTAAGCCTTATAATAACCTCCCGACAGGTATCCATAAACTCAACAGCAGATATAATACCGTCTCTATTGTGGTTCACATTCTGTGGAGAAAGAAGGTTGGATTAATAACAAATACATTGCATGTGTATGTATGGGCAATGGCTTACGCTCAATGCAGACAAGAAACGTATTTGAGTTGATATTCAGTTAGCATAAAATCACAAGCAACGGACGTGATTGCAAATCATAGCCTTTGTATTTGCTGTTATATAATTTGTCGAAAAAGCGAGACAAGCACAGATTCGAAGGCTTTTAAAAAACAATCATTGCAGATTAATGATGATTATCAAACGTTAAGTATACTCCTCAATGCTTATTGTTTTGCTCTGATCCTGGCCGAATGTGTTGATGACATTATGCGCCTATGCACTTGAGTCTAAAAGATGATCGCATGCATGATATGATATGCATGTGATATACTGGACAGTGCAGTAGGCAGATTAAGCAAACACCGAATGCATAATCGTATGAGTCATAATAACAATAAACAAGGGCGAGATTTTTAAGTGGCGATCATGAGACATCACGAGCCAATGCGCTGATTAGTGTCACTATTAATGGTATATGAATATTGTGTCATTAAACGCACATCACTAGCAGACTACGTTATTCAGCGCGAGGATGCTCATCGTATACTCTTATTACCAAATAACACATAACGCGGAGCAAATAGTGACACCGCGAGAAGGCATAATCCATGCAATTATCGAATAGGAAGTGTCCATGAGGCTGACTTTAATGACAACGTACTCACTCCACAGGGCTCACCAAAAGTTTTAATGAAAAGATAAAAAGCTGAAATAATCTGTAGTCTACAACAATTAGCCTTTTTCCTACGTTGCACGACGGGATGATCAACACACACACTTACGACATACATTTGGTTCAGATAATTGATGGCAAAACGGGCACAAGCGATTGTGTACAATCCTTGAACGTCACTGCATATGAATTAAACATATGCACGAACCATGCGAGCAATAAACAGGTAACAAACGCCGCCATCCAGTCTCACGGGTGAATCAAATATGTTTTATCAGCTAACTGTATGACGTTGAATGTTATTTTATGGCGTTTTCACACCATTCGATGTTACATCTATCGGTGTGCAGCCACTGAACGGCATTTGGGTTATGCATATCATATCAAATGAATAAACCATATCATTGATGATTAGATACAAAACGTTGTCATAAAAGCACCTGACATAAGCAAGTCGATTTTATGAGTTTGCTTTCAATCAGCTTTAGATTTACAATGATTTAATGATAGGGACTCTCAGAAAGACAACCTGCAGCATAGGCACGTGAATATAGCTATTTCTAGCTTATCACACCAAGGTGAATGTAACCCAGTTAAAGCTGAGCACCGATCGTTTTGAAGGTTTCTTTGTTGACAATTCCTGTCTGGCCTAACTGTCACTGAAAACGCCGATGTGCAGAGTATGGTATTATCTCGGGATATTTACATTGACGCATGTTGTGTCTTGTAATGCAAGCATGGCAATGATAATTTATGGTGGACTATTGAGCTGACATCTAACCTGTTTGATGCCTCTCTACATTATCTGTAATTCCTTCCGTGTAACGGACCAATTAAAGCTCTTGGGCTTTAAACACCTTTATCTGCATCACCTGCATCACCTCTGACTTTCGGTACCGATAGACACATCTATGGATGCGGCTTTGTAAGGACGCGTCCATCTGGTGAGATTATTGTATTACACAATAATTAATGTGCTACGTAATGTGCATAGATGCTGTTTAATGGTACTTGTTAACTCGAGATATCATTCAGTTAACAGTGCATGGCACATCAACTCAGGAAAATCGTCAACCAATTACCTATGCACCATTCACAGTCAAGAGTTGTGTATATTGCAATAAAACATACTTCCGAAAGATCAGCTCTTTAAGCGCAATTGGGAAAAAAAATGCTCATATAAGATAAACAAAACAATTATATTCTGTTTCAATGCAAACTAAATACATACTTGTATATATGTACAATAGCAACGGCATTGATGCAACTAAATGTAAATAACAGGTTCTGTAGTTGGCAATTCTGGGCTTAATGGTTATTATCGGCCAGCTTGCGGTTACCAAGGTGATATTGACTTATTTCACAGTGTAATATCGAAAGTTCAATAAAGCGAAGTAATCGCAGTGAAAAAGGTTCAACGCAGCGTTTATCTTCCAGTTCGGAGCACATTAATCGTTTTTAAAATCGATGTTTTACTCCGTGCAAATGGACTGGCAGAGGAGTCTTCCAGTGATAAAACAAAATCAGTTGCCTTGTCAGGGTAAAATCCTTTGATCGCTCAAAAGTGGTCATATCCACTGCAATGACATTATATATATATATATATATATATATTATATATATATATATATATATATATATATATATATATATATATATATATATATATATATATATATATATATATATATATATATATATATATATATATATATATATATATATATATATATATATATATATATATATATATATATATATATATATATTCTATTTCGGAGTACATTAATCGTTTTTAAAATCGATGTTTTACTCCGTGCAAATGGACTGCCAGAGGAGTCTTCTTGTGCTAAAACAAAATCTGTTGTCTTGTCAGGGTAAAATCGCTTTGATCGCTCAATGCAATTGCTTTCTTAGCTCCCATAAATGTAACACTGATTTGGCATTCGATTCAGTTCAAAAGCTAGGCCTTACCTAATATAGTACAGGGGATACTTGGGATGTGGCACGCTTGACAATGTAGGGGGCCGACTAATCAACCTCTAAATGTATGATCCTATTAGTTACATAAGTTTTCTAAAAGGGCGAGATTAAAATTGTATTCATACGAAAACACGCGCCGTTCCGCATATTAGGGTCATTAGTAATGGTGTAGGAATGTTTTGCCAATAAACGCGCAACATAAGCAGACTACGTTGCGCAGCGTGAGGGTGCTCGTACTTTCAAATACCGCATAAAGTGGAGCAAAGGATGCAGCAGGGAGTTCTAATACGTGCAATTATCGAGTTGAATGTTTGCATGGGGCTACTTTTCCCATAATCACTGCAGTTATAACCGAGCACGAACTCAATAAGGCTTTTAATGAGAAGGCATTGGGTATAATCTGACCTAATCTGGAGTCGGACCAGACCAGGTTTTTTCTACGTTCGTTACAAGCTGTTATTAATATCTTTCGCAGGTACGAAATATAATTATTGCAGCTTATGGATCCTAGCGGGACAGCATTCATGCGTATCATCGAACAACTAACTCTACGATCTCTGAGCATCATAGCATATCATTACACATATGCATGAAACCTACTGGCAATAACGAGGCAGCCAACTCGGCCCATCCATCCCACGGGAGAAGCATTCCACTTTATCAGTTAACGGGATGTTGTATCGGCGGTTTCAATCTATTTCATGGTAGTTTCACTGCCTTTGATGTTGCATCTAACGGTGCGTTGTCGCTGAACGTCACTTGGCTAATGCATATTATATCAAATGCATAAACTATATCAATTATGATGATATACCAGTAGTGGTCATGAAAGCCTCTAACACAAGCATGTCAATTTCATGCATTTACTGGCATTCAGCTTGAGCTTTATAATGATTGAATGTCCCTCCTACAAAGACAAAACATAGCATAAATAATAGTCTCAATATGGTTATTTATGGCTTACGCACTTGTATCATCCAGGTTATCACAACCAAGTATTGAAAGTGAAGTTTACCTGATAGTTTTCAGTACTCACCACCCGTGGGAGAGACCTGTCATAGATAGCCTTCAACGTTTCTTCGTTAACAATTCCTGTCGGACATTCTAGTCGGGTCAATATATGGAAAAAAAGGGGTCGACCCCCCAAAAATTGCAAGAAAACGTTTCTTGGTTGTTTTTGGTTCCTGAACTTCTGTAGATTAACATACTAAAAGTTTACCAAACTCGGATGACCGGAAAGTGGGTTAATTAGGCAATTTCCAAGATGGCCGCCAAAATTATTAAATGCTTGAATATTTTTGGCTGCCCATAACTCAGCCATTTTTCACCCAAAACTGATTATGTAAGTATGTTTTCTAATGTTTTTGAGGTCAATCTTTCACCTGAACCTGGTTTCTTTCATGTGTGACATCCCGATGGGGGTGCAATAGGGGCACCCCTACCCCAAAACTGGTATTTTGGGTACATATTAGGGAAACCTTATATTTCCCAATTAATTAAGGAATTGCAAGAACTATTGTTTCTTGGTTTTTCATTGTTTGAACATTAAGATAGCAAAGGTTCCCTAAAATTAGAGGGTAAATCTTGGTCAATTTTAGGATTTTTACCCCTGTTTGGTATTTGTTTGAAATGTCTCCTTGGTTCATGATTTGAGATTTCTCACACGAAAACGCTGTTATAAGCATGCTTTAGGAGTTGTTTTTTTTCCATTTCAGCTCAGTGTCATTGAGACAGAGTTCTGATGAAGGTGCCCTGTTCGTTAGGAGTAATCCTAGCTGACCCCCCCACCCCACCCCGCCAACCTTGAATGAGGCCACTCCCCCTCCATCCCGGCCCATGTTATCTAAAGCAATCACATTTCTAATTGGCATTTGGTTGTTACTGCCAGCATACAAGCAAAAGCAGCTCATTATTTCATTATCTCTTGTAAACACAATATTCCTTAAATCAACAAAAACAAACTAATCATTTAGACAACTCTAATATTACCAATTATCTTCTGCATCTCCTGGCCCTGAAGGTAGGTGAAACAAGATTAAAATAGGCCCATTTCAGGCCTGAGTAGATAGAATAGTCATAATGAAAGTGAAACCCCGTGGTTCAATGGCATGCCTACATTATATGGGAAGCCAAAGCTAGAAATATTCAAAATTGTCCGAAGCCTGCTATTGGAAGCTGCTAATTTCAAAAGCAGTGAAAATTGTAGATAATTTGTTTCAGTGCTATCACAAGTTTAAAGGGTTCTACCCATGAAAATATATACCGTCCCTCTATATGGGATTAATCGGAAGGGAAAGGTCTTCGAATGAGCTGTGCCCACTTGTGGTTGCACACTCTTGTGTTTTATATGATTTCATTATATTCATGCTCTTACTAAAGGACTGTCTCGGTTGATCGCTAAGGCGACTGGAGAATGCATCTCAGTGCAGTGTCTGATTGCATTCCAATATTCGCAGCTGCTGGACATTTCAATTATATTAAGTCTGCATAACTCTACCTACAGTGCATGAATAAACTAGGTCACAAGCTTCCAGACATTGTTACAAAATTTAAAAACGGCCTACATGTTATTAGGAGGACAGACCAGTTCTGGGCAGGATTGGGATCGGATCTAACTACTGAACAGACTCTCATGCGTTCCCTCCAAAGTAGCGGTGGTCTAACCAGAGGAAGTGGCATGACAGAGTAACTAAGGACCATCTGGACACTGTCATCATCCGTGTCATCTGCGTACAACCTTGCGATCCAAGAGTTCTCTAAACAATCATTTACCTCAAGTGAACAGCACAAAGACGCCACAGTGCCAAGGGTGCAACGTGATCATGTGGACAGTACTAAACTGATGCAAAAATTAGTTGACTGCAATCCATTTGCTGAGGATTCTTCATTAAGAAATGTTGTGACTGGTGTAGTGGCCAACGCAGATGTCAATGTACATGAATATGGAGCTGTCGGCAAGGCCATAGTACAAAAAAAAATGGTTGGGCAGCCAATATTCACTTATTCCTTTAAACGAAAGGACAAAGCCATGACTCATGGTGACTCATCGTCAGTGAAAGTGAATACCGAACAAATGATAAATTCTGAACTCCAGAGATGTCTTGTAGTACAAGCTGGCGACTTGACACTGCAAGATATCATGGACTACGAACTTAGTCCATATCCTCCTGCCCTATTCGCGGCAAAACATGTGTTCCAGAAGGCTGACAAGCCACAGTTGGCTGATGCTCTACGGGATTACGCAAATGAATCCTCCAGCTCCAGCATGGCCTTTCTAACAGATTCGACGCCATATTCCAAACATTTTGTGCTTGACGGAGGCTCCTTACTTCACCGTCTGTCTTTGAAAAAAGGGATGACCTACGAGGAAATTGCCGAGGAGTATGCCAATCTCACCCTTTCCAAGTATGGACAAGCCACAGTAGTTTTTGACGGATACAGTGAAGAGCCTAGCATCAAGGCCAATGAACATCAGAGACGACAAACGAAATCACACCCGCTTGTGACTTTTGAAATGAATACCGTCTTTTCCTCTGGCAGAATGGAGGATTTCTTATCAAGGGACTCTAATAAACAGAAACTAATCCTCCTCATCGGTGACAAACTGAAACAGAGGGGTTGCGAAGTCATCAATTCGCATGGAGATGCAGATGTTCATATTGTGAAGGCAGCAACAACATCGAGACACAACTTTGATTGTGGAAGACACGGACCTTCTGTTTCTGCTTCTACATTACACTGAGAGGGACAGCAAGAAACTCTACTTTCGTTCGGACAAAAAGAAAGCAAAACATGTATATGACATTGTCCGTCTGAAGGAACTCTTGGGAAATGACATATCTTCACAGCTGCTGTTTGTACATGCTTTTGCATGTTGTGATAGCACTTCTAGGATTTATGGTATTGGCAAGAAACCCCTTTTCCAAAAAGTGATGAAAAATGATTCTCAGATAAGAGCTTGGTCAGGATGTGGCAACAATAGTTGATTCAGGATGCAAAGTCTTTGTTTCTTTGTTTGGAGGAAAAGCTGGCACATCTCTGGTAAACCTTAGAAATACATTGCTTGCTTAAAAGGTTTCATCTGCTAAATCATTTGTGAAGCCCGAGAAATTGCCCCCAACGGAATCTGCGGCAAAGTTCCACTCTCAACGTTCATTTTATCAGATCATGGTGTTGATGGGAAAGGATGAAAACATGGACCCAAAGGACTGGGGTTGGAAGTGTGAAGACAACATTTTGTTACCTGTTATGACGGACCAGAAATCGGCTCCAGAAAGGCTTCTCAAGGTTATCCATTGTAACTGTACAACAGGTTGTAGTAATACTCGATGTAGTTGCAGGAAGTACGGTCTTCCATGTACTTCTGCTTGTGGACCCCGCCAAGCTGAGTAATGTTACAATCCGCATAATAGTGATTCTACCATAGACGGTTCCGATGAAGAAGATTGTGATGATAATAACCATGCTGTGTTTTGAACAATTATATTGTGTAAATGACATTTGAACTTGATAAGAAAATTCAGGTGTGTACTATGTCAATTATTTCGTACATTTTGGTAATTTATGATGTGTGACGTATGGCGTATGACCATGACGTAGATGGTTCAATAGCCCTTCCAAGTTGTGGTTCCTTGTGTATGTACATCTGATTGATTATCAAGAGCCGAAATGTTGGTTTTCTACCAGTTCTGGCTGTCTTGATCTATTCAGCAACCCACTACGTCATGATGATGCAATATTACGTCATAGGGACATCCAGATGAATTCATCATGACCTTATTTGAATCTAACATAGAAAGGTATCGGATCGTGATGTTTACATTGACATATTCTGTTATTCTTAGTACGCGCATTGCAACGATTCGATGTACATGATATTTAAGGCTTCTTCTGTGTTGATATCTCACCTGTTGGAAGCCTCTGTACATTATCTGAAATTCCCTCCGTGAAAACTTGGAGTTTCCACATACGACCGTCTGGTTTGTAATGGGCCGCTTAAAGCTCTTGGACTTGAATGTCCTCATCTGTAATGTTCACAACCACGTCAGATTAATAATGCAATTCGCAACAACAACACTAGCAAAGCTGGAAAACATCACTTGGCATGGGAATCTGTGTTCCAATTTTGTGTAGAGAAATTGTTTTCGATATATGCGGCTTCATAAGGAAGCTTCATTTTCGTGATCATTGTTGACCTCATAGCAATACAGTCCGTGTGTTTCCAAGAATTTGTTCTAAAATGTGTGTATGTACAACGTTTTTAACGAATCATGACTATCGTGCTGGAAAATTCCATCGACGTATGCGTTTTAGTAATGACGTGTGCACTTACATGGAGCAAGAACTCAAACGATTCAAACTAATGCACAATTCACCGTCATCATTCATGTGATCTGAGAACAACGGAAAGTACATATTTCGATTAATCAGCGCTCTTCGCGTATGTGCCAAATTCGCTGATATAACTATAATGAATGGTGTTATGCATTTGTTATTTCCAATCGTATTGGTCTATGTTGAATGTACAACTATATTTACGAATCGTCTGAAAGCACCACGCATCGACAACAAATCTGGTTTCAATTATGCAATAATGGTTCCGAATCTGCATATAAATTGTGCAAAAATGCCCCCTATGGAATTTGTGTCATTTGTTCATTTTTACAATGAAACAGGGCATATAAACCTGGTACACCATTCTCAGTTAGCATTCTTGCGATCTGTATTATGTAAAAAAACATATTACCCGTATTATCAGCGTTGTATGCGTGTGCGTTAAGAATGCGTCGAGGCATTGATTCGTGTTCAATGGGGCGTGAGGTGATAATTGCAGGAAGAAAAAGCTCTAAGCCTATTCCATCACTGCCAGATATAAAAGTGACCCAATACTTAACAATAAAGTCTACAAGCAGAGCTTCCACTTAACCACTGCGAAGTGAACAGACCAGCGCAACCGAATACAAGATGGGGCGCCTTTTCTGATTCGTAGAGAACCCCACATACGCGTATGATGCCGGCAGACCTATATCAGTTAAATCGGTCGCTCTTAAGAGTATTGTGGGTAAAGTTTTAAATGAACTGATTAGTAAATGACATACGATAAGCGGTCAAGTCAGCATCAACTGGACATTGTTTTGAACTATATACCCATTATTTTCCGTGTTCAGAATAATACATTTGGTGTTATGATTTACTTCATTGTTATAGTCACCAAAGAAAGTGAATGTAGAAGTACAGAGTCATTATGATAACTAGAATTCTCCTTTGGTTTTAATTTATTAGAAATATTGATTCCACATGCTGGATATCATTTAAATAAAATTCTAGCAGAAATAAATTACAAGTGATACACACTCGTTTGTCAGAGAGGCTGATGAAGATCGCCCCGTATTATGTCGTTTCACGGACAAGTGCAGTCCTTGGTACAGCTGATGCGAGGCAAACTACTCCGAAGTAAGCCCCGGTCGAACGGTGATATGTTATTTACTCAGACGTCCTGTAGGGCGACTCTGAAGTCTGGGTGATCACATATACATTCTAGGTCGGGCATGAATTGCTTTGATTCTGACATTTCTTGGCAACACAGATTTTCAGGAATAGTGGGCAATTTTTCACAGCGTGCACAAGAGCACCACATCCAGTTACCCAGTCGCCACCCCTCCGTGTCGATGTCTCTCTCGTCCCATGTGCTATCGTCATCACTACCACTTTGATTCGACATTCTTTTTCGTTTTCTTCTTTGTTTTGAATTGATAAGGCTGAAGTTGTCCACTGTCCAAATGGCGACATAATGCATAGAAATAGTCTGTAACAAGCCAAAATCTTGCCGCTCGCACAACTATTTACTGCTTGACTTCGCACGGCAAATAGGCAACGTGACTTCTCTCTGACGCTGGTCGCTTCACTGACATCACATCTCAATAATGGCGGCGACTATTAAATCAGGGCCAGAATAAGCGTTCGTAACTAGTTCTCGCTTTATAACCCAAAAATTTAGTAAATGAGTTAAGTCTACGATATTATAATCTCGTTTAGTTGGCTGGATCATCACCTTATTCGTAATCAGTATGATGATGTGTCACCGTTCTGCCAATGAGCCTATGCAATATCAATAATTCAGCCCATATATCAGCTAATGGAATCAAAGGTAATCAAAGGTAAGATTAAGCTTTATATAATTACAGTAATAGTAGAAAAGTCTTACATGACACATTTACACCACATTTTGCCTTAGTACCGAAAAACAGATTGCCTTATAACACTTAGACTGAAAAGTAGCTATAATTGGCTCATTCGGCAAGAATATGCAATGTAGCACCAAGACCCCTTTCCAATCCACTCCGTGATCCGACAATAGCCTCCTCTATAACCCTACTGAACAAGAGTACTTGTCTCGTCATAATAGAGTAGAGCTTGACGCTGTTAGAGAATGTCGATTTCATTGCATTAGCCGATCGGTAAGCCTCATCTTTGAGCAATACCATCAACCAAGTCCGGATAATATATTAGCTAGCCTTGCTGCTATATGCTGCCATCCCTGTTTCTACAACTGTCGCATAATATACACCAAATATTTTCCCTGCTAGGCGGTGCAGCATTGACCTAGAGCTTCTGATATATGTATCGATTTACACACACAACTGCCTTCTTTGGTACCATCCAAAACCAAGCACGATCGGTGCCAATTGATTTTCGCTAAGCATAAAGCTCTATTTGGTTAACAACCTAGCAATGGAGGATTTGGGGTATGCTCAATCATATAGCTTATCAATATCGATGTCACATTTGCATCTGTATACTTCCATTTATCCAATTAACCAGATTCTATCAAGCATAAAATGCGCTACATGCCACACTTACAGCGTAAATACGTTGAGTGATTCAGTTTTATTTAACATGCTAAATGTGGCTGTCGTTAAGCAAGTGGTATTTCAGTACAGGGACGCCATGCCTTTTTGGAGTTTATAAAACTATCAGCAGCACAAGTAGCATTTGGACGATTGTGATATTGATATAGGCAGGCTGACATTTCGTCAAGTTGAACTTCAAAAACGAAATGTTTACTGCGTAGTCAATTTCACGCTATGGTCTTCATGCAGTTCAAATATATAACGACCAGGGAATTGTTTGCTGTCGGTTCAAGCAACACCTGAGCATGTAACTGTTTGTTGATGGATCGTCTAATGTTTGAACACGATGAGATTTGTTTGCAAGTTAATAAATGAAATCATGCTGAAAATAGTGTATGCGACCACAGCAGCATACTGCCGCAGCTTTGCTTGTAACGAGCAGCGTCAATAACTTAAATTGGGGTCAGATAAATATGAGGACGCGCTATTTGATATTGAACTGGCTGCAGCCGTTATTATACATATAGTCTCCTCACATACTGTTGTTCATATCATAAATGTCCATGCATAAAGTGTACTAATATTGCTGTAAAAGAGAAATATTTCAACCATCAAATAAAGCAATGTATAACAACCCGAATATAATTGTCCGGTTCGTCCATAGGTTGACAATGAATATAATTCGCATGCAGTTATTAGCTTTTCGCATTAAAAAAACCAAAAAAACGTTAGAGCCATTAAAAGATCATATTAAAAGATGCGTGCGTCCCAACAGTCGTATTATCCCTACTAAGCACGCGCACCAGAGGTAACCAAGCAGCGGGTGATGGTCACCTTAGGAGTATTATCACCATGCCTCAGTAATAACCTCGGTCGTATAATGAGACTGTGGCTCTCATTTAGAGAAAACATCGGTCGTTTTACAACCTCATTAAAGCTGTATCTCCATTACCACCGCCTTGATCATAAGCTGGTGCAAGTAAATAGTCTTTGGAAGGTTATCTGCAGCAGCTGAATGTCAAAAGATGGTGAATTCCAAAGTCGATAGAGGTAGCAGCATATCAAGCCGTTTTACCAGCATTTTCAACAAAGCCAACAGCGTCTTGCCCTCACATAACTCAACTTAATATTGGCAATGCTGTAAATGTTTATTGCAGTATTAAATAAACCACTATTAATCACTGACAGCCAATACATCGATTGAACGATATATATGTAGACGCCAAGATTCACTTTATGCACAGTATTGAATTCTACCCTTGATTCAGGGGCATATACATTAGGTACCGACAATATTCCCCGCGGGATGCTCCTTATATTTAGAAGACTAAGCCGTGTCAACACTTTCTATGTAATTTCCAACTTTGTTTTCCCCTCTTCTTCCTTGGTTTATCGCCACCGCCAATCCTGCTAAACTTTTAGCAAGCACGCGTTTGTAAGATATAATTCATTGAATATATTGACAAATAATTAGCTAGAATATTAATGAGCCGGAATATTCCGGTACTTTAGTGGGGTGGGGGGGGGGGGGGAGGTCCTGCATTATTGCCCCACCTATTAGCTAACAAACTACACATATGACGATGTTACCACCCTTTTTGCATACAAGAACGCAAAAAAATGGCATATAAGGCTTGTTACTCCAGGTACAAAAAACCGCCCTAAATCCAATGCGGCAGCTCGATCTCGTCATGATGTGGTCGAATAAAACTAATAAGAAAGGATGTCGAAATTTCGAAATAATAAAACCAACCATTCATCACAAGATCATCATAAAAAAGCTGTATTCATAACGTGCCGTTGCCCCAATCACTCAGTTTTGGCGCATTACCAATCGACTACATACAAATGGCTGCTTTTGTACCTCGCCCAGATTAAACTCAATAACCTGTTTTCTGGAATACTTGGGTAAAGCTCAAATAACACTTCTTCGGCAGAGTGCTGCAGTGTCAATAATCAATAATCATTTATATATAGAGGTCGATCTTAGCACACACATCATGTTCATGATCAATCAAATAAATGCCACATTGGTCATCAACCCAACAGTTATGAGGTATTTTCTCTTGCGTTTACTGCCAATTATTCTGATAAAGCAAATGGTACGGTTACAAAATGGCGAAACACAAGCATAATGTCCATACATGAAGTGCACTTTCCAAAGCAACAAACGGCTCAAAGAATTGTAATAAAACCAATGCTTACCATGCTGATGGAACAGTATTAAAGAGGTACAATCCCTTTTCAACCAACAAGTTTGAAACGCAGTCGCATAGTAAAAACGCTGACAATCTGTTATTAAGTCCTATAGCACTCGAGTATTGTTCTTAAAACTACTTAAGTACTTAAAACAAGACATGGATGCGTTACTTAACGTCAATGTTAGCTTAATGCAATCTCCGAGTGACAAAAAGTCTTCGCTTGATCGAACAATGAATCAGGTTCTACGCAGCCCTTATTCTCCATTTAGGGGCACATTAATCGTTTTTCGGAATCGATGTTTGACTCAGTGCAAATAGACTGCCAGAGGAGACATTTTGTGCTGAAACAAAATCAGTTACTTTGTCAAGATCGAATCGTTTGGATCGTTCGACAGCTAGTAATATCGACTGCAAGACACCTGTTCCATCAGACAGTGTATAACATTTCTGGCTGTTATAGTTGCATTTTGGTGGCTCTAATATTATTATGGACAGGGTGAAATTTCGTCATACTTGAGCAGTATTAACACTAACCTATATGTGATGACCTCTGGCAATCATCGTTAAATTCTTCTGATGCGCACCATTGTACAACGCATATATAAAAACTTTGGCTAGTGTTTAACAAGAGCTATATACAACTGCAACCAAATTATGTGTAGTTTATGTTTATACCTCCAACATCTAGCATAATGACACGTTGTCGCAACTTCATGAGCGCACGAAAATATATTACTCGAGTGATATTGCAGTTATATAGACTTGAGTTCAATTGAGGCGATGGCTCTCAGCCAGTGTACATAAAATTGGATCCCCTGAACTTGATATTATCACATTAGAAATATCAAACATGGTAATTGAGACGTATATGTCAGCATCCTACCACACATACATCAAATACATATTTGTGAAACTGAGGTTATACCTATTTTATGTCAAGAGAGGCCACCGTTACGAAATATCATTATCATATTGAAGAATTTATGGATTTTGACTTTGAAAAGCCGAGCGTTAAGCAAAAATGAAGGAAATCCTTGTTTAATTTTTTTCATTATATTTACAATAATAATACCCTCCCGACAGGTATCCATGAACTCGTCAGCAGATATGACACCGTCTCGATTGTGGGGAAACAATGGATCTATTGATCACAAATGCGCTGCATGAGTATATAACTGTAATGACATATGCTTCAGCCGTAGGGTGGATATATATGCAATAAATGCTAACCCTACTGTCACGAATGACGGATACATATGCTTGTTTTTCCATGTTAATTATTATTAAGGTGTACATGGGTTTATTTGCCTAGCCTGAGCCACTCTGTCGACGTGATCTTCAGCTGTATACTCATTAGTTGCAGGGTTAGCGAATTCCCCAACATGTCGTTCCCAGCAGTAAGTATATCATTCATTTTATCCTAAGTGATGATGTCGTCTCCATTAATGTCATGGGGTACCTGAAGTAATCTTAACCAGGCTTTTCCTACAAGCTGGTACCCAATATAATTATTGCAGCTTATGAATGCAAAATAAGGACAATTCATGCGTATTATCAAGCGACTGTACAATCTCTGAACATCACATTACACTAATGCATGAATCCTACTGACAATAACGAGGCAGTCAACTCGGCCACTCAACCTCATGGGACTAGCATTCCATTTTATCAGTTAACGGGATGTTGTATCGGCGGTTGTTATGGTGTATTTACAGCATTCGATGTTGCATCTAACCTAGCGCTGTCACTGATCGACACATGGCTAATGCATAAACCATATTAATTATGATGATATACCAAACGTTGTCATGAAAACCTCTAACTCAACCGTGCAAATTTTATGCCAGGGATGCGACTCCCACAAAGACCAAATATAAACCCCTCAATATAGTTATCTATGGCTTAAGCACTTGAATCATCCAGGTTATCACAACGAAGTTTTGATAATGAAGTTTCAGGAAACGGATCTCTAACGTTCACAACCAGCAAAGCTCGAAAACATAACTTGTCATTAGTATCTGTGTACCAATATTCTGCAGAGATATAAAAATCGCAACTATTTTAACGACTCGTCTGAAAGCATCAGACATCAACAGAAATCTGGTTTCAATTAAGCGATAATGTGGTTCCAAATGTGCATATAAATTGTGTCATTTGTTCATGTTTACAATGTACCACTTCACAGCACAGGGCGCATAAACCTGCTACACCATTCTTAATGAGCATTCATGCGATCTGTATTATATATATATAAAACAATCCGTGTTATCAGGGTTGTATGCGTACGTACACTTATTTCCGATATAACATTTATAAAAGGAGTTATGCATTTCACACTCCTTATGGTCGGATCCTATGTTGAATGCTCACATGAGATTGACAAAGCTATGATATAACTTGTCAATGCAAACTAAATGTGCATCTATTAACACCAACGTCACCATCCTGCAGTTAGCAATTCCGGGAACGGGTTGATCTTTCTATTGGTCACAAGTGTAGAATTCGCAACAAGAGATGCCAGCTCTGTGCAGTTTACCAAGGTGAATAATAGCCTATTATCTTTACTGTGACTAAATACATTTCATGTGGAAATACTGACCTTAACGACGAGTTCGTGAAATGAAGAATGCTTGCCAGAACCGTCGCGAGAATGTCCGAGATAAGGCGAGCATGGCCATCATATTCAGGCAGTCACGTGTTTTTCTGATTTGAAACGGCAAAGTTTAAATGTGACATCGATGCACTCTAAGATAATCCAGTTAGTTCGTATCCAACACACTAAGCGTGTAATAAATGCTTTCACTCGCCATTCGGCTGGTCTTGCGACAATGTCTTGAATGAGTAGAATCAAATTGCTGAGTAATCTATTTGTAGCTTACATATCATTTCACTATAATAATATATAATTTGCGAGGCGGCATGCAACGCGAGCAGCAATAGCAGTAGCAGCAGAAGCCCTGGGGTACTCGTGTCGCCAGACGGTGGTGCGTTAAGAATGCGTCAATGCCTTGATTCATGTTCAATGGGGCATGAGGTGGTACTTACAGGAAGAGGATGCTCTAAGGCTATTCCATCACTGCCAGATATAAAATTGACCCAATGCCCATTAATAAAGTCAACAAGCAAAGCTTCCACTGAACCAAAATGCGCAGACCAGCGGTACCGAATATAAAGATGAGGCGCCTATTTCGGATACGAAGAGACCCCCACATGCGCTTATGATGCCAGCAGACCTATATCAGTTTAGTTGGTCGTTGTGGGAAAAGTTTTAAATTGGTACATGAGTAAATGACATATGCACAAGAAGTGGTGAAGTCAGTATCAATTGGACATGGAACCTCGGGGGACATTGTTTTGATCTATATACCCATTATCATCGGTGTTCCGAATAATTCATTAGTCCAAAGTAACAATGCAGTATCAGACTATGGTTTACCATGTGTACATCTCTGTTGAACATCGTTTCCGCCTGGTGCTTATCACACTTAAAGGACGTACTATTGCTCAAGTGGAACATTGTATATGTGCAGATATTGGTGATATCTGTCTTTGTGCATATGCAACGTACTATAGCTATTTGTATGAAGCTATCCGCGATTAACTGGTTATGTTCAAACCAGTGCTTTGTGTGTCATTGCTTGAATGCAATTATTAGATTATTAGCTAATAAATATCTGTAAAGTAGAAGAAACAATGTTAGTGTAGATGTCTGTCAGCAAAATGTGAGCATAGATTTGTCAGGTAAAACATATTCCCCCGCCCTAATTTGCAATAATCTATAATGATTTTTAAAAACAAAGTGTATTGCAAGTTGATGCATACAGCAAGAATCATTGAGTGCCTTTAACTGGGGTTAAAAAAACCTCTCTATTGTTCGACGGCACAGGGAATGTGTGTCTTATAGTGGATCCGACGCATAAGGGATAACCCGTCGAGCATGTTTTCCATGTTTGCTATGAATCCAGTAGGTGAACTGTCTGTATGCTTGAAGTCTCAGGATTCTGCAATAAAATTTACATATTTTATTATTTTTGTGTTATGATTTACTTCATTGTTATGGTCACAAAAGAAAGTGAATTGAGAAGTATAGAGTCACTATGATAAGTAGGCTTACTCATTTGGTTTTTATTTATGAGAAATATTGATTCCACATGCTGAATATGATGTAAATAAAATTCTAGCATTCATAATTTACAAGTGATACATACTCGTTTGTCAGAGGCTCATGAAGATCGCCCCTTATTATGTTGTTTCTTGCGACAAGTGCAGTCTTTAGTACAGCTGATGTGAAGCTAACTGCTTTGAAGTTAGCCCCGGTCGTACGGTGATATTTTATTTACTCAGACGTCCTGTAGGGCGACTCTGAAGTCTAGGTGATCACATATACATTCTAGCTCGGGCATGAATTGCTTTGATTCTGACATTTCTTGGCAACACAGATTTTCAGGAATAGTGGGCAATTTTTCACAGCGTGCACAAGAGCACCACATCCAGTTATCCAGTCGCCACCCCTCCGTGTCGACGTCTCTCTCGTCTCATGTGCTATCGTTAACACTATCACCGACATTCTTTTTCGTTAACAGAAACCAATCGTCTTCTTCTTTGTTTCGAATTGTTAAGATTTGAGTTGTTCACTTTCAAAACGCCACATAATGCATAAAAATAGTTTGTAACAAGCACAGCTGTTTACTGATCGACGTCGCACAGCAAGTTAACAACGTGACTTATCTCTGGCGCTGTTCGCTCCACTGACGTCACATCTCAAAAATGGCGGCGACTATGTAATCAGACCCGGAATAAGCGTTCGAAAAAAAATGACATAGACTATCCTAACTATAGATGTCGCTGTCTTTAGAACCCAGAACAATTCAACAAATTATTTCGGTCTTAATATTATAATCTTGTTTAGTTTGCTGGAGTATTACCTTATTTATAATCAGCATGATGATGTGTCACCGTTCTGCCAATGAGCCTATGCAATATGCATAATTCAGCCCATATATCAGCTAATGTAATCAAAGGCAAGATTCAGCTTTCTGTAATTACAGTAATAGTAAAATAGCCTTACATGACACATTTACATCTCATTCTTGCCCTAGTACAGATAGACAGACTGCCTTATATTACTATAATCGGCTCTTTCGGCAATTGGATGTAGCACCAATATCCCATCTAAATCCACACCGTGATCCGACACTATCTCTCGCCATAACCATACAGAACAAACGTACTTATCACGTCATAATCAAGTAGAGCATGATGCTGTTTGAGGATGATGTCGATTTGAATGTACCAGACGATCGTAAGCCTCGTCTTTGGGCAACACAATAAACTACTTTTTAACGGCCACTTTTGTACCCAGCCTATTTTAATCCTGGTAGCGTTAACAATTAAATAACTTATCTTCTACATACGGCAGATATGTCAATACTCAATGATCATTTAAATGTCGAGGCTGGTCCAAGCAAACACATTATGTTCATAATCAGTCACATAAATGCCATTAATCAATATTCAGCCAATAATGAGGTGGATTCGATTGGCGTATTGGCTCTGCTGTGTTTTACCATAGAAACCCGGATGGAACGCAGACAAAAGCAAGTAGCTAATATGGTATGAATTTATTCAACAGGCGTCCATTAGTGCAAAAGCATTAGTTTGGACCAAAATCCCATCTGTAATAAGATTTTTGTAAGTCTGAGTAATATATTAGCTTGGAGAACAATTACGACACCGGCGGCCATCCCTGTTTCTACAACTGTCGCGTAATATATATCAAATATGTTTCATGCTGGCCGGTGCATCATTAACATAGAGCAACGGATCTATGTATCGATTTACACACACAACTGCCTTCTCTGGTTACATCCAAAACCATGCACCATCGGTGCCTTAGCGGGATATTGTCTCATATAATTGATTCGCGCCCAGCCTATAGCTCTATTTGGTTAACAACCTAGCAATGGTGGATTTGGGGTATGCTAATTCATTCGGTTTATTCATTTAGGTGTCACATTTGCGTCTGTTTACCGCCATTTATCCAGATAACCAGCTTCTAGATTGCATGCATAGCGCTACAGGCCACTCTTAAAGCGCAAATGCGTCGATTGATTCAATTATGTTTAACTTGCTAAATGTGGCTGTCGTTCAGCCTGTGAGTTAGATAAATATGAGGACGTACAATTCGATATTAAACTGGTTGCAGCCATTATCATACCTATAGTCTCCTTAGATACTTTTGGTCATATTATAAATACGTATATATTAAGTGTAATAATACTGATGTAGAAGAACAATGTCTCAACCATCACATTGATCGATACATAATAACCCAAATATAAATGCCCGGTTCATCTATAGGGTGACAATGAGTATATGTTGCAGCAACAAAGATAAAAGCCATTAACCACCTTAGGAGTATTATCACCATGTCTCAGTAATAACCTCGGTCGTATAATGAGTCTGTGGCTCTCATTAAAATCACGTCTGTCGTTGTACAACCTCATTTAATCTGTATCTCCATTTCACCGCCTTGATCATAAGCTGGTGCAAGTAAATAGTCTTTGGAAGGTTATCTACAGCAGCCGAATATCAAAGGATGT
This sequence comes from Urechis unicinctus, assembly GCA_034190875.2. Taxonomy (NCBI): domain Eukaryota; kingdom Metazoa; phylum Annelida; class Polychaeta; order Xenopneusta; family Urechidae; genus Urechis; species Urechis unicinctus. The sequence goes on from CM067351.1 coordinate 71,650,696, forward strand.
TACATTCCAAAGTCTATTGAAGAAGCAACATATCAAGCCGTTTAACCAGCATTATCAACAAAGCCAACAACGCCTTGCATTTAAGGCTTGGTACACCAGGTACGAAAAACCGCCCAAAATCCCATGTGGCAGCTCGATCTCGTCATGGTGGGGTCGAATAAAACTAATAAGAAAGGATGTCGAAATTTAGAAGTAATAATAGCAACATACATCTGATGACTACTGGCAATCATCATGAGATCAAAGCTGTATTCATAACGTGCCATCGCGCCTATCACACCTCGTTCTCGCCTTATTATCGAGAAATAGACGACGGAAAATTTATGGAAAATTTCCGATAAGCGTCCCACAATTGTTGCCTATGATGCTAAAATCGGCAAGATTACTCCGTGTAGCACTACATGTAACAACGGCATTCCCGTATCCTGGTCTACACCCTATATTGACCCCCGCCTTGATAACACGATAGCCCCCTCTATAACCCCACGATGATAACTGCAGTGGCCTCTGCCTTCTTGCCGTTATGGTCTACTTAAATATCTGCCATTACCTTATGTCACTGGTTCACTGAATTCAGATATCCCAACCAACGAAGTAACAATACGCCATTTCGAGCGGCCTAAATCACTTAAACAGTCCTATTTCCTGTCCACGACGCGGCTGTGTATTACAGCAGTCGGAGTCAACGGCATTCTTTCCACACATAAAGATATGGCGTCCAATCCTGTCCCGTGTAATTAACGCGAAACATAGTTCATCCATTTCTACATCAGTAACCTCAGCGGAATATCCGCCAGCATAGTAAGACTATGACTTCTCCTCGAGAGAGCAAGGGCAAAAATACTTCGTTAGAGGTACTCGAAAACATTATTTACTGACTGAAATCAATTATCGATTGACTGAAATCAATTAATGGACGAGAGACAATCATCTGTCCTCTGTTTACTCGATTTAATATCCCAGGATACCAGGTTTAGTAAGTGTTGTGGTCATACAAAATACGCATCTATTTCTAGACTGGCATTGCCCGCCAACTCGAGTGACGGACAATATTTCATCGCGCCGAAAGAGAGTATCGATTTGGATGTAGTAGACGATCAGTAAGCCTATGTTTTTGCTATTTACCATCGACTACACTCTAATGGCTGCTTTTGTACCTCGTCCAGATTAAACTCAAGAACTTGTTTTCCAGAATATTGGGGTAATGATCAAATAACACATCTTCGACAGAGTGCAGCAGAGTCAATAATCGATGATTATTTATATATAGCGGTCGATCCTAGCAAACACATGTTCATGATCAATCAAATAAATGTTGATCATCAACCCAACAAGTAATGAGGCATGTTCGCTTGCGCTTACTGCCAATTATTCTGATAAAGCAAATGGTACGGTTATATAATGGCGAAACACAAGCATAATGTCCATATATGAAGTGCACTTTCCAAAGCAACAGAAGAGTGAAAGAATTGTAATAAACCATAGCTTATCATGCTTAAGGAACTGTTTTAAAGAGGTACAAACCCTTGTCAACAAACAAGTTTGACAATCTTCTAATTAATCCGTTAGCACTCGAGTATGGTTCTCATGTGTTCGTTTGATGTCGTGTTTTATTCTCCAAGGTTTTGGTTCCATTAATTACCAAAAACAAGAAATGGATGAGCTACTAAACGTCCATGTTAGCTTAATGCAATCTCCGAGTGACAAAAAGTCGTATAATGAATCAGGTTCTGTGCAGCGCTTATCCTCTATTTCGGGGTACATTAATCGTTTTTGGAATCGATGTTTTACTCCGTGCAAATAGACTGCAAGAGGAGTCATTTTGTGCTGAAACAAAATCAGTTACCTTGGCAAGATAGAATTGCTTGGATCGTTCGACAGCTGGTAATATCGACTTAAAAGACACCTATTCCGTCAGACAGTGTATAACATTACAGGCTGTTTTAGTTGCATTTTATTGGCTCTACTATTACTATGGACAGGATAAAATTTCGTCTCAATTTTAAACAAAATCGTTGTTTACTGTGTAGTCAATTTTACGAAAAGAATATACATGCATGCCCCGCATCACACGATTCTGTGCGTCATGTTCTTTTACTCTGCGATGTGGCAATTAATTGCGTATGATATTATGACTGAAATAAGCTGTAAATATTGCATGCGACTGCACCCACATAACACTGCAACTTTGGCGAGTGACGGGGTCTTTATTATCATGTAAGGGAAATAGGAAGTGAGGTCAACATGCCCTCCATTTTATATTGAGCATGGTGTAGTCATTATTATGCATATACTATGTCATCTCACACACTGTTGCTCATATTGCGAAGATGCATACAAACAGTATAATATTGCTGTTATAGTGGGTCGATATTCCAACCAATAAATAAAACAATATAAAATACACCAAATGTTGATGGCCGGTACATCTACCAGTACCTTTTAACATATTTCACCTGCAGAGATTCATTACAATATGAAAGCCGCTATAGTTATCAGAGCCATTAAAACCCGATATGCGTATATAAATATATATATATATATATATATATATATATATATATATATATATATATATATATATATATATATATATATATATATATATATATATATATATATATATATATATATATATATATGTATATATATACATATAAATATATATATCTCTCTGTATATCTATGTACATATGGATATATTTATATATATATATAAATATATATACATATAAATATATATATATATTTTATATATATATATACATCTCCTATACGTATATATCTATATATCTCTATATATATATATATATATATATATATATATATAAATATATATATATATATTTTTTAAATTAAAATATGCACTTAAACGTTTACGTTTAATCATTGCATGTATATTAACAAATGAAGATAGAATAGTTGCTAATATATTCGGGTATTCCCGTTTGTGAATGTCGATAGAGCATATTCAATTTGTTTTGTCATTACCCAAAAGCTGGACAAGTTACATTATTAGGCTCATTGGAATGCAAAATCTTGCAACCCCATCTGTGCCCAATTGGTAGCAAAACAAAGATATTGCGCTTGATTCAATGGTTGCGAAATCGTTTGACACTCGGTCACACAAATACAACCGCATGTCACTGACCTTTGTTTGTTGCACTTCATAATGAACCGACACTATCCCAGTGGGATTGCCATAAACATAAATCGTTTGCACGGTGTAATAGTTCTTACTTAGTACGGGCCACAACTGATTTGTATATAGCCAACGCCATTGTGTTGGAATATATCGATTTCGACAAATAATTTGGACAAATTGACCAAACGTGCCATATTTTTACGGTCTGCCAGCCGAATGTTCGTAGCGGGTATTAGCAATTTTTATTGAGAACGCGACATAACAGGCCCTTAACTGATGTTTTAGTGGGGGGGGGGGGGTTTCGTTTCCCCTCAATTGTGGACCTTTCTCTTGGCTCATGCTGATGCGGCTATAGGACCATAATTAAAGGCACCATCGACACATCATATATCTATATATACACAAATGCGCTAGAGTAAGGCGGACAGTTTTGGGCAAAGTGGGCGGGTCGTACGAACCCCTCGAACCCCCCCTGGCTACGGGCCTGCATAATCAGGAATACCAGCAAATTGCAGCTGATATCTTGCTAGATGTCATTTGCCGACTAGACTTTATTTCCAGCTAAACATCGCTATATTTTTGTGAGTGCTGAAACATTCGGGGAGTATGCAATATCCTGCCAGACCACAGCAAAGAGAATTGCCACGTGCAATAAAACCTGATCTGAGCAAACATGGATGGACGAACAACACACCCTTGGCCTTTATCAAGCATCGTACAGTGGCGAATTTAGTAATAGGACGCTTTCCAGAATTACCCGTTACTGCAGAAGATCAATTATTGTCTGCCTTCACTGTTGTTCTCACCTCATTTCCGTTCAAAGATACATTACAAAATATGGTTGTCGAATCTAACATGAAATATTACGCAGGGATCGTATATTGAAGCATTGACGGATTTTAATTTCAAAAAGCCGAACGTAATACTTGATGTTGTGCAGAAGATGGATTATTCTCTCCTGACACTGAGGTTTTCTTTCCATTCCTGGCGCGTCACAAATTGTTTGGTCATATTAAGCCCTAAGTATGCTTTACCTGCGCGCTTAAATGATGCATTGAAGAGCGCACTGACGAGGGGCATTACATATATTGTATATAATCTACGCGAGAGATATTCTTTGCTTGTTTGGTGTTTTATTGCAATTTTTATTTATCTCCCATAAATGTTAACTTGAATATATACCAAACGGCAGAGGGTAACACTGGTTTAGCATTCGATTCCGTTGGAATATCTGACATTATCTGATATAGTACAGTGATGAATGTAGAAATGGCTTCCAAAACAAAATAGCCGAATAAGCATGAATAGAGTGACTTATAACCAATTGCCATTAGCAAGCAACACACAAGACGGCGAGGCAAAAATATCTTTTTTTTTGGCGTTATTTTTACAGTATAAACACAACCAAATAGGCGTGTACGGCTTTGGTACACCTGGTTAGCCAGCAAGCAGCCTCAAGACAAATATGGCGGCTCATTTGCTTCGTAATATGATCGAATACTACTAATAAGGGAATATGCCATACTTTAGCAGTAGTAAAACTAACCTATATGTGATGACATCTGGCAATCTTCGTTAAATGCTTCTTCAATTCATAGACATAGTTGTATACATATCATCATCCACAACTAAACAGGAATACATTGATATAAATGTTTGCACATCAATTAGACTGATGCTCATGATTGTACAACGCATATATAAAAAATGTACCTAGTGTTTAACAAGAGCCATGTATGAACGAGCCAACTGCAACCATATTATGTATAGTTCATGCTAATACGTCGAAATCAAGCAGAACACATTTTCGCAACTTCATGAGCGCACGAAAATATATTTCTCGAGTGATATTGCAGTTATATAGACTTGAGGTCAATTGAGGCGATGGCTCTCAGCTGGTGTACATCACATTGGATCCCCTAAACTTGATATCATCACATTACGATATCAAACATGGTCATTGAGACGTATATGTCGGCATCCTACCACACATACATCAAATACATATTTGTCAAACGGAAGTTATATCGTAAAACGCTATTTTATGTCAAGAGAGGCCACCATTACGAAATATCATTATCATATAGAAGAATTTATGGATTTTGACTTTGAAAAGCCGAACGTTAAGCAGAAATGAAGGAAATCCTTGTTTAATTTGTTTCATTATATTTACAATAATAATAACCTCCCGACAGGTATCCATGAACTCGTCAGCAGATATAACACCGTCTCGATTGTGATCCATTTTCTGTAGCAAAACAATGGCTCGATAAATTACAAATGCGTTGCATGAGTATATAACTGTAATGACTTACGCTTCATCCTTAGCATGGATATATGTCCAATCAATGCTAACCCTACTGCGACTCATGACGGATAAATATGCTTGTTTCTTTCTGAGTAATATGATTAAGGTGAACATGGATTAATTTGCCCACCTTGAATACTCTGTCGACGTGATCTTCAGCTGTATGCTCATTAATTGCAGGGTTAGCGAATTTCCCCATCATGTCGTACACAGCAGTAACTATATCATACATCTCATCCTTAGTGATGATGCCGTCGCCATTAATGTCATATAGATTGAACGCCCATTGCAGTTTTTCATTAAACGTGCCACGAGCCAAGACTGACAGACCCATGACAAACTTCTAAATGCAGCCAAGAAACGTATTCAATTAGCAAACAATCACAAGCAATGGATGTAAAATCATAGCCCTGGTAGTAACTACAAAGTAATTAGTCGAAAAGCTGTACAAGTGAAGATTTGCGGGCTTTCAGAAAAAATATCATGGCATATAGATGATGACTATTAAACGTTATGTACGTGCCTCGAAACTTATTGTTCCGCTGTGATCCTGGTCGAATGTGTTGAAGACATAATGCGCGTATGCACTTGAGTCTAAACGAAAAGCATATATAGGATGTCAATTGCATGTTAAATACTGGACAATGTAGGGGGCCGACTAATCAACCATCATGTGTATGATCGTATTAGACATAGGAGAGATAAACCAGCGAGATTAGAATTGTATTCATAAGAAAACACGCGCCGTTGCGCATATTAGGGTCATTATTAATGGTGTAGGAATGTTTTGCCAATAAACGCACAACATAAGCAGGCTACGTTGCGCAGCGTGAGGGTGCTCATCATTCAAATACCGCATGGAGTGGAGCAAAGGATGCAGCAGGGAGTTCTAATCCATGCAATTATCGAAAAGAATGTTTGTATGCGGCTATTGTTCCCATAATTATTGCGGTAATGACCGAGCACGGACTCAATAGGGTGTTAATGAGAAGGCATGGGGTACCTGACGTAATATGAAGTCTTAATCAGCCTTTTCATACGTTCTTTACAAGCTGTAATCAGCATCTTTCGCAGGTACAAAATATAACTATTGCAGCTTATGAATGCTAAAAAGGACACAATTCTCTGAATATCGCTGCATATCTTTTGACAAAAACGAGATACCCAACTCGGCCACCCCATCTCATGGGACAAGCATTCCGTTTTATCAGTTAAGTCGTATCGCAGTTTCAAATCTATTTCTTGGTGGTTTCACAGCATTTGATGTTACTTTTAACAGTGTGCTGTCGCTGAACGTCACTTGGCTAATGTATATTATATTTAAAAGCACACCTTGTTAATAATGATGATAAACCAAACGTTGCCATCAAAGCTTCTAACTCAGGCATGAAAATTTTACGCAGAGGATGCGCTCCCACAAAGACCAAATAGTTATTTATGGCTTACGCAACTGAATTAGCTCGGTTATCACAACCAGGTTTTGATAGTGAAGTTTCCAGTACTCACCACCCTGAGGGAAAAACCTAGCATAGATAGCCTTGAACGTTTCTTCGTTAACAATTCCAGTCGGACATTCCTGTTATCATAAACACCGAAGAACATAGAAAGGTATCAGATCGTGATGCTTACATTGACACATACTGTTCTCCTTAATACGCACATTGCAACGAAGCGAAGTAGATGATATTTGTAACTTCTTATGTGTTTATATCTAACCTGTTTGAAGCCTCGATACATTATCTGCAATTCCTTCCGTGAAAACTTGGAGTTTCTACATAAGGCATCGAGGCCTTCTGGTTTGTAACGGACCACCTTAAGCTCTTGGACTTCAAGGTCCTCATCTGTAACATACACAACCAAGTCAGATTAATAATGCAATTTGCAACAACAACACTAGCAAAGCTGGAAAACATGTCATAGGAATCTGTGTTCCAATTATGTTTAGAGATATAAACATCGTGCCAGAAAATGCCCGCGATATATGCGGCTTTCTAAAAACGCTTCCATCTAACAATCACTGCACACCTTATAGCAATACGGTCCATTTGTTCCAAAGAATGTGTTTGTAAATGAATGTTTACACAACTATTTTTACGAATTAAACATATCGCTCTGGAAAATTCCATTGATGGATGTTGCTTTGTAAGTACGCGTTCAGCTGGCGGGATTAATGCATAAAATACTAATTCATGTGCTAATCAATCTGCATCGATATCATGGGGTGGAAAAGATACCCCCTGCCGTTTTAGCGGTATTTGTTCTGCTACACAATGAGCCACTAAACATAACATGGCACATGGCTCAAATCGTCAACCAAGTACTCATGCACCATTCACAGTCAGCATTCATGTGATGTTAGAACTAAAAAGAACGATCAATGAGTGACTAACGCGTATGTGCCTAATTCGCTGATATCACACTCGTGAATGGTGTTATGCATTTGTCATTTCCAATTATCTGGGCCTATGCTGAGTGGACAGTTATTTCAACGAATCGTCAGAAAGCATCACGCATCGATAACAAATCTAGCTGCAACTATGCATTTATGTGGTCTGCATATAATTTATGAGGCTGCAAAAATGACCCCTGTGGAGTTTGTGTCATTTGTTCACTTTTACAATGAGGGGGGATTAAACCTGGTACTTATGCATCATTCCAAGTAAACATTAATGCGATCTGTACAATATAATTAAACATACTACCGATATAACATTTATAAAAGGCGTTATATATTTGAACTTCTCACATGAGATAAACAAAGCAATGATGCAATTTTTCAATTCCAACTAAATATACACTATCTATTTACAACACCAGCGTCATCGTCCTACAGTTGGTAATTATGGGAACGGAGGGGTCGATAGTGTAGAATTCGTAATAAGGGATGCCAGCTCTAAGCGGTTTACCAAGGTGAATAATAGCTTATTATCTTTACTGTAGCTTGATACATTTCTTGTGGGAATACTGACCTTTACGATTGGTCCGTGAGTGGAAAAATGTTCGCGAGAATCTCCGCGAGAATTGCCGAGATAAGGCGAACATGGCCATCATATTCAAGCCGTCACGTGTTCTCGGATTTGAATCGGCCAAGTTGAGATGTGACATCCATTCACTCTACGGTAATCCGGTCATTTAATATCCATCACAATAAGCATTTCTTGAATGCTTTCATTTGGCATCCATCTGGTCTGGCGAAATTCTCCTGAATGAGTAGTATTTAATTGTCATCCATTTGTGGGTTGCAAATTGTATCACTGCAGGTATTTAATATTTAATCATCACGGCTGCACGTTACGCGACGGTACTACACTCGTCATCCGCGAGCAGCAACAGCAGCATCTGCAGCAGAAGCGGGGGTTCTCGTGTCGCCAGAAGGTGGCGCCTTTAGCACGCATCGCGGCCTTGACTCGTGTTCAACGGGGCGTGGGGTGATGATTGTCGGAAGAGGAAGCGCTTAGCCTATTCAATCACTGCCAGATATAAAAGCCACCCAATACCCATTACGGAAGTCTACAAGCAGAGCTTCCCCTCCACCATAACGGAATAAACAGACCCTAATATCAAGATGGGGCGTCTGTTTCCGGTGTGTGGGTACAAAACCGCCACATCCTCTCGCGGAGCTGACAGATATTTATCAGCTAAATTGGACATTTTTAAGAGTCTTGTGGGAGAAGTTTGAAACAGCTCGATCAGTCTGTGGCATACACACGCAACGTGGTCGAGTCAGCATCAAATGGAGTTCTTGTCATCGGGGGACATTGTTTTGATCAGTAAACCCATGCTTATCTGTGGTCTGAACATCTCTGTAGAACATCGTTTCCTCCCAGTGCTTATACTAAATGAAGAACGTTCCATTGCTCAAATGGAGCATGGTATAGGTACAGATATTGACCACTTCTCTCCTTGGATGAATGTAACGTAGTGTGCAGAAATAATTGCTAGTGAACGATCAGGAGCGATATCATTTATGTCACAACGCTTAATAACGGCAGTGGACAATGACATTGTGCTGCGCGTCATTGTGGTGCAAATCAAGCCGTTTCACTGGACGTACCAAGACAAGACAATATTAATGAAACCAACGTTTCTCACAACTATCCTCTATTGCAACTAAATTTTTACGCAACATGACATTTAAAGTCCCTCGTATTCTAGTGATTTGTTGAAGGATTATGCAGGCACGGTTGGACCATTAAAAGTGTTTTCCAATTGAAGTACAATGTTAAGAGAGGAGATATTCGGCAATACACACTGATGCATCATGGTATGTTATTATAAAGCTCCTGATTCGTAAGACACTATCAATATATGTAGAGAAAACTATAGCTATGGCTGGGCAGCTGTTCTTGATCAGCAGAATCATTCAAACACCACACTTAACCTCACCAAAACACAACCAACGAAGACACTACAGTCGCCGTGCATCAGATGCATCTCGAAGAAGACCTGCTTACAAATCATATGTTAATATCCTGCTTCACGTTAGCATTAAGCAGAATCTGGTCACGTTTATGGTTTGCGAAGAAGAGGTACTGACGTATATCTGAGCAATTCAATTAGCCCCGCGCTTGTGGTGATATATCATTGATAGCAACATATCGTGTTACCTTAACCTTCATGCCTTAAACATACTCAGCATGCGGCTGTGTCGCCGTCTTGCCGATTAGCTTACGCAATATCTATTGTACGGCATCTATATTTTGCAAATGTAATCCAAGATAAGATGGAGGATGATGCTATTGCAGTAATTGCGAAACGATCCATTATTCAATAGTTTATGAAGTGGACATCATAACTGGACACCTTGCCGCAGCATATAATGATGTCTGACAATCCGGTTACAGCATGACGTTTCACCGGAAGCTACCATCTTGTCGACTGATTCCCAGCTATGGCAGGTCCGATCAAGTGACATCCTGTTCCTAAGGGCGTGTCTCTAGTTTTCAGACCGATTAAATAACGACATCAGAATGAAGCGATTGCGTTATATTGTCACTGCTGACGGCCAAATAACAGAACAGGTGTGTTCGATTATTGCATTGTAAATAGTGGAATTCAAACTGATGTAAATAAGTCGCAGCCAATAGTTCGTATTGCGCAATTGTTATCAGTATATCAGTGAGGACTCAGTCAAGTATTTTATACCTTCTTCTTAGCACCAACGTGTGTTTCTGAAAACGATATTTGTATATTGATATAATTATAATACTGGCAGGTTAATTTGCATGGGGTGGGGTAGGGGCAGGATACCATAGCTGAAAGACAGCACGACTTACGGGACACAATGGGACATACTGACACTGACATCATGTTTCATTTGCATCGTCTTGCTTCTGTTCACCGGACGCATGTAAGAGTATCTTCTACATTCGAAAGTACAGTGTATTATTTTCAAGGGCTGGTCGGATCCCCAAGGAACTAGATTTATCCGATGCTTGTATTCAACATTTATGCGGCTGGTCAATCTGTAGTACTCTATACGAGGCTGTAGGACGAACATACGTTCATGCAATCCCATTCTAATCACTGCATACCATACAATCAGCCATAAAAGTAGTTGAAGAGGCCGACATCAATTTAACGATAGCGCCAAATGCTGTTGTGGTGCATATACCAGGCCGCGCTTATAATCCTATATTAATTTCCCTCCGTCAGACAGCTGGTTTTTTTTCTATACACAGAGTATTCGCTGTCAACCTGTGTACTGTTGCTAATGATACCAACGCCGTTAGATATATACCGAACAGAGCATAACAATCGATCGACCGGACTGTGAGATCTCATATGCGTCAAGTTAACTTGCAGTCATTGGCAGAGACCGAAAACTCTCATTACACGATAACCAGCCGTCTTGTGTCAGCGTGTGTGGTCGAATCAACTGTTGAACTAAGCAGGATTTTAGAACGTGGTGGATGAAAGGTTTACCGAGTGCTTAATTTTGAATGATATTATTAAAGGCACGGTGTGAAATAGCAATCGTGTCTTTTTGATCCAACGCCCGCCTTGACATTTACATATAATCGTTCAATGTCTGAGATGTCGACAATGCTGCCCTAAGACTCCCCTGACTAGTAATCATAGCGGTGATATCATAATGTACACAACCGTAGCGTGGTTTGTTGAGTTTCGAGAATGGCTTATCATAACGTAAGTAGGTCAGGAATACACCATCTACATGCGACCAGAAGAGGCACCGCTCATTAAAAGGTGAAAGCTGATAACTACCAATATTTTATGAGCAACGCCGTGATGGTTCTCACTGCAGATTGAAGTCCAGAGGGGTGTTGTATTTGGATTAATTCAAATTACCATGTCATTAGTATATATACTAGCGGTTATGGGACACAATCTCTCGCATAAGACTAATTCCCTCCTTGGCAGCTTATAAAAGATTTTTGCTCACCCTGATCTCGCTGCGCTATTACCAATTAAGGACGGAGCGTCGCCAAGATCGTACTTAACCGGTTTTTACAAGATATTTGTTCACCCTAGGGCGCCTCGGCCCCAAACGGGGCCAGTTTGTTGGTAAACTAGTGTGCCAATAGGCTAGAGTATCTACGGCGTTTGCAGCTATCCACCGCTTTGAATCAAAGGGAGCGAGAGACACCTTGTTGGCGTGCAAACCATAGAGCTTATGACTCTCACTACGAAGCATGTTCATCCCATGGCGGAACTGTTTCTTTGTGAAGAGAGACTCCATGTAATGAGCGTGGCGTAGATGCTTCTTCACCACCACCTTCTTCACACCCGTAGCTCTTTTTATCTCGCCCTCATCAGACATCAGGATAGAGAACATCTTAGGGCGCAAACCAACGTACTCCTTGATGGGCACGCCAGCGCACTGATCCTTCATCTTATCCAGATGTTTTTGTCACTGTGCAAGGCATGAGAAGGGTCAATGTTACTAGTGTCAAAGAGATGCCCAAACTCCCTCATATCTGATTACACGTCAGATGTACGGATCTCGAGAAGCAGCGAGTCCGTGTCTGTGTATAGCAGGCCAAGGCTGTTGCCGTATCTGGGCTTCATGGTATTATAATAAAAGTCATACATCAAGTGCTTTGAAAGATCTAGAATGCACATACCCACATACACCGAGCGGTTTAAGACTAAACGGGTCATATGCAGGGCAGCCACATCCTCGTCAAACTCATTTTGTCGAGCAGAGGCGGGGCTGGCCACAAACCTCCGTATTTTCTTTTTTTCCGATGAGCGCACAATCTTGACATCAACACGCCTGTGGAGGTTCTCCAATGTCTTGCCGAACACAGAGTTATTCATCAGCTGTATATGTCCTTCTAAAAGTCGCTGGTGGCCACCTTACGCAGATCTGTATTCATCCTAATGTAAGGCTCCATCCAGGGACTCTGGTCAAAGACAAGTGCACGATGAATCTTGGTAAGCCTCATCCCCAAAGACAGATACAGCTTGAGGTTCCTGTAGTGCACCACATACTTTTCCTTATTCCGCGGATTGGGCACCAGCTTTGCAACTCCATTTCCGGTGCTCCCCAATACACCTAGGAGATCCTTCTGGTAGTCTGACAACCACTCGTTTTGCACAAGAAGCCGCTCCGGCGCTAGGGGGTAATCGTTGTGTTCGTCATGAAGCGCAGCAGGATACTCCAAGTTAACCTCAAGTATATACTCCGTTTCAGCATCATTGGGATAATCCTGGATCTCTAGGTTCTCAGGTCGTTTCACCCACTCAATACCCGAAGTAGGTAGGGATTGGCTCATTGCCCACCCATACAGGTTGTTGGCATCGAGTTACTGGATATAGCTCGCTGGCTTATCCTGCTCAAAGCCCTCCACATATGGGTTGTTAGCTTTAGCGTGGCGATGCGACACCATGCTTATCCCACCGCGCAGCCCCTTCTCAATAAACAGGTGCTGGTCATAATCGGTAAGAAGCTCGAGTTCCACCCTCGTGCTCTTAAGAAGCGCATCCCACGACAAACCGTGGCTGGTGCAGTAGTGGGCAGGGCCAAACCGTACATCTTAAGGCAGGTTTTCCGGAATGTTTCAAACACATCGGCCAGGAACAGTACATCCATGTGTAAGTAAAGGTCATGGTAGTCCCCCATGTTTTTGCAACCGAACGCGTTCCAGACTTTCTGAGCGTGTACGTAGTCTGCAGCAGATATACCCTGCTCAGAGAGCGTGCTGTAGAACTCATGGATCGGCGGCAGTTGAGCATGAAACTTATCCCAGCCATCCATGAACTCATAAGGATACTATCCCTTACGCAGCAGCAAGCGCCGCTTCATCTGGTCTGGCTCATATTCGGCCGTCACAGCAAAGGCATCTGGGTTGCTAGCAGACACCAGCTTATCAAGCGAGGCCAGGAGAAACTGTGCACTGTCAATGAAGCGCAACTGTCCAAGCGACAGGGAAATATATTTCTCCATATTGTTTGGGATACAGTTGATGTTCCCCTCCACTTTGCTCATGGCCTGCATCAAGAGATGGGAGTCATAGCCCCGCAGGTTATGGAACACCACAGGTATGGCATTGTTTTAGGGTTCAACCGCAGCTTAAGGTTGCAGGCGATGTGGGCCGGTCCTCTGTACATACCAGTTATACGGCAGTGGTCGTGGACGGAGTCGCCCCCTAGTTCCGTTTTACACACGGGACAATGGGTAGCCTCTTTATGCACTCTTTTGTCCTCTAGCGTCATGTGAACGATGGTGGCCTATCCATCCCAGTCAAACACGTTCAAGGCCACGTTAGCATGCTTTTCTACCTTCTCAATCTGTGAGATAGATGTTGGATATTCTAGTCATTTACCATCCAACAGGGTTAACAGCCACTTAATGTTATAGTTTGATGGTCGCTCTGGGTGTATAGAAACGGTTGCAGAGCCGCTAGAATAGACCATAGAAGGCAGAAGTCATCCCAGTTCTCTACGTTTATGATCGCCTTCTTTACCGCCAGCTTTCTCGGCATTCGCAGGTAGGAGCCACCTTTCAATGGCTATAGCTGGCAATATCAATCCACAGAGTTGTGACGGACTCAAACTCCCAACCGGAACCTCTATTAGTCCACTTCTCCAACCTCTCTTCGATATTAGCAGCACTCTGGTCCAGCACATGGTTAATAACTTCTGAGGAGAGAACCACCTGCTGATTATTACGCAATACAGGCTCAACATACTCAGTGCTTCCATCATCGGTGTGCTTGGAGAGTGCTACTTTCGAGGCAAAATGACACTTGATTCGACCTAACTCGTCCAGCTCTCCAGCCTAAACTTTATGCATCCTCCGACGCATCCCCTTTAAGAACATCATAAGGTCCGAGCTAAGGGGGTGATACTCAGGAAAGTTCATCACCCATCCACGCAAATAGTTTTTAACAGCCCACTTAGTCTTCTTGAAGGCAAGACGCTCTGTGGGGACTGGAGACTGGCTTGTAGGGACTGGTCTGCATGGGCCAGGGACTGTTTGCCATGGTGCAGACAAGCCTCATTACTCAAGGTAGAATCATAAGGTTATATCATCGCCTCGAATTCAACATCACACCGACACCTGCTCAACTGAGTAAGCAGCTGCGAATAGGCGTAGCGCATATTTCTATTTCAAACGGAGAGAATGGATTGTGAAATCGCAGATCCGAATAAAATTGCCAGATTGCAAGCACGCGGCTTCTTCAGGCGATATCTATGATATCGGTTTCGACAAAGAGTATTCATTTTAGCGCTGCAAGCAAATAATAAATAGATATAGCAAGGCGGCTTACTCCGACCAGCTTTTCTGATGCTCTTAAAAATCCTTTGATCGCATCCCATGCTGAGCCACAGTAACTTGCATACGTACAGTCAGATTGATATATCCGTTTGAAATTTGGATTCCAGTCTGCATATCTGTGAAATATCGAATTGTGGAACCGTTATGATATGTCGGTGAATCATGCAAACCGTTCTCGGGAAATTAGATCTCCACCTGGCCGTCTGTTCCCAATAAAAACCGCTAATTGATGCAAATAAACCTCTTAAGCTCGAAAATGGAGATGTCATTGAAGTATTTATTTCTGGTTTCATCGCATATTCATCTGGTTACCAAATATTTTATACTGTTGGACAGATCCTAACATCTGACCATTATGAATGAGCCCAACCTCTCTGTTGATTTATAGAGTCCGTTGTGGTTTTCGACATTGCTATTTACTCCAGTTATTAGAGCAACCTTCCACGTGTGAAATATCGTGTATTGACATGACAATCGCAGATATTAAGTATTGTGTAAAACAAAATTGGTTCACATAGAACACTGTACCAAATGTTATGTGACGCTATTTAATGTGCAAATATTGTATTTGCACAAATGGCGTTATTTAATACATGGTGCCAAACCGAAGACGACAGCACTTTCTCAAACATGCAAGGGAAGTGGAATACCGCAATTTAAAACTATATAAGGGACTGGTTGAACCACTCAGAGGGTCTTGTGCATGGCAATTCATTTCAGACTTTGTTCTGACGTTAACATACTTATACTTCGCGAATAAAGAAAGCTGTACAATCACCAAAATTACGCAATCACATCTGACCATAATGATCGAGCTCATTATGACTTCATTTCTGTCGGAAAGTCAATCAGTCATAACGCATATGCTCACATCCTTTAAACAAGCCAACGTTTATTTGGCAGGGCAATACAAGATGGAGGGCTGAATCAATCGTTGCACCAGCTTTAGAATATCAACGCATGATCCAATGGAGTGTTCTATGTACGACAGTACCAGATCGATAGCAATTAACACAAATCAGCATCACTTTACTGCTAGGGTGAAAGTTGGGGGTTGTCTTCAGAATTATGTTGTTTTAAGACATCGAAACCTTTATTTCGGAAGTCAGGCCTTCCTTAAGCGACGGCTGCGGCTCTGCTTGTAAGAAGCAAACGGGAACAGTTTTCTTCCACCTTCAGCAACATACCGTTATGACAGCGGCATTATTTGTAGTATATAATCCTCTTATAGTGATCTCGTGGTGCGATCCAAATGCGCCAAATATAGCCTAAACTGTGAGGATTGTATCGTCTGCTCCATTTTTGATTTATTGAGGGCTCTCGTTGGAGGAACAATCAACTTTAATGTGGTACATAAAAGACGCCAACATCTGCGGTAAAGCTGTCTTTCTTGTTGTCGAAATGACTGATAGCAGTGTGTTATTGGTTGTGGACAGTAGCATATAAGTTTATTTGTCATCAAATCACTCCATCTTATCGTCTGAAGGATTGCAACGTCGTGAAGTAAAATGCACCTGTTACAGACATTATTATAATCGTCATGATAGCTCCCTGCACTCATCGGTGAGGGAGGCTGTTGGACTATCATTCGACATAAACATTGTACCTATAATATATAACGTCAGCAGCAGTAATAAATATGCCATGCTTTGGGCAGAAATGACAGGTGATAAATGACGTCGACCTCATTTTCGAAGTTATACATCAGCGCATGTTTGTTGCGGGTTAACGTCAGCAGACACATCGTCCAACACGTCGCATGTTTAATACATATTAAAGCGCGAACTTACGTTCGATAATCTTAACTACAACGAGCATTTATTTGTCTGGTTGAAAAATTGTCGACAGAGAGATTAATAGACTGTGGATTTAGTTTTCATCATTATGAATCTGACATTGAATCATTTAATGTCTTTGGTTTGCATATTTACAACTATCACATCCGAATATGAGCATGATGTTGATCCTTACACCCGGCTCTAGACTGATCAGTATAGCGACGGGGTTGAGCAACTACTATTTCCGTTTGTTTACATATATACACGATAATAGCTTGTACCTCTGTATTATTCTGTGCAGCCTTGACGACAATAAAATGAGGGAAATCGGTATTAAGCTTAGTAATATGTGTTGTGCAATATCCAGTTCAAGCTCATGCACATGAGGTCTTGCACACAAAAAAGTTCTAGTACACATCGAATTCATGTTCAAAATGAGTTGTTGCTCATTATGAGCTTTTCACAATGAGCTCTCGTTCACAATGATCTCTCGTTCACAATGAGCTCTCGTTCACAATGAGCTCTCGTTCACAATGAGCTCTCGTTCACAATGAGCTCTCGCTCACAATGAGCTCTCGTTCACAATGAGTTCTTGCTCACAATGGGTTATGGCTCACAGTGACGTTACAATTGGAAACTTGATAATAATTGCACGAATCCTTGAAGACATCCCCGTTGATGAAGAGAGAATTAGAAGTCTGCCTATGACAGCGTTAGATGAATAAGGATTGGGTTAAGACAAATTGGTAGCCGTGTAAGTGGTAATATCCTACCTAAAGTGCAATGCGATGTTTCAATTGCCCCGAGACGTCGGTTGTTCTTGACAACAAGATTAAAGTTTATGTTCTTAGGCAAAGAGTTTTTGTATTTATCTTACGCTGCTATGGTAAGCGGAGCTTCTTTTGAGCAAGGTTGGCATTGATATTGAAGCAGCTATACGCATATCAACCTGTTAAAAACCTCCAAAGATGGAACCAGTGGGACAATATAATATACTTAGGTGTACGTTTTGTTACTTTAATATATTCAATGGTTCTGTTAGTCATGGTCGCTCACTGAAACTATAACAAAATCTGATAAGTTAACATTGTATTTCTTTACAAAGACGTATATAAAGATAACACAATTTTCAATGATAAGATGCGGAGCATCTGCTCCCGAGAGAGCCTCGGTAAATATTAAGTCAAACACATTGAACTCATTGGCTAAGGGAGCAGAAGGTTCAATAGTACCAAATTAGATTTTCGTCCAAGCTAAAGGGGTTATCATCTACATAAGTTTGTGACATATGAGCATAAACAGGAAACAGGGATCGTAAATGCAACCACCACATCTGCAAGATGTCGCTCATAATTCCGATATGTCTGATTGCTTCCGACCCGGGACAATGTCCACACGGTTCAGTATTTTTCCGTTATGAACACGCCATCGTATCAATCAGGTAAGCTGTGAGGGTTCATTCCAATGACTGTGGTGGTCTGTGTCTCTAGCACATGAACAAAAGCATATCGATATGTTCTTCATGATGTGATGTAATGGAGTTATCTTATTGGTCAAGACGACCCCACCTCATAATTTTGATTTGGTTATAACACAGTCATTATGGCAAACTAGGTACTTGCACACAGGTGGCAGTTTTATACAGGAGTGAAAGTTTCAAGCTCTGTCATTATTTACCCACCAAATGCGCTTATAGAATAATCTCATATCGATCCGCTGTTGCAGTCAAAGAGCACCAAAACGAGCCGATTGGTTTTTTTTGTCTCTGATGCTTGATTCGAACTATATTGAGGCGTGGCTTAAGGCAAACATGCAAATGTATCATTGTACGTACATATATAGGTCAACAGCGAGCCTATATATATTACTGATGGCGGTGTGTAGGTTAGATCAGTAAGTAAATTGCTGTGAGCACAGTCAAGAAACAAGTTAGTATATTTACTTCAGAATGAATATTTTTTGGGTTTACGCGGGTATGAGTGGTTTAGTAAAACAGCTGATTAATGCACACCCAGCATAAGCGTACACAAAGGGTACATGGCGGGGCCGGCTCGTGCATATGCAAATATTGTGCTCATGCATTTTGTTTAACCACTACTATGGTTTTTGTGTACGCGTGTATAATACAAAATTGTAATAGTGTGTTGTCAAACCAGTGATCTGTTAAATGCATGTAATAAGACAAGTATTGTATGTTTCGTAATTTTGTCCGGTATAATCCATGCAGCGATATAAAGATGTTCAAACCAACAGAGATTCGCAGCTTTCCATCTTTGGCAAGAGCTATATTTTTTCATTAAAGCAACCGTAAAGAAATATCTACCAAGTTCAAGCACTCGTAGCATGCCTTTCAATCTTTTAACGGCTGCTCTGCGTGGTTACATTTGAAGTGTGACATTTAGTGGTTCATAACATCTCAAAGCACTGTTGACTTGATCCCGAATCAGATCATTGTGACGTTATGACATTGATGTACCTGAACACGCTATGGGCACGCATGAATAATTGACAAGTCAGACCGTGACAATCATAAACACGCAATAAAGAATCTGCTGCTTGACAAATAGTTAACGGTTAATGTAGCAGCAAAAGAAGACAAGAAGCTATACGGACTTTAATTTCATTGTAAAAATGCACATTGCGACAACAATTCACTACATCGGTGTAAGATCAACATAATAAGGCAAGTATGCAAGCACCCAATCGGGATTTTATGTGGTGCGTTTGGCACAAGCCAATAATCAGCTATCAAGCAATAGTTGACCAACCCGTCGGTTGAAACGATATGCGTGGTAGTTTGCGTGAGAGTTGAGTTTGCCTGATATCGGGATGATTAATCGACCGCACCTGTTCTGATGCAAATGCCAATTTAGCCCCACACATGGACGGTACCTGAGTACCAACGTGTCATAAAATTTGTGATTAAATTCCACTGTATTTATTTATCTTTTAATGTTGCCCACAATATGTCGTCAAAATCATTCCCATCCGCGGCTTCTATCCCCTTATGGACGGAATGTTTTAGTATATCACGTCATAATAATACTCGCTGCACGCCACCGTAGGGTATATCCCTAAACAAATGAATTGAGAAGAGTGCCTGCTTTAGCATCTTTCCCTCTATGTACGACACCATATCAGTGTTTATGTCATCAACGCTTCTATTATAATTGCCTGATAGCGACCATGTCATGCAATTAATTGCACCGATTACATTTCCACTTCATTTGCACTCTGCAAGCTCACAAACTTCACTTATTGAGTCTGGTTGTGAGGCAATCGCTCCCCATAAATGTTGTTCACCAAATATGCCGAGAGCAGCAGTTAAGATGGCATCTTTTATCACAAGTCATTCGACCGGTATTAAATGACTACCAGTAAATTTTGTACCGAATTCGTCGGTCAGAATACATATAGATCAGAGTATCAGGCTTAATTGACCATTGACATCGTTCATTTAGTCGCCTGTCGAGTTCATAGTAAATGATCAAAATATAATGGATAAACATAGTTTAACAAAGCGCTATTGCCCAGTTGCTAATGTTATTGTTCGTTTGTCCTTGCATATGGCCGACTGGGGTTTGCATGCTCTCTTATATAAGGACCCGATAATTTATGAAACTGTTAGACCTATTGATACAGAATCGCAATCATCACAAATATTGCACCGATTTATCAATTCTCTATTTCTATACATTTACATCCCATACTATGCAGGTGCTAGAGATAAAGGTATCATGTATAGGTCATAACAGATGATGCCATAAATTGCTATCATCATTTTTGTAAATATGTACTGTATCATGCCTCAGGTGTTTTGAGAGCCTCAGGCGCGAAATTGCTCCTTGGCATCACGCCGTTAACATTGTTATCATCCACAATCGTATATGGCGCGTGACAGGTGCCTATGCAATGTCTTGTTGAAAATATATTACGTATTTCTTTTGGTAAGTGGACGTCCGAGTAATGGAGATCTCCAAGCGTTAACCGCAAAGTGGTAGTTAATTGTCGGTGCTCTACAGAAAACATGCACACTTCACAAGCAATAGCAAATCAAGCATAACACATAGAGCCTGTAGAAACCACCTGTACGAAAGTGTTATACAAGGCCAAAATCGGCGGATGTGGTTAACTGGCTTAATTAACGTCAGGGACATTTCGTTGGCAGTAGGTAGAATAAGGCTGTGTAATTATATTACAGATGCAGCTATCTGGTCTTAAAAAGCTTATCCGTTGTCAATAGGAAATAATTCGGTGACATCTAACCGTGGCAGCTGAAAATGCGTAAGAAATGAAGCAAATTACGAAGGTAATAAGAGTACCTAAAAAACCTAGGTAATACAAATATCCTATCCTTTGCTACGAATGTTCGTGACCCATACGGAATGCTTGGTAGATAGCCGGCTGGTGAGGTGTTGTGCAATACTTCCTCCGAATGCTTCTTCATGAGTGCCCACTCACAATGAACTTACAACACGAAATATTCTCTTGGACCTGTTCGGTCACAATGCACAAAATCCTGTTGTGTTATTTTTGATTTTTGAATAGCTTCGATGTAACACTGATGCTGTCATCTACGTTACAGCACAGAGGTTCAACAGGTGGCGAATAATCGGATCGTCTATGTAAATATACATACAAATATACATTCATACATCCGTACATATATACATACATATATACAAGCATACATATAAACATATACATACATACATACATACATACATATACATACATACATACATACATACATACATACATACATACATACATACATACATACATACATACATACATACATACATACATACATACATACATACATACATACATACATACATACATACATACATACATACATACATACACATACATACATACAAACATACATACATACATACATACATACATACATACATACATACATACATACATACATACATACATACATACATACATACATACATACACATACATAAATCCGTAAAAAAGACCCCAAAAAAATGTCTTCATAATTAAACTCATTCAATCATAGAACGCTGTACCAATGGTTATGTGACGCTATTTGATGTGCAAACATTGCATTTGCACAAATTACGTTATTTAATACATGGTGCCAAACGGTAGACGTCAGCAAACGGTGTCTCAAACATGCAAAAGGAATGGAATACCGCATGTTCAAACTATATAAGGGACCGGGTGAACCAATCAGAGGGTCTTGTGTATGGCAATTCATTTCAGACTTTGTTCTGACGTTAACATACTTATACTTCGCGAATAAAGAAAGCTGTACAATCACCAAAATTGCGCAATCACATCTGACCATAATGATCGAGCTCATTATGACTTCATTTTGTCGGAAAGTCAATCAGTCATAACGCATATGCTCACATCCTTTAAACAAGCCAACGTTTATTTGGCAGGGTAATACAAGATGGAGGGCTGAATCAATCATTGCACCAGTTTTAGAATATCAACCGATGATCCAATTGAGTGTTCTATGTACGACAGTACCAGATCGATAGCAATTAACACAAATCAGCATCACTTTACTGCTAGGGTGAAAGTTGGGGGTTGTCTTCGGAATTATGTTGTTTTAAGACATCGAAACCTTTATTTCAGAAGCCAGGCCTTCCTTAAGCGACGGCTGCGGCTCTGCTTGTAAGAAGCAAACGGGAGCAGTTTTCTTCCACCTTCAGCAACATACCGTTATGACAGCGGCATTATTTGTAGTATATAATCCTCCTATCAAATCCTCTTATAGTGATCTCGTGGTGCGATCCAAATGCGCCAAATATAGCCTAAACTGTGAGGATTGTATCGTCTGCTCCATTTTTGATTTATTGAGGGCCCTCGTTGGATGAACAATCAACTTTAATGTGGTACATAAAAGGCGCCAACATCTGCGGTAAAGCTGTCTTTCTTGTTGTCGAAATGACTGATAGCAGTGTGTTATTGGTTGTGGACAGTAGCATATAAGTTTATTTGTCATCAAATCACTCCGTCTTATCGTCTGAAGGATTGCAACGTCGTGAAGTAAAATGCACCTGTTACAGACATTATTATAATCGTCATGATAGCTCCTTGCACCCATCGGTGAGGCAGGCTGTTGAACTATGATTCGACATAAACATTGTACCTATATTATATAACGTCAGCAGCAGTAATAAATATGCCATGCTTTGGGCAGAAATGACAGGTGATAAATGACGTCGACCTCATTTTCGAAGTTATACATCAGCGCATGTTTGTTGCGGGTTAACGTCAGCAGACACATCGTCCAACACGTCGCATGTTTAATACATATTAAAGCGCGAACTTACGTTCGATAATCATAACTACAACGAGCATTTATTTGTCTGGTTGAAAAATTGTTGACAGAGAGATTAATAGACTGTGGATTTAGTTTTCATCATTATGAATCTGACATTGAATCATTTAATGTCTTTGGTTTGCATATTTACCGCTTACATGTCTCTGTCACATCCGAATATGAGCATGATATTGATCCTTACACCCGGCTCTAGACTGATCAGTATAGCGACGGGGTTGAGCAACTACTATTTCCGTTTGTATACATATATACACGATAATAGCTTGTACCTCTGTATTATTCTGTGCAGCCTTGACGACAATAAAATGAGGGAAATCGGTATTAAGCTTAGTAATATGTGTTGTGCAATATCCAGTTCAAGCTCATGCACATGAGGTCTTGCACACAAAAAAGTTCTAGCACACATCGAATTCATGTTCAAAATGAGTTGTTGTTCATTATGAGCATTTCACAATGAGCTCTCGTTCACAATGATCTCTCGTTCACAATGAGCTCTCGTTCACAATGAGCTCTCGTTCACAATGAGCTCTCGCTCACAATGAGCTCTCGTTCACAATGAGTTTTTGCTCACAATGGGTTATGGCTCACAGTGACGTTACAATTGGAAACTTGATAATAATTGCACGAATCCTTGAAGACATCCCCGTAGATGAATAAGGATTGGGTTAAGACAAATTGGTAGCCGTGAGTTATAATATCCTACCTAAAGTGCAATGCGATGTTTCAATTTCCCCGAGACGTCGTTTGTTCTTGACAACAAGATTAAAGTTTATGTTCTTAGGCAAAGAGTTTTGTATTTATCTTACGCTGCTGTGGTAAGCGGAGCTTCTTTTGAGCAAGGTTGGCATTGATATTGAAGCAGCTATACGCATATCAACCTGTTAAAAACCTCCAAAGATGGAACCAGTGGGACAATATAATATACTTAGGTGTACGTTTTGTTACTTTAATATATTCAACGGTTCTGTTAGTCATGGTCACTCACTGAAACTATAACAAAATCTGATGAGTTAACATTGTATTTCTTTACAAAGACGTATATAAAGATAACACAATTTTCAATGATAAGATGCGGAGCATCTGCTCCTGAGAGAGCCTCGGTAAATATTAAGTCAAACACATTGAACTCATTGGCTAAGGGAGCAGAATGTTCAATAGTACCAAATTAGATTTTCGTCCAAGCTATAGGGGTTCTCATCTACATAAGTTTGCGACATATGTGCAAAAACAGGAAACAGGGATCGTAAATGCAACCACCACATCTGCAAGATGTCGCTCATAATTCCGATATGTCTGATTGCTTACGACCCGGGACAATGTCCACACGGTACAGTATTTTTCCGTTATGAACACGCCATCGTATCAATCAGGTAAGCTGTGAGGGTTCATTCCAATGACTGTGGTGGTCTGTGTCTCTAGCACATGAACAAAAGCATATCGATATGTTCTTCATGATGTGATGTAATGGAGTTATCTTATTGGTCAAGACGACCCCACCTCATAATTTTGATTTGGTTATAACACAGTCATTATGGCAAACTAGGTACTTGCACACAGGTGGCAGTTTTATACAGGAGTGAAAGTTTCAAGCTCTGTCATTATTTACCCACCAAATGCGCTTATAGAATAATCTCATATCGATCCGCTGTTGCAGTCAAAGAGCACCAAAACGAGCCGATTGGGTTTTGTGGTCTCTGATGCTTGATTCGAACTATATTGAGGCGTGACTTAAGGCAAACATGCAAATGTATCATTGTACGTACATATATAGGTCAACAGCGAGCCTACCCAGTGGGCACAACACGTGGAATCCACGTGGAAATCATGTGGATTTTTGGTGAATTGGTGGATCCACGTGTTTTCACGTGATATCCACGTGGATTCCACGAGTATTAATCACATGGAATTGACGTGTCAAAAACACGTGGAAAAGACGTGTATTTTAGGACCCATTTGTAAATTATTATTTAAATATTCTTTTTTTCAGTTTATACCAGAAATATGGCCATGTGTTAACCTGACAGCCCCAGCTAGGCTTGTGCTAGATATAGTGGGTTTCACAACTTTTGGTGCTATCGATCTATGAGCTCTGGGGATGATGACGGTTTTTGGCTTTCATCTGCTTAGTTACTATCGTGACAGGGGTCTCCTGGAATAATGAGTCGAAATTCAGGTGAGATACTCTCCAAACGTAGGCGAGGTTCGAACCCGTGACCTGCTGGTCCGTGGTGGAGACCCCACCGGGGTTAACCGCTAACCGCTGATTGGCGCGATTTGCTGCAGTTTTGGAAAGTTGAGAATTCATTTGCTATATTTTTGACAGTTTCTAAGTTTACAAGTGAGTCATATTCAAATGTTATTCTTTCAATGAAAATAAGTTTACTCAAGTAGCTGTACAAAAACTGCTTGCCGTATATAATGTCTTCATGGTTTATGATTTTATGCTCATTGGTGCATGAAACCTGTATTATCGCTCTCAGCAAAGTGCCAGCCGTTGCAGCTAGTTAGTTGCAGCGGAAAGGCTGTAGGCACGCCTCGTGGTTTTTTTTGGAGGCTTGCTCCTTAATACACCACAACCATCTTATACACACGCCCTGGTTCATCTGTTGACTGTTCCTCCATCTCACAGTCATCGTTCATCTGTCAGTCCATCTCACAGTCATCGTTCATCTGTCAGTCCATCTCACAGTCATCGTTCATCTGTCAGTCTAGCTCTGGTGTAACGGTAACGTGAATTTATACCAGACGTCTTGTAGGGCTACTGTCAGTCCATCTCACAGTAATCGTTCATCAGTCAGTCCATCTCACAGTCATCGTTCATCTGTCAATCCGTTCCACACGGTCGTCATCGCTCATTTGTCACTCAGTCCCACAGTCATGGCTCATCTGTCACTCATTCTAGCAGTCGTCGGTTGAGCAATGATGGTTTTCCTTTAACATAAGTGCACATTTGTGAATATTTTCTTTAAATATTTTCTCTGTTTTAATGCTGCTATTGAGAAAGGTAGTCAGCAGCATAGTAATTGAACACTGCATAATTTGTTTGTGCACAGGTTTTCAGGAGCGCTGCCTCTCCTGCCTCTGCAAATCAGGGATATACTGAACAGGCAGGAGAGGAGAGAGCTGGCCGATAGTGGCAAAATGCTTCCTGAAGCTGTGCAGATGAACAGCACTGAGGAACTTCAACATTTAAATGAGCAACCAGAGAAAGAATTTGTGGGTATGTAAAATTGCAGTTTTTTCAAGGAGTGGGCATTAGATCTAATAAACAGCAATGAAATATTTTCCAAATGTCACATTTTTGTGTGAGTTTCAGAAGTGTATGAAAATCATTGTGCACTGTCCGGGATACGATGAACGATTTGACAAGCAGGTGAGATTCTCTATGTATATGTATATGATGTAAATCCATGATCCAAACAACTTGCACTTATGCATTTTGTCTGAATTGGCAATGTTTAAGAAATTTTCATGCACCAATTGTATTCATTCAGACATATTGCTTGCAGATTAATCACTAATTCCCTGCAGTGCAAGCTTAACATGAACGGGTCAGGTGACAAAGCCAGCTTTGAGAAAATGGCACTCTGCAAATTAATTGTCGGTAGGTTCACCATTGGCTAATTACTTGGAAGTCCAGGATAGTTTTTGATTTTAATGATACACAATAAATAATGAAAGTCAGTTGTACGATGTATGAAATTAGATAGCTTATATTGTCCTCTTTGTACTGTGCAGAAAGTGTAGTGAAGAGTCATGGGTTCACCGAGGCTGCTGTTAATGTCTTTCTAGCCAACCGACTAAGGAATGCACCCAAGAGAAGTTTAAATATTGCCTATTGGTAATGATTGTTGATTTACTCACATTTATATTTTTCATAGATTTGACTAGATCGTTTACTTAAAGAGCCACTTACATGCAAAATTCAAATTTGTGTTGTCATCTAATTATGAAGATGATTTTGTGACATTTTGACAACAGTATGACTGAGATGTCATAACTGGTTGCTGAGATATTACCGATCAAACTCGCAGACTTTCCTGTATGAAGTCATCAAACTCATTCACTCACTTTCGTTTAGTGGTTTACTGATGAAAGCCATTTACCCAGACGAATTTGACTGATTTGTGTCAATTAGGTGACGTCACCCAGAAAGTCACTTAAAAATTATCATCAAAATGCGATAACAAAAATTCGGTTTTGCATTTCAGTGGCCTTTTAAGTACATTTTATAATTTGCATTTTATTAGGGTGAAAGTAAATCATGTTATATCTGTGTATATTCATGATGCTCATGCATGTAGTGACCGGTTTAATGTGTTTCATGAACAAACCTGCCTTTTTCCACTAATTTGTTGCCTTTGTATGTTGACATTTGCTCATAATGTTTAAAACATGTTTAATATTTTTATTTGTAATCATGTAGCACTTATAGTTGGATATTTCTGAGAAATAAATGTACTTGGTTCAATGATCTTGTGAAATATATTAAAAAACAAAAAAATTACTAAAGAGGAAGTAAAAACCACCTGAATACAGATATTTTGTATCGTTGAATTTAGGTGGAAGAGCACACGTGTTTTCCACGTGTCCATATCCACGTGAATTCAACTTGCCTTTTACGCGTATTATCTACGTGAATTACACCAGTTTCTCCACTAAAGAAATATCTACCAAGTTCAAGCACTCGTAGCATGCCTTTCAATTTTTTAAAACGGCTGCTCTGCGTGGTTTCATTTGAAGTGCCACATTTAGTGGTTCATAACATCTCAAAGCACTGTTGACTTGATCCCGAATCAGATCGTTATGACATTGATGTACCTGAACACGCTATGGGCACGCATGAATAATTGACAAGTCAGACCGTGACAATCATAAACACGCAATAAAGAATCTGCTGCTTGACAAATAGTTAACGGTTAATGTAGCAGCAAAAGAAGACAAGAAGCTATACGGACTTTAATTTCATTGTAAAAATGCACATTGCGACAACAATTCACTACATCGGTGTAAGATCAACATATGCAAGCACCCAATCGGGATTTTATGTGGTGCGTTTGGCACAAGCCAATAATCAGCTATCAAGCAATAGTTGACCAACCCGTCGGTTGAAACGATATGCGTGGTAGTTTGCGTGAGAGTTGAGTTTGCCTGATATCGGGATGATTAATCGACCGCACCTGTTCTGATGCAAATGCCAACGTGTCATAAAATTTGTGATTAAATTCCACTGTATTTATTTATCTTTTAATGTTGCCCACAATATGTCGTCAAAATCATTCCCATCCGCGGCTTCTATCCCCTTATGGACGGAATGTTTTAGTATATCACGTCATAATAATACTCGCTGCACGCCACCGTAGGGTATATCCCTAAACAAATGAATTGAGAAGAGTGCCTGCTTTAGCATCTTTCCCTCTATGTACGACACCATATCAGTGTTAATGTCATCAACGCTTCTATTATAATTGCCTGGTAGCGACCATGTCATGCAATTAATTGCACCGATTACATTTCCACTTCATTTGCACTCTGCAAGCTCACAAACTTCACTTATTGAGTCTGGTTGTGAGGCAATCGCTCCCCATAAATGTTGTTCACCAAATATGCCGAGAGCAGCAGTTAAGATGGCATCTTTTATCACAAGTCATTCGACCGGTATTAAATGACCACCAGTAAATTTTGTACCGAATTCGTCGGTCAGAATACATATAGATCAGAGTATCAGGCTTAATAGACCATTGACATCGTTCATTTAGTCGCCTGTCGAGTTCATAGTAAATGATCAAAATATAATGGATAAACATAGTTTAACAAAGCGCTATTGCCCAGTTGCTAATGTTATTGTTCGTTTGTCCTTCCATATGGCCGATTGGGGTTTGCATGCTCTCTTATATAAGGACCCGATAATTTATGAAACTGTTAGACCTATTGATACAGAATCGCAATCATCACAAATATTGCACCGATTTATCAATTCTCTATTTCTATACATTTACATCCCATACTATGCAAGTGCTAGAGATAAAGGTATCATGTATAGGTCATAACAGATGATGCCATAAATTGCTATCATCATTTTTGTAAATATGTACTGTATCATGCCTCAGGTGTTTTTAGAGCCTCAGGCGCGAAATTGATGCATGGCATCACGCCGTTAACATTGTTATCGTCCACAATCGTATATGGCGCGTGACAGGTGCCTATGCAATGTCTTGTTGAAAATATATTACGTATTTCTTTTGGTATGTGGACGTCCGAGTAATGGAGATCTCCAAGCCGGAAACCGCGAAGTGGTAGTTTATTGTCGGTGCTCTACAGAAAACATGCACACTTCACAAGCAATAGCAAATCAAGCATAACACATAGAGCCTGTAGAAAGCACCTGAACGAAAGTGTTATACAAGGCCAAAATCGGCGGATGTGGTTAACTGGCTTAATTAACGTCAGGGACATTTCGTTGGCAGTAGGTAGAATAAGGCTGTGTAATTATATTATAGATGCAGCTACCTGGTCTTAAAAAGCTTATCCGTTGTCAATAGGAAATAATTCGGTGACATCTAACCGTGGCAGCTGAAAATGCGTAAGAAATGAAGCAAATTACGAAGGTAATAAGAGTACCTAAAAAACCTAGGTAATACAAATATCCTATCATTTGCTACGAATGTTCGTGACCCATACGGAATGCTTGGTATATAGCCGGCTGGTGAGGTGTTGTGCAATACTTCCTCCGAATGCTTCTTCATGAGTACCCACTCACAATGAACTTACAATACGAAATATTCTCTTGGACCTGTTCGGTCACAATGCAAAAAATCCTGTTGTGTTATTTTTGATTTTTGAATAGCTTCGATGTAACACTGATGCTGTCATCTACGTTACAGCACAGAGGTTCAACAGGTGGCCAATAATCGGATCGTCTATGTAAATATACATACAATTATACATTCATACATCCGTACATATATACATACATATATACAAGCATACATATAAACATATACATACATACATACATACATACATACATACATACATACATACATACATACATACATACATACATACATACATACATACATACATACATACATACATACATACATACATACATACATACATACATACATACATACATACATACATACATACATACATACATACATACATACATACATACATACATACATACATACATACATACATACATACATACATACATACATACATACATGTATACATACAAACATGCATACATACATACATACATACATAAATACATACATACATACATACATACATACATACATACATACATACATACATACAGACATACATACATACATACATACATACATACATACATACATACATACATACATACATACATACATACATACATACATACATACACATACATACATAAATCCGTACGTACACATTTCCATACGTTCAATAATACAAACTTATATACATAAGGAATAAAGTATGATGATTTTCGATGACAATATATCCTATATTTCTGGGAGATTTTATTATCCAGCTCGAGAATAAACTGCAGTTTGATAATTAGAGAAGTGTCCACTATAAAGTAGGTATGTAAGCAGTGTGTATGTCAATTGCAGTGTAAAAGAAGTATCTATTGTCCTATCCAGGAAGTCACTAATAAATAGTTATAGTAGAAGAAGGCTAAGTAACAGAACTGATGAACTGTACATTTGCTGATAAATATTCTCTGTATAGAATCAATGGCAGAAACGTACTGCCAGATTAGTACGATACAGAATCAATGGCAATAACTTACTGCAAGATATATGCGATACAGAATATCTGGCAAAACATACTGTCAGATAAATGCGATACAGAATCAATGGCTGAAACTTACTGCCAGATCAATACGATGCAGAATCAATGGCAGAAACACACTGGTATATGCCAAAAGTGTTTGATAAGAGACTAATCGCCTGTGACCTAAAACGACTTGCTGACTGTAACGATGCTTGCTGTTTGTAACGAATTGAGTCTAATTGGAGACGCACATCTATTGAAATTGCAACAGAAACCAACAACGAATGCAAGCCGTACAAAATAATGTATATACGTGCGTACTCTGAGAGCTTATACAGTTAGGATCGCGTTACACGAGTAGCGATCGCAGCTATCTTAGGAGAGTGCTAGCAACAATCCAACCGGAAAAGCATCATTGCGCGGACAGTTATTCCTTTTCAATAACCTTATTTGATAATTCAAATAGTTGCTTCTTTTATCTGATAATCAAACGCCGATTAATAGCCTAATAACATGAGATTACCAGAGGCAAGTAAATGTCGTTTTCGACATTGCCAATGGTTGCAGTTTTTAGAGCTACCCTTAACGTGTGAGATATCGTGTATTGACATGCCAATCACAGATAAAAAGTATTGTAAAACAAAATTGGCTCACTAGAGATCATAGAACACTGCATCAATTGTTATGTGACGCTATTTAATGTGCAAATATTGTACTTGCACAAATGGCGTTATTTAATACATGGTGCGATTATTTTTCAGACTTGGTTCTGGCGTTAACATACTTATACTTCGCGAATAAAGAAAGTTGTACAATCACACATTTGACCATAATGATCGAGCTCATTATGATTTCATTTCTGACGGAATGTCAATCAGTCATAACGCATATACGCACATTCTTTATACAAGCCAACGTTTCTTGGCAATGAAGGAAGAACAAATTCTTCACTTGGTAGGGCAATACAGGATGGAGGGCTAAATCAATCATTGCACCAGTTTTGGAATATCAACGAATTTGATTGAACAAATAAGTGGGTATCGCCTGATCCGAATGAGTGTTCTATGTACGACAGTACCAGGTCGCGCGCATGCAGTTGTCTGCATCTTTAAGGATATTTACTTACATCGTGACACATTGAACAGATGTTTTTGGGTGCTGTTAACGAGGAATAATTAAGAGCAATCAACTCGAAAGATTTAGCAAAAGTTTATTATCACGTCACTGCTAGGGTGAAATGTGGGGGTTGTCTTCAGAATAATGTTGTTTTAAGATGTCAAACATTTAATTTATAAAGTCAAGGCTTCCTTAAGCGACAACTGCGGCTCTATTTGTAGGAAACAAACAGGAACAATTTTCTCCAACCTTCAGCATCATACCGTTATGACAGCGGTATTATATATAGCATATAATCCTCCGATCAAGTCCTCTTAAAGTGATCTCGAGATGCGATCCAAATGCGCCAAATATAGCCTACATTGTGAGGATTACTTCGTCACCTTCATTCGTGATTTTTTGAGGGCTCTCGCTGGAGGTGCAACCAAAGTTAATGTGGTCCGTAAAAAGGCACCAACATCTGCAGTAAAGCTGTCGTTCTTAGTGTCGAAATGACTGATATCAGTGTGTTATTGGTAATGGACAGCAGCATATCAGTTTTGGACTGAAAACATCTGCTGAATTAACATTGTATCTCGTATAAAGACGTATTCAAAGATTACAAAATTATTAATGATAAGAAGCGGAGTATCTGCTCCTGAGAAAGCCTCGGTAAATATTAAGTCAAACACATTGAACTCATTGGCTAAGGGAGCAGAAGGTTCAATAGTACCAGATTAGAATATTCTCCGAACTATAGGGCTTCTCATCTAGATAAGTTTGTGACATATGAGCGTAAACAGGAAACAGCAATCATATATGCAGCTTCCACAACTGCAAGATGTAGCTCTTAATCTTAATTTGCTTCAGACCCGGGACAATGTCCACACGTTCTGTATTGTCCCGTTATGGACTCACCATCGTATCAATCAGTTGAGCTGTGAGGGTTCATTCTGATTGACTTTGGTGGTGAGTGTCTCTAGCATATCGAAATGTTCTTTATGATGCGATGTAATGAAGTCATCTTATTGGCCAAGACGACCACGCCTCCACATTTTTATTTGATTATAGAACAGACGTTATGGCAAACTCAACTTGCACACAGGCAGTTTTATACTGGTGTGAACGCTGCAAGCTCTTTTATCATATAATCATCAAATTCGCTTATAGAATACTAGATCTCCTAAGGCAGTCAACGAGCACCAAATAGAGCCTCAGCTTTTTGGTTGTCTCTGCTGCTTGATTCGTATCATATTGAGGCGTCGCTCTAGGCAAACATGCAAATGTATCA
Source organism: Urechis unicinctus (assembly GCA_034190875.2). Taxonomy (NCBI): domain Eukaryota; kingdom Metazoa; phylum Annelida; class Polychaeta; order Xenopneusta; family Urechidae; genus Urechis; species Urechis unicinctus. Next base: position 71,684,179 of record CM067351.1, read on the forward strand.
TTGTACGTATATATATATAGATCAACAGCGAGCCAGTTTATAAATGACTGATGACGGTGGGTGGGTTAGATCAGTAAGTGTATTGCTGCGAGCACAGTCAAGAAACAAATAAACATATTTACTTCCGAATGAAATGTGTTGGTTCACGAGGGTATCAGTTGCTCAGTAAAACGGTTGGTTAATGTACCCCAACATGGGATGTAATCACAGCGTACCTGGCGCAGCAGGGCTGGCTCGTGCATGTATTAGAAAATATTGTGTTCATGCGTTTGTTTTCCCAGCACTCTGGTTTTTGTGCACGTGTGTGTATTACAAAATTGTAATAGTGTGTAGCCAAACCAGTGATTTGTAAGATGCATGTATTAAGACAAATATAGTTGGTTTCGTATTTTGTTCCGGTATAATTCCTGCAGCGATATAAAGATGTTCAAGCCAACACAGATTTGCAGCTTTCCATCTTTGGCATGAGCTGTATTCTTTCATTAACGCAACCGTGAAGAAATACTTACAAAGTTCAAACACTCGAAGCAAACACTTCAATATTTTTACAGATGCGCTGAGTGATTACATGTAAAGTGTAACATTTAGTGCTTCAAAGCAACTCACTGTTGAAAGGATGACTTATTCCTGAAGCTGATCATTGTGAGGACATTTATGTATTTGTATCAGACCGTTGCAATCATATGCACGCAATAATGTATCTGCTACTTGACAAATAATTAACGGTTAATGTAGCAGCACAAGAAGACAAGAGGCTATACCAACTTTAATATCACTGCAAATAATGCACATTGCGAGAGCTATTCTCTACATCGGTGAAAGATCGACATATGCAAGCACCCAATTGGTATTATATGTGATGCGTTTGAAGTTATGCACCTGCCAATAAGCAGCTATCAATCGATAGTTGACCAACCCGTCGGTTGAAACGATATGCGTGGTAGTTTGCGTGGGAGTTGAGGTGGTTTGACAGTGGAAGGATCAATATACCGCAACTGTGCTGATGCAAATGCCAATTTAGCCTCACACATTGACGGTACCTGAGTACCAACGTGTGATAACAATGTTTGTGATTAAATTCCACTGTATTTAGTTATCTTTTAATGCTGCCCACTGTTTGTCGACTTAATCATTCCCTTTTACGGCTTCTTCCCTTATTGACGTACCCAGTTTATTCTCAATTGTATTCGTATTGCAGACAATTCCGAAGATTAGTTAATGTTAGTTATTTGCATGCATAAAGTCGGATGGATGATTAAGGTGATCATTTCTCGAGTTTATATATTATCATATATATATATATATATATATATATATATATATATATATATATATATTATGCTATATATATATATATATATATATATATATATATATATATATATATATATATATATATATCTGTAACGATGGAAAAGTGAATATTGCTTCCTCAGCAATTTCATTATTTTTAAATATTCTAATACGAAACCGATCTCTTACAGTCAAAATAATATAAGCAGCTGTGAATAATATGTACCTGACCACAAAACCCATCATATAATCTCATATTCATAGAGTAATCATAACGCCAGTTGAACAGGTGTGTAGAACAAATGCTTACTATTGCGTTGATCGGGTTATAACATGCGACTGCCAGCAGCGATTTGGACGTAGGGTTGACTACATTATTGGGTCGTCTTTTCTGCCGGAACCTCTGTCATTACCTACAGATATGTTTACATTCTGTCCAAACGCCAATATTTCACGGCTAATTAAGCAAGATAATATTTTTGGCTAGGAAGGGCACCATTAGATGGAGTGATAAATTAATCAATGCAATAGATGCATGAACATATGTACATTTTATTTGATAAATGAGTATGTATCCAATTATTCAATGAGCGATAATAGCAATGTGCGCCGGTGTGTAGCATTTGTAAATCTAAAAGATATCTATTCCCGTCGTGAGACATTTAAGGTTTTTGCTTGGTTACTGTTAACAAGAATAAATAAATTGCAATTAACTTTACAAATACCAAATAAAATTTTACTTACTTCAAAACCTGGGTGTAGTTAAGCATAAGTCATCTGAATAATATTGTTCTAAGACATCCTACTTATTTATTTCGAATTCAGTTTTCCTCTAGCTTCAAAGTAGGTGGCTGATGCCGCCGCAAGTGCAGATAGTAAACATGCTCGTTACTCGCGTCCGTTCAATTGCTGCACAACCGAAGAAAATGTTCTACTGGGTTTAGCATCATTTACGGGACATAATATTGGCCACCTTAATCTGTAATCACGCAATGCAATCTAAATGCGCCTAATATAGCCTCACCAGTAAATAATGCTTTTTCTACCCCATTCTTAGTTTATTGAGGGCTGTTGCTGGACAAACAATCAACATTTATGTGGTATGTTAACGATAACGACAGCAACATTAAAACTATCATTCTCAGCGTCGCAATGACTGTTAGCATTTGGGTACTGGCAGTGCACAGAACCATTTGTTATATATGCCCCCAGGTCTTGTTGTCCGACTGTGATAGCTAAATGCACCTGTTACAGACACCATTGCAAAGCGCTATGCTTGATCCACTCGTTAACTGCTCAAATTAAGCTGTAAAACAAGAATGTGTCATAAATATCGAACCTAAAATGTGCCGACAACAGCAGTAAAGCTGCCATTCATTGTCCAGAAATGACAGGTAACAAATGACGTCGGGCTTATTTTTGATATGAATATTTTGAACAGTATACCTATACATCAGCACACCATAGTTGTCGCTTACAGATGGATCAACAATAATTTAGCAAACAAACGATGATCAAGATCATTATAACTTTAATGACCTTATTTCGGTCGGAATGTCAATCAGTCATACAGCTATGTGCACAAGAGATCATCCCTTACATGTTATATTGTTACGATCAAGAAGAACTGGACGGACATATTAGCAAAAGGATTGAATAAACGAGTACATCGTGACATTTAGATTCAATGTGTGGCAATAGCCAATAGAGCCAAATCAGCTGTCAAACTACGTTTGGTCATCCACAATTGCATCTGCTACTCGACCGATGTCCTTAAGGCTGAATGTTTTTCACGTCATATTCATACTGCACCTCCCAGTAAGGTAGATTCCTTTACCATTTCCTCGAGAAGAGTGAAGGCTTAAGCAAGAAGCCCTTCATGTACTACACGTTATTAGTATTTTTTTCATCAACGCTTCCAGTATAATCGCCTGATAGCGACCATGTCATGCAAGTAATTACACCATTTACAGGATCCACTTAAGTTGCACTGTGCAAGCTCACATACTTCACTAATTGAATCAGGTTGTGAGGCAATCGTTCCCCATAAATATGATTAACTGAATTAATTAACGTTAGAGACATTTTGTAGGCAGAAGACAAAGCTGTGTAATCATATTACAGATACAGCCATCCTATCTTACAACGGCTTATCCGTTGTCAAGAGGAAATGATTCGGCGACAACTAACCTTGGCAGATGTTAATTCTATAGCAAATAACGAAGAATATAAGAGTGTCGTAAATCCTAGGTAATACAAATACTCTTCCATGTGCTACGAATATTCATGATCCATATGGAATGCTTGGGCCATTGCCGGCTGGTAACGTATTGTGCAATATTTCTTCCGGTTTTATCTACATGAGAACTTATTTACAATGAGTTCGCAATGCGAAATATTCTCTTGAACCTATTCCCGTACAATGTACAAACTCCCATGGTTTGGTATTGGTTGTTGACGAATAGCTTCAATGTTACACTGGTAGTGTCATCAAGTATACAGCACAGAGGTTCCCAAAAGGCGAATATTCGTAAATATACATACATACATTCTTACAAACATACATACATATATACATACATACATACATACATACATACATACATACATACATACATACATACATACATACATACATACATACATACATACATACATACATACATACATACATGCATACATACATACATACATACATACATACATACATACATACATACATACATACATACATACATACATACATACATACATACATACATACATACATACATACATACATACATACATACATACATACATACATACATACATACATACATACATACATGCATACATACATACATACATACATACATACATACATACACATACATACATACATACATACATACATACATACATACATACATACATACATACATACATACATACATACATACATACATACATACACATACATACATACATACATACATACATACATACATACATACATACATACATACATACATACATACATACATACATAGGTACATACACACATTCATACATAAACACACATACATACAAACATACATACAAACGTACATATATATAATAATCACTGATAATTGATCGTTTGCAGACGATCGTCTTACGCGCGAATTAACTGCAGTTCGAGCATTAGAAAGGTGTCCACCTTGAAGTATATAAGCACGCTAATTCTCATATTCGTGGTCGGTTATAATAGCAACTATTTTATAATAATCCCGTCACAAAGTTTATTAACAGAATGATGTTGCCAAAGTTATATCGCGCTATTTGATGTTCAGATATTTTATTTGTATAGATTGTGTTATTCATGCATGGTGCCTAACCATAGAAGTCAGCTATCAGTTTCACAAACATACAGAGAAAAATAAACATCGCCCATCCAAACAACGTAATGGACTCGGTGAACCACTCATCACGGATCATATGAGACGCTGTGCTGGCAATAACGCAGCTTTATTCTACACAAATGATGACATTTGTACAACCAGAACAATGTTAGGCAGTTGTGCTCAATTTGATCCCTTACTCTTATCATAGACACTTGTATGAGCTAATGAAAGGTTTATTTAGTCTATTTGGTTGAACAATTATCAAAAGCACCGATAGTTATGCTCTGACGACTCCATATGATCATATATCCAACGCAGTGTTGGATTTCGTAAGGTCAGTAATATGATGCATGCATTTTGAACTATGATTTATATATTACGTTTACCACATATACTATCTAAAGTACTGGTCGTGATCACGAATTTGGAGAGAGAATCGTTGGTTGTTTTAACGTAGCCAGCAACATCATTTCAGCTCAGACATAAACGCAAATGAAACTTCGTGTCGCCAGAGCCACGTCATCCCGCAAGGAGTCATCGCAGTGCACTTCAATGTCTGATCCTTTATCATTATCCAGCTTGATAAATGAGCGCATAAATCCACGTATTGGAACATAATCCGGCTGCTACCATCATGCAGTCATCAGGTTTTAATGGTTCTTGCTCGCTGTTCCAATAACCTACACTTAATTCTTGATGCTGCAATTTGCTGTGTATTGTTATTGCAAAGTTGATCGCCTTCGTTTTAAGATTGACTTACACTAATCTCGGCTCGTTTTGCAGACTTAAGTTAGGCAATACTACCCTTCCTGTTGGCAAACATATATTTAAGCGAGCAACATGATTGATTGAACATCGTGGAGTATTTAAAAACTTAATACCGAACGTATGATTGCATATAAAAATTCTGATTGTCCATCGGAACCGAAGACATCAGAACACTAGGATATAGCAAGGTGGTTGTTTCTTCTTAAATGCAGGAGCGACCCAATATAATAATCCTTCGATGATTATGGTACAATTTGCTGAATGCTGACATTAGAGTTTTGGTTTATGTTCAAAATGACGCAAAATCAGTATAGCCTGCTTAATATGATTACATTTTATCCGAGCACAAGCCAACGTTGACTGTGGATAAGGATTACATTTATTTACTCGATTCTGTCTGATCAGAAACTAGTTTGCCGCATAATGAGCTGCGTATCACTGTTATCATCCTAAATAAAACACTGGGTATTCTACCTACACGTGCTTACATTTTAATGTAATACATGATATCTGCTCCAATGAATTTACTAACTTGTCTTCTCCCAGCTGAATAGCCGTGTTGCATTAACTGTGAATGCCGCTGTCTTCCCTTTATGATGATAATCGTACACTGCACTAATAAGTTGGCAGCGAGATATCGCCCTTGTCGTTTTGTACGTGACTCAAAGTCATCCCCTTATTATAACAAAGCATCTTGCAACCCCACATACACGTACATTATTCTCTCAATAGCTTGTCGTTTAATGTCCACTGCAGCTTAAATTGCAGCCTCCCATTTTAGCTCGGCGTATATGAAGTTTATGTGCAACGTTTAATCATATTGAGCGATATTATATCAAACTTATGTCATCCACGGCATCAATATAAACTCACCGCTAGACCAAGTCTGATTGTGCTAAAGGTCTATAAGGTCGACGTAATAGTGATTACGTGAAATGCCAGGGTCACAATCCCCCATCGATAATACTGAGATTACAAGTTAACAAGCATCACGCTATCCAACGTCAGTGGCACGGCCCAGGTGTAATCAATTACATCTTAAGTGATATCCCTGTTTTTCGAAAAACAAGGTATTTATCAATACAACCCATTCGCAAATGAACAATCGTTTGTTGTTGCATAATATCGATCACTAGATCATACTGCGTTAATCTTTGCGAACTAAGCAGTGTTCAGTGTAGTTGAGTTGCCGGTGCTGGCCAGGTGTGTGGAGTATATGCCAAACGCAGGTTCTATCAGTGCACAGCGCTATGACATGGTAACAAATTAAGTAGAGGGGAAAAGTAGTTAGGCGTGTGGAGTTTCTCAGAACTATTTAGTTCTAGAGTGAAGTGTTGTTAGTGGATCATTGTTGGGGGTGGGTCAAAACACGCTTCGTTGCATCCAATATACACACACGTCATGCTACGCTCACTGAATACCTCAAGTTCCGCCACTTAAGTGCTATCAAGTATTTTGCTTTGTAGATATTGAAGGCATCGATTGGTTTGTCATGTAGCCGTTCATTTCGAATTCGAATTATAAACTCTTCTTACCTAACTGATAATCCGAATCATCCTGACTTTCACCAGTGTAATCTGATTAGTTAAACCGTACACAATATATGCGGATACACCGTCCGGTGGTATTTGTTTAAGTATCACCACGTGGGTGCGTATCCTTTTGCTTAATTTGGTGTTCTCTACTTAAATCAGACAATATATTGTTCAATTGCATCTGTCCCAGGTCCGTTACAGCAACCAGTTTGCTTTAAATGCATAATATCAGCGATTTAGCGCCCGATAAGATTAAAACGTACCACCAATTCAAGGTAAAATGCGCCATCGTTTATTGGCCACCAAATGTGGACGACATAACGAAACGTAACCAAAAATCTCTGAACCATGCTCTCAATTCTCTCCCTGAACTACAGGCTGTTAAATATAGCTTGGTATATAGTAGTCTTTTCATTAGCGATTACGGCGTCTTTCCGTGTAACGTGTGGCGGATTATATGTGCGCATAATATTTAATGCGACTTCATAGATTAATCGCGCCTTTATTGGACGTTGAAAAGGCGTTATATAGTTAAGCGGCATTCAATATTATGATTTCGGTGTCTGACACATTATAGGTGGGTTGGTTCTAGTTGCAATTGAACCGGGTCCTATTCCGGCAGGCATCATAGACAGCGTTCATGCGGAGCGTTTTTCAAACTCATAATTGAACAATTATACAGTAGTGCTGTTTGTTACTTTTGTGGTTTGGGCGGAAATAAGAGTGCAGTATGATTTTTTTTCTGAGTCGGTTAATAAATGGGGGTTATTGATAAAACCTTGACACCTACGTAATCCGTAGGTTGATAAGTTAAGCACCTACTTGCGACCGTCACTTCACGTTTTGGAGGGTACGCGGTATATCCTTTTTTCAGCACTGCAATCTATCCCCTAATTAATACCAATTCATGTCTCATGTTTAAATATACAAAGACTCGAATATTCTCTTCTGGCCATAGGAAATCTTAGTTAATTATATTTGCGTGTCTGGTCACAGAGAAAATCTGATTTGAAGTCAAATAACTCTACGCTGCTACGCAGATATCTTGTTAGAGAAGAAGCCCTTTTGGGTTTTAATAATCAAAATATGCACCGATATTGTAGATCGGATTGTCAATGTTCCTGCTTAGTACGAAGATGATCTATGCTCAATAGCACACCCTGAACCATAATACTTCCTATAAATGAAGTAGCAAAAGGAATGCGCCGCTATCTAGTAAACCTACTTAGGATTGGAAAGTGATTTCATCATCATCATCCTCATCATCATCATCATCATCATCATCATCATCATCATCATCATCATCATCATCATCATATAGTGCCTTCTTCATATCATTAACGAAACGTATATCATTTAGCATAATGGTGAAATAATCTGTCATCGAAATAGCTCTTGCAAGACCTTAGGTTTGACTACTCAATGATAGAACAGCTTCGAAGCTTCACTAACTTCGTGTATCACTAATGCGTTGTCAAATAATGCTACAGTCTATTACAGGATTCGACTGGCAGATGATTACTAATAATGCGGCTGCCTACGATCGAACACTGCAGTGATAGAAGCAACACGTGGGCGTCTTGTACCATAATCTTTAGGTCAAACCTTTTGTTGCTGTAGCCACATTGGGATATGACGCTACATTTTTCTGTAAGCCCTGCCATCCAGTAATCAACATTATCGCCATAATAGACACTGTTTGCATCGTAAAGTCACAAGAAACGCCCGAATAAAGCCGTTAATGAGTTTGACCACTGTCCCACCAGTACGATGATGATACCTGCTACCACAGGCACTCGAGCTCGGACATCATGATTTGTTGTCTCCCATGCATTATGATATAATATAATAGAAGGTGGGCAACACCCGCTCCGATATGCGTTATTCGCACATAACTTTCGCACTAATCAGCACCTCATCATTCACATAAAGATTAGTTGTTGTTTCTGAGCCTTCTTACTACGTATTATTTGATATATTTGCAAAGCCCGTTCGGAGCATTCCGCCCATTACTGAAAGAAAGGTATGTAAACTGGGTCTTCATGACGCTGTCATGTCCCTCCTAGGATGCTCCGCAACAGGATTGGGTGAGCGATATATAAGTTAGCAATATCGAAGTACGTAGCTGTTATACAATCTTCTACTTAAGGTATAAAACCCATGGCTCACACGTTTACAGATGATCAGCAGTTTGGATGTACCTGTGTCAATTATCTGACTCTACGCTCACTACTGGAATGTTGCATATTAGAGCTTACCTTTGGTGACTGACACATAAGCATGAGGTAGGTTTCTGGAAACAGAAGAACGTTATATCTGCTCCCATAGCATGATATCAAGTTAAGAATCGTAGCTCAAATGTTTAAAAAAGAGCAGAGTGGTGCATCATAACTGCATTTGAACTTTTTGATAAATCCTTCCATGGAGTCAAATTAACTTCAATACGCCATAGTTTTTGCTAATCATGTATTTTAAGCAGTTATATTTAGTACATATTAGTTTTATGTCGATAGAATTGTGGTTTTAGTTGTCAATTCAGGTTGCGAAGAATTTGACAATATTTCCTTGTGTACAGATAATCTACACATTCATTTTCTCAGCACTATTAGATTCGCAATGACTTACACCCATGGTTCTGAATACTGTCAGGATAAATGAGTGCCTTATTCGCAATTTATCTGCTTATCTCGAATACCCGTCAGGAATGACAATGGCTGCCGGATCACCATCCGCTGCCTCAGCCTGATGCCACGTGATGTTGTAAAAGGTTTTCATCAAGCATCCTCAAATTGAACATCCTTTTATCTAGCCTACGGTACCCAATATCACATAATTCCACCATGTCTCAAATATGTGGTTTTTTGGTACGATGATCTGCATGTAACCGCACTAGAAATATTGCTTACTATGCTGTTTTGTTAAATTAGCGCGTCGGTTAGGTCGAAGCTTTGGTCGGTTTGACCTAAAATAGCCTTTATGTGTTTGTTGTATTCAGGGAGTCTCCGGTTATCCTTTTTGACATTGGTATAATGTTTGCCTTGCCATTGTCATATTTAATTAGACACATCCGACTGTTTGTTCTATATTCATTTATTGACTCGCAGCAGGATATGCCTATCAAATGACGGTGACTCCATGCACGAAAAGGGGAATATATCGAGCCCAATAACACTTGCTTTTAACCAAGGATTTTATATTGCACTACAGACGTATGTTTCTAGTAATTTTATTCGTTATTAAGTATCAAATTAAAGCGGTAAATCGTATGTCGAAGACAATCATATCGACAAGCCAAATGAACGGACCATGATTAAAGCAAAGCTATAAGTAAGGACGCAATGTTATTCATTGGATTAAATCGCATACTGACCGTTGATGAACAGTTACATTTCCTTAGTTGCACTTTGTCTGCATGAAGATGGGCATATCCGGTAACGACACCATTAACGAATCTAATATGGAGCAACGCGCCGGATGCATGAAATTGAATCTGTCAATTGCAACTCAAACATAATCCCCAATTTCAATATTTACAAAGGGTCTCCCATTTATACTTAATACTCCAAACGTTACATCGCCAAAAACGCAAATGAGTCATGGTTTCTGAACGGAATTGCCCAGCTTTAATTTAACTGATGCGCCTATCACCACAATCCAACCAGACATAATATTGGATAATACTTCGGGTGTAGTTGCATCTATAGATCGATGAGACGTAGAGAGATTTGGCGAGTAAATGGCGTTACACAAAGGTGAGGGTACGGATATTGACCAGTCTGCGTATGGCATTTCTAAACGTGTCAATTTGATAGAGTAGAACGATACGTCAGGAGGGTATGTCAGAGTTCCCCAACAAAGAGATATGCATGCAAATACACTGAATATATCAGATATGAATGCATGTAAGTAAACAATTACCCAAACTCTAATAATGTATGTTGTGGAGGCTATAAACGCTATGTAAATTCATGTTTCTACATACTACAGTTAACAATGAGTGGTGGAATTGTTGCCCAATTAGAGGCTGCATAAAAGGAATAAAAGACAAGAAGCAATTGTTCGTACTTGATGGGCATTCATTTCTTATATTGACAACAAGCTCTTAAATTCGATGCAAAGCTTCAATGTATCGACTATGTCACCTGGGGTAATATCTGTCGCGCGTCTAATCGGGTAAGTAAGGCGTCACTTGTTTAGTGTTTCACCGTTATTCTAAATAATGCCACGCTTAGTCATGAATAAACAAAAACTATCGTGAGGCAAGCTGTACGTACACGAAAGACATGACTCTACAAACAGAACATCATGCAAGAGACAACACCAGAGATAAATAGCGTCATTTTTAGAAATTCGTGTGCGTCTGCACCGTTCGCCATCCAGAGCGTCAATTGATACAACTTAATAACAAAAATTACCCCTTTTCCCCCACCTTTAACATTTTGTAGGTAGTTGAGTCATATATTTAGAGATAGTCAAGTATTTTCCTAGTTTTCCAATAATACCCAGTATCCAATTACAGTCTGAACATTTCGAGGAGTGGAATCTCTGTCGAAAATAACGTATTGAAGCCATTTGATAGCTTCCGGCGCCATTCTTCAGTTTGTTACGTATATCGCCATTAATTTGGCAGGTAACGCACCTTTGTTAATGCGATCAGTGGAAATGTGATAATGTAGTATAACACTTGCTTGTAACTTAATACAGTGGAATGTACACGCCAATAGTTGAATAGCATTTGAATAGAAACGATCCGGCATAGTGAATCAACAATTTACGTCACAGCCGACCTCGATTATTTCTTTAATTTCGTTCTTCAAGGTGATTGCCAGTTACACACACATGTTTTTGTGTGAAAATAAATCTCAAGGAACTGTACGGGGCTTAATGTTCAACAACTGGGTAGTCATCACCAGCAAACAAATGACTTGGGCATAAGGTTTTAGGAGACAAAAATATTTAAAAAAAGTCTCGTTACCTTGCGTACTTCAAATGTACAATAACAAAACCCAGCCAAGAGTTAGGGATAAGATTTTGAGTGAAATAAATTAGTTGTCATCCACTTGAGGAGTTCGAAGCCAGAGTTGTTTATTGCTGGGTCTTGAAATGTTTCGAACGGGGAAAGAGTTGCAAGAAAATCAAAGAAGGCGTTGAGGACGAGGGAGTGCAACAAGTGCTACCATTCTTCACGTACCATGCTGAATCGCGCGAAACGTTCGGAATGATTGACTGGTGCTTCTGATGACGCCACCAGTGCCAGAACACAAAGGGTGTGCTGACCACGTGTTATTCGTTTACACGAGCAACAAGTGCAAAACTAATGACAGTCTCGCAACAAAGCAAACGTTACATGCAAGGCGCTAACGGTGGATAGGCTGTCTCGTGTTATCAATTAGGGCCGTGGGTAAATATAATTTGTAAACATTGGACGTGTTGTAGTCAGAAATTCTAAAATCTTTGTGATATTTACCTTGCTATGACTAACCGTCAATGCCTATCAAATCATATACATTTTTAAACAAATTTACAATTCATCACCGTCTTCGCAATGATACAAGTTGTGAATAATAAGAACGTGAATCTTCCATGACATGCCATAATTTCTGTAATAATCAACATGTGACGGGAACCCCATAAACCCAAGAAAATATTTATCTAAGGTATCCATATCAGATAGCTATTAACCTTGAATTTATAAAGGCCGTCGTGAGGTTGTTCATGCGATGTCTGTTTTAACGTAATTTAACAATGTCCCCTATGTGGATTTAATACTGAGGCGCTGAAAACAGAATATGAAGAAACAGTTGTACAGCTTTAATGTGTGGGCGAAATCAGCAGCAAGTCTATACTTGACTGAAGGGCTCTATTTTTTCGTTTCATACCGTGTTGTGCCGGTAAAAATAGGGAAACAGGGGGGGATTGATATTGTACCGTCATCTGATGATCAGATCTAGAACTGTATGACGGCATTATAAGAGACCTTGCGGGCATGAGGTTTTTCGAAGCTCGTCATCAATACGCTTTGGTGTGGCAAAGGCTGCATTGCAGTACGTTCATATTCTAAGATATTCATTTAAGTGGTGTTGATGAAGTTTTGCGCATATGACAGTTCGACACGCGCATTTGATTGTGTTCGTATGCCAGACAGTACTTTTAGTCTAAGAGTAATCCTTAAATGGAAGTGTAGCACCATTTATGATGGTTTGGAGCACTAATGTTGTGCTTATATGGGGGTTTGCTTACAAATATTGCTCGTTTTAAGACTATCATATAACGCCTTTGCCCAATATTGTGTAACACACTACCAGTAGTGCCCCATTTGTTCCTGAGACCCCCTGATGTTCTCTGCCAATTTTCTCGTACCTCTGTCCGGTCCTCGTTCTCCCTTCTGCTTACTAAAATGAATAGCTCCAAGTCGTTTGAATGCATCTTCCAGTGTCGTTAGTAGACTTTCTTCGACTTGGGACTCGTCGCACAGTACCTCATTGCTAAGTTGAACTCAGTTAACCTAAATTTGCTGATTGACCGTATTTTTCTCCACACCCATATCTCAAATGATGTTACACTTCTGGCGTCTTATTTGTTTAATATCATGTTCGAGCGCCCTCATTTAAATTTGTTACATATAAGATAAGGTCGCAAGAGTATTCATAAGAAAGATTTCGATATCTTTGGACTGTAAAGTGTATAATGCGTTCTGAACCTTGGTGCTAAATATTGACATCCGACATGACGAAATTCGATTATCGTTGCTTTCCCCTCGACGATAATACTGTTTGGCAAGCCCTATCAGGCGAGCATTATATATTTGAGAGATTTTCACTTTTGCAGTAAAATAAACGTAATACAGGAAAGCAACCAATTAAAGCTGAACTAACATTGCGCCATCTTTTACATTAGTCTTGAAGTTATTTGATATAACACATGCATTATCACACTGGAATCAGAGCCGATTATCCTAAGCTTTAAGCGATCACGATCGGCAGATATATTAAAGCAGCTTGATTGCCTATTTCTGTATTAAAATGGTTTCATGAAGTCAAAATTGGCCGTATACTTGCGTTCCGTCATGGGTGCGTCGAAAGTTACAAAATAAAATTCCCGTTGCAATCCTGATAGACATCGGTAGAGTAGGATCCCCAGATTCGATCTGCACGACGCCATCAACATGTTGCTCCTTTCCGTCTTTATAGATAGATTATCATCTATACAGACAATGAAATATCGTGATATGCGATATATATGCGATATGGAGGCGATTTTGCGTTGTTATCGCTAATTATAACGGTTCCCCACGCATAACGGTGTTGAGATCATGCAGGAACAGGATTGTACATCGCTACAATGAGTTGCTGCGTTTAACATTTGAGTCATGAATTGGGTTCGTTAGGTTGCAGAGAAACTTACATATGAGGGACAGCAAATGAGTGGCGCCTATCAGGGGGCAAGTCGTTTGGACAATGTCATATAGGACAGTAGTCACGTATATTACCGTAGTAAGCTTGGGTTGTATCGTTTTGCAATTTAATTAACTTGCTATGAGCATTTGTACATGAAAGCTGATAGTGATGAATACGACATAAGACGTCCAGGTACCACCACTCAATGCGCCTACTCTGAGCATGCCGCCAGCAAATGGGTTTACCCTGAGTATGCCATCATCAAATGGCCCCACCCTGAGCATGCCACCACCCAATGCGCCCATCCTGAGTATGACGCCTCCCCATAGGCCCAAACTGAATGTGACGCCATACAATGGGCCCACCCTGAGCATGACGCCATCAATGGGCCCACTCTGAGTATGACGCCATGGAATGGGCCAGTAGTGTATTAGGTACCTCTTCACACCCCTTGTTTTGACGTAAAGACGACGTCACTGACTTGGCTGACGTTGGAAGCTATTGCGCAATATATTTTTTCGATGACGGATCGTTTCCGGATTCGATGCGCAGTATTTCATGATCTTTTTGCTGCGCTTAGCATCCTCATGGATGTGCGGTATTCGGGTGAGGTCATTTTGCGACCTCATGTGAATGATGTGTGCTTTTTGGGTGAGGTCATTTGCGAGGGATATGTCCTGAGTTGTTTATTGAGAAGGAGTTTGTAAATGGCTATTAAAACTCAATTAGCGGTGATGGTGTTGACAGATTGAGATATCAAGGTTAGTGTTATGGTAAGCTTGGCGTGAGTATTCACCTGTTTCTCTTAATATGAAGACGATCTTTACGAGGTTATTAGTAGCTATTAACTTCCTCTATCCCATGACATGAGGTGATATATTGAATAGTATTTCAACTCTCCTCGGATATTTCGTCAAGGCGCTGAGCTTAACTCAGTGAAGTAATACCTCATGTCAGCTGGTGCTCTGGAGTTTGTAGATGAGCATTAATTTCCTCTAGCCTGGTAATGGGGTGATAATCGGTGGTGTTGTTGATAGATTGGAGTTAACTGACAAGTGAAACTGCTATACACACGCTACTTTGCGTAGTATGTTCGTAGATTGGAGTTTTCATGTGAATGAAACTTGCTAACATATGAGTATTCAATTACATGTGAGGGGAAATGACAGGAGACTTGTCATCATATACTGAATACATTTAAGTTGAAGTGTGTTCTAACTCTCATTGAGACTATAACTGGCAGGTGGGTAAAAACTAGACGATTGGATATTTCTCAAAATTGGGGCGGAGTTATGGGTTACAAATAGTGGATGGTAACTTTACTTTAAAATAGTTTTCATCTATTTTGAAGTTACCATCCGCTATGGAGCACATATACAAAAATCATTTTATTTCATCAGATCCGGCCAAATCAAAATTTTCCCGATTTAATTGAACAGACGGTAAAAACCCGGATTTAGAGGAGCAATTTGGAAATAATAAAATAGTATTTTATAAATTTTCGAATATACAGTCGGAGCTACTGGGCAGTTCCCGGGCTATCACGCTGCCCCTGCCAAGTAGATTAAAGTCATCATGAAGGGTGGTTCTCTCATAACAGGCTATCCTGTACTGTGAGTATTCGCTTAAAACAAGCTATATGATAGTATAGATTCATTGACTTTTGTATCTGTTGTAAGTTTATATTTCTTTGTATGCAGGGAATCCAAACATTTATTATGAGAGAATCGTGAGTACCGAAGAAAAAAAAGCTTTAAGATTCTCTGGAATTTTATTTTTTGTCTTTTTTACAGATTAAAATATATTTTGTTTTGTTTGTAGGATGAAGATAGAAGAAAATTAATTTTTAATAAACATATATATGTAAATTTTATACTGGTGTTTGTGTTATTTATTGCACATTGATGAATCTGTGGAATAATTATACACTTGGGTAATGTGATTTACTGACCGTTGAATTCATGACGCGCTTCTATGGTCATTAGGTAATGGCTCGTGTCAAAATCGTAACCTTGCGCAATCAACCGCTTAACATTACTCAAGTGCATATCAGCTTGGGGTGTGCGTTATTCGGGTGAGGTCATTTGCGAGGGATATGTCCTGAGTTGTTCATTGAGAAGGAGTTTGCTGACCTTTGCGACCTCATGTGAGAAGCTATTGTGCAATATATTTTTCGCTGACAGATCGTTTCCGGATTCGGTACGCAGTATTTTGGTGACATCATTCTATTTTTGGATATGTCATCATCATTTTGCTGAACTTAGCATCCTCATGTCATGAGGAGGTATATAACGCGACAGGATGATTTGAGTTCAGTTATAACCATGGCTGGGAAACGGATGATTTCAATGATGTGAGCAAACGCAGTAGACAGATGAGCGATGCGGAAAGCAGTGAGTATGATTTTATTTTCTATATCTGAATTATAGAATTACCAGGTATACGTCATACATGACTGACAGGTTTTGTTTTTGTTACGCATGTGTGTTTCAGTGTTGACGGGAGACGAAGATATTTTACAGACAGCCATGGACGCTTATGAAATCGAACATGCCAATGCATCGCTGGATTCGTCGAACCAAGTTCAAAACACCCCCCCCCCAACACAAACTGGAAATGGCGCTGCAGTCGACAATGCTAAAGGTAGGTCTGTTACAGGGTAGGTCCATTACGGGGTAGAATTGAGGAATTACGGAAATCTTTATGACATGGGGTGATATTTATATTGACAGATTATCGATGATTATCTCGACAGAAGCTGTGTTGGCTGCAAATGAAAGAGCTATATGGACTCATACGCGATTTGGAACACTTCAAGCGGTTTACAATTATAGTTTATCTGAAGACGTGCCCAACCTCAACCAGTATATATTTGAGGAATGCACTGGCCTTACACAGAGGAGCGAAAATCACAAGTCTAGAGAACCCAGCTGAAACATTGTTAAAGCCTGCTTACCCAAAACAAAAACAAAAAACATTCGCGGGTGTACCTCTTGAAGATGTCGAAAGACTAGCAAAACAATTCAAAGTGGACATCATCGTTTACAAGCTAGACGAGAATCGAGTTAGTGTGTCTTTAAGTGATTAAACAGAAGTAACAACATAAACGATGTAATCATTTGATATCGAAATGGAATTATGCGATGTTTTGTTATATGTGTTTCAGGTAGCTACTTTGATCAAGCGACCGGGTACAAAATTCGCCTCGACCTTGAAATTGAACCTGCACGAAAATCACTTTAGTTACATAAGAAAACTTTGACCTTTATAGCAAATCATATATTTGCGGTACCTGTCAGAAGCTGTGGAAAAGTGAGAAAGCTACATCGCCACGAAAACAAATGTACTGTGAAAACGAAATACAAGTACCCAGGCGGTGTTTTTCATCTACCACCCACTATCTTTGAAGCGTTACGGGATGAAGGAATCGAAATAGAAGACAGTATTTACCCTTACAGAGCCACCTATGATTTTGAAAGTTATTTTGGAGAAGACAACCTACCTATCAATTCGCCCAAAGTCACCTGGGATCAGCAACATGTGCTGTTATCAGTGAGTGTATGCAGCAATGTACCTGATTATACAGAACCAAAATGCTTTGTAATGGAAGGAACCGCGCAAACATTGATTGACAGGATGATGATGTACATAGAGGAGATATCAAACGCCGCCTATCTACTGATGCTTGCTCAATACGAAGCTACCCTAACCCAGTAACAACAGAAAATCGATGAACCCATCAACGGGACCCGGTTGCCAAGGGAGAACACCCATTGCAGAAATTACAGAGCAAATTTGACAACTATTTACACGTATTACCGTTAGTCGGATTCAACTCATCGAATTATGACCACAACGTTGTGAAAATACCGTTGACAACTTACCTGCAAGAACATTCATCACTATAGTATACCATATAGCGAAATAACTCATTCATGTGCATTGAAACGGACCATGTATGGTTTTTGGATATCACTAGCTTTATTGCACCTTGATATACATACCACAAATACCTACGAGACTTTCAATGTGAACAGAAAAAGGGATATTTCCCGTATGAATGGGTGACACTCGATCGTTTGAACAATGCAGAATTACCACCCTATGCAGGTTTCTACAGTGCGTTAAAACAAGAAAACATTACAGCTGATCAATACGCTGAATGTCAAGAACCGTGGGAAGCAGGTCATATGCGGACTTTTAAAGACTTTTTGATATATTACCACAATTTAGATGTCGAACCTTTTCTGGAAGACATAGAGAAACAGAGTCGTTTTTACAGTGAGAGAGGTATAGATATGTTGAAAGATGAAATATCAGTACCCGGATTAACCATGCGATATTTGTTTCTAGACTTGGAAGATTATTTTACCTTACCCGACGAAAAAAACGACATCTATTGGTTGATAAAAAATGGAATAGTGGGCGGATCCTCAATCATCTTTCATCGTTACCACGCAAAGTGAAAAAATTACATTAGGCGTGAACAGAACGGAAATGAAGCGAAGTTGTGTAAAGGAATCGTGGGTTACAATGCCAACGCACTGTATTTGTGGGCGTTGTCTCAACCCATGCCAGCCAACTTTCCTATCCGAAGACACGCGCCTGAGTTTAAACCGATACAGACCCGAAATGGTGGTTTCACGGATGTGTATGGCATGGTTGTCCATGTCTGAAATTGACCCATAGCCCCATCAGTGGAAAACTAATGAGTGATTTATGTGCCGAAACAGAAAGAAATACCAAGTATTTGAGAGGTTTAGGATATAATGTCATAGTTGAATGGGGCTGTGAATTGGCGAAAAAACGGAAAACAGACCCTCACATCAAAGCGTTCACGTACAGTCGACCTCAACCACCCCGAGTTGCTTTGACAGAAATACAGCTCACAGTCAATATACGTGACGGAACCTTTTTTGGAATGGCTGAAGTAGATATACACGTACCAGAAACTCTTAAAGACTATTTTAGTGAGATGACCCCTATATTCAAAAACATTGAACTGACACGAGATGAAATCGGACCCTTTATGCGAGACTTTGCCGAACAACAGGACATTATGAAAGTGAGTAAACAAGGTGACAAGGGGCGTGGGGATCATAATGTATTTTGTTGCGATCATTATGATGTCATAACGATTTTTATTATTTATTTTCATATAGACGGAATGGCGGACGTTGATAGGGAGCTACAAAGGTGTAAAAATATTGTCTGCTAGCCCACTACTGAAATGGTACTTGGAACATGGCCTGGTGATCACAACGATGTACCAAACACTGGAGTATGAATCAACATCCTGTTTCAAACGATTTGCTGAGACTGTATCAGACGCCAGGTATGTACAAATACGCGAATATTGTTATATGTTATACTCTTGTAAGCATTGTATTTTATTTTTTGATAATGTTCTTGTTCTGTGTGTAGACGTGGGGGTGATGTCGACCTGAGTCAGACCGTTATAGCTGAAACTTTTAAGCTACTTGGAAATTCGGCATATGGTTAATATACTAAAATGTATTTATTTAATTGTTAGTTTCAAATTTATTTCAAATTTGTGATTTGAAAAAGAAAAAAAAAAAAAACACCCGTCAAGTGCTTATGTGTTTTTCTATGTTTGTAGGTAAATGCTTCACGGATAAAACGTGATGTCAGATATGCCGACCATCGAGAGGGTCAGAAATTGATCAATGACAAAAGATTCAGAGCCTTGAATGAATTAACCCCCAACCTAATTGAATTCAACATGGCCAAAACCACCATTGATCTCAACTTACCTCAACAAATAGGCTATTTTGTTTATCAATACGCTTAAGAATGCTTGAATTTGACTATGATTTTATTGACAAGTATGTCGCGATTGATTTGGTATGATTTTGCCTATGTACAAATGGACACTGATAGTAGTTATATTGCCCTTAGTAGTAGTCATCTAACGGATGTCATAAAACCCAACATGAAAGAGCAATTTTACCGAGATTACCCTCAGTGGTTGCCAGCTGTAGCGTGTGATGATCACACCAACCATTTTATACAGTGTAAAACGAACGGAACCCCGTGGGTACCTCAACCTTGCTGTGTGACCCGCCAAAAATATGATAAACGTACTCCGGGGTTATTTAAAGAGGAGTGGAGTGGAGATGGTTTTATCGGACTGTGCAGTAAAACCTATTACTGTTATGGAACTACGGATAAAGCCTCGTGTAAAGGACAAAACGAACTGAACGAGGAGAAATATATAAATGTGCTGAGAGAACAAAATTCGGGTCGCGGTGTGAACTGTGGCTTTCGCGTTAACAATAACACAATGTATTCGTATACGCAAATTAGAGATGGATTAAGTTATTTTTACCCCAAGAGAATTGTGAGTGCAGATGGTGTAGGCACTAAACCGTTAGATATGTGATACGTTAATATGCTATTTAAGAAATTGATATGTGTTATTATGCTATAAATTGAAGCTAAGGTATTATGTAATCGGTGGATGTGCGCTCTGTAAGAAATTGATATTTATATGCTGTGTGAGAAACTAAGAATAAAAACGTATATTTTCAACACGCGATGTTTATTTGCTTTGAATTAAACATGTCACCAGCTTATCATTGGTTTAATAATCGTCGGTAAATACATCCAGCAATTGGTTCAAACTTATTCCACGACATCGTCTCTTTAAGTAACACAAACAATAAAGTCCACAAGTACTGGATTTGAAGGCTTGTAATGTCTTAGAATTATAAGTCCAGCTCACACAATGCTTGTTCAAGAACTCGGCAAATACGTTATGAATAGGAGGCAGTACATAAGAATCAAAATATTCGCCTTTTTCAATATGATCCATGAAAATAGTGACCCAGTGCTCACTTTTTTTGGAAGGGGGATCGGTGTTACAAACAAAACCGCTGGGGTAATTGACATGGTGCGGTAATTTATTCCGCTCAAACACTCCGCGCACAGTAGCTCGAGTGAAAGCGTCTTTTTGTAAGAGCTCGTGTAATTGTCTGGTATCCATGGTTAGGCAGCGTAATCAAACAGAACGTTACGGTTTCGGTCAATTTGAATCATATTTTTCAAATTCGGCGTACACAATGACATTAATGGTACGTTCTAGGGCCGTACCAAAACGCATTTCCAAGCGCACGTTTCCTTGTTTCAACAAATTAAAATGAGTGCCGCTATCAGCCAGGTCGGGGGTCAGATCAAAAGCGAATAGTGTATAGCCATTGGATAATCGCTACAACTTATGGCGTTGCCTTCGTCTTGGTGGAGTTATCCAGTGCTAATGAATAAATTAGCATAACTGTGGGTGTATATATGGTGATTGAAATCGGGCTGTAAGGGTTTAGTGGGTACTTGTTGCCCGTCAACGTACAGAGCTAAAAATGTGAGGTTGTTATGCTTAAAGTTGAAGGGGTTCTGAGTGTAATCACCGTTGAACGCCTGATTATCAACACTTCCGACTACAATTCGTTTGGGTAACTGTCCCAAAAATAAATTTTCTTGATTGATCGTCATAGCTCCTTGAGATGCAGAAAACACTTTGGTTTCTATGCGTCTTATGGGGTATTTAGCTGGGCTTCGTTCTAAAGCCTTTATGTGGGCTAGTTGCACATTGGGGTTCAACTTTATTTTGCGTACGAATAAGATCTCGGATTGCAGTACTATTTAAGGGGCAAACCCAGCTGCAGGATTGGCCATAAGATCACCTCCCAACAAATCTCCAACCAGCCTCATTCCTGTTTTCAAGGCGTGTTTTTTGACGACAGGTAAAACTTTTCGAACCAGCAGTAACGCCATTTTAGCCAGACCCCCAAGAACACTTCCAAGTCCATATCCACGTTGACTCCTCGCACTGGAAAACACAGGGAGCCCTCCACCCGCTTGGTTCAGGTAATACAGGGTGTAAATATCAGCCATGGTTTTCAAAATATATCCTTCTTGGTTTTACGGAAATGTACAGTCACTGTCACTTTACCAGATTCGAATGGAATGGGTCGACCCGTGTCATCTCTTATATCAATTTCTATAGTAGAAAAAGTCTTGGTGGCTATCGGGTAATAAAATATCTTTTTATACGTGGAGTTGATCAACTACCCTCGACGATTGTGATCGATTGGAATAATACGCAGAAGGGGAACCACGGTGTCTCCTACCACCTGAGCTTCAATGAGATTGCAATAGACATACAGTCTGTACAAACCTTGATCAGTGTCAACAATGTGCTGACCGACTTGACTATGTAAACTACAACTGAATCATTGTCTAGGATCATAGTTGCTGTCTGTCGTGTTTGATTGTAGGTGAGACGCACTCGCTCCTCATTTTGCTCCTTTAACTTGTCTGCAAAGGCTTCTATCAACGATCCGGTTGTATAAAAACCCGGGGTAATGTGAAAATATTTGGCACTCACAATGTCATATCGCTCGCTGCAACAGACATCCAGGAGATTGAGCGCGCCAGCCACGCGATCCATAACGACAAACCCCTCATTCTCAGTAACATTGTACCACGTGTAAGGGTACTGAATTTCCGCTAATCCCACTTCCCAAGCCCCTTCCAACTGTACAGCTTTTGGGAGTCGAGTAAAGTAACGTGTCAACGTGTTGTTGGGGTGATAATTCATTGAACTGTTGGAAGGCAGGGTCAGAAAGAAAATCTTGACGTTGCTTTATGTTTCGAAGTGGGGCTGGGAAGAATGTACCCTAAGCTACTGCTTAACTGAGCAGTCCACAAATTGGTCCACACCCGATCACTTCTCTGATCTTCCATCCTAATGACACTTTTGTTTCCAATCTCAATTTCTATACAGCTCCACACCACTGACCCAACTATTAAAACTGGCCGGGTAGCCAAACCACTTGACAAAGTATTGTTTTTGTCCTTTCAGTTTACGTTCTTTGATAATTTTTTCAACCCTATACCATGCTTTGTCATTCACTTTCTGTAATTCTTCCGAGAAAAATGTTCCCTCTAACACTTCGTCATTATCATCCTTTATCGTATACACATTAGGGGAGCCAAATGGAACGTTCTCCACCCGAAACAACTCCTCGCTCCAATTGGAAGTGTAAATTTACCCCGTGCTTGACTGATGCGGACACGATCCCCGATATCATACCGAGGTCGTTTAACCCCGTCAGAGCGTTCCCCGTATAATGTCATCCACGTGTCTTCTTGATTATGCAACAAGACTGATATCTGGGTGCGCTTGATGCTGTGGTGATAGCTGAGGTTGTATCCTTTCACCAGCAAAACCAGAACCGGTAGATAAACACTGGTGTTGTGTTTGGTTAAATAACGCCACATTTTAGTTTTTAACGTACTATGCAACCGCTTGACTATGCTAGCTTTGGTTTCTTCGTTGTGGGTGGTAAAAAAACGAATACACTCTTTTTATAGATAGGTGCTGTGTGTTATGCATTGGGTGTCATAATAAGTAGAACTCAAAAAGAAATTCAACTAAAGTATATTATCACTTTTTATTCAATCACCAATCATGTATATTCATTCATCTAATAATTCGGTTATATTCACAGTCATAAGGTTCCGCCATTAAGACTTTAGACCAGTGTTCGGCAGTCACACAAAAACCTAACATGGTACGTCGATATTCTCTAGAGAGCCAAAGGCATAGTTCAGTCAAATTGTGTTGCTTACACAATAAGCGCCATAATAAAGTTACGTGATGTTCGTCCACCTTATCCAACGCTCTTCTTACGCAATGTGAATACATCTTTTGTTGGTTGTTGGCTTGATATATACCTGTTCCACATTCTTCACATGGTTCTTGAGCTATGTCAGATAACATTGGTTTCATCAAACCACTGTAAAGGCTAATAATCATATCCCACCCATCATGCGACGTTTCTAGATCACCCATCTTTTGTCTGCGGGCAGTTAGTAAGCTTTTAAGAGCTGCCACTAATTGAAACTATCAAAGCGCATGGTCACACGTCCACGGGCAATTTCAATATAGGGGAGTGGGGCTTTCACTCGGCCAATCACATCGTCACAAACAGTTTCTTCTTTATCAACGTCTGATTGGCCAGCTTCCACGTCAATCAACGATACGGTGAGTGATGTAAGAGCCGTCCGGCTTCTGAGAAAGGCATTTGAGGGTAATTTTATTTTTTGTCCGCTCCATCGATCGCGAATATGTAAATCATTGATCAAATCATCTGGGTTACTAAACCACTGGGTGATTTGAAAGCGACCCTGACTGGTATACAACGGTCCATCAATGTAATCATACTCCTTGCTGTTCTCCTCCGCCATCCTGAATGAAGCAAAAATCTCTCTGTGTTCGCTAATTTATCCGCCCTGATCGAGCTGATGTAGGCGGTTTTTCTTGATCACGCGACGAATTAATTGAGCTGATGTCAGCGGTTTTTCATGATCACGTGACAAATAAATTTCAGATCCGGTAAATCACGTGGTATCGCATGCACACCAGGGTTGTGGGGTTCTTCGAACGTGGAAGTTAAGCTTTCCGATTACGTCACAACCTTCCTCTCCTTTGTTGTGCCTGTTGTTTTCCTTAAGTTTCGATTGTGAATGTAGAGCTTATAATTACAGTGATATTTCAAGTGTTGGGTCAAAAGAGCCTTCGTAACAAACCCACATTGACACAGAGGACATCGCCTTAGCCTCAGGGTTCTGTGTTTACGCTGAGCAGGTGACTTGGGTCTATATGGTTGTTGGGTCTCAGCGACTCTCTGACATTCGTCGCATTCTACACAAGTTTCCATGTCGTCACTTTAACGATTCAACCTCTACTGACAGTAAACTTGTTGTTAACAGATACTTATAATTACTGTAATCCACCTCATCTTTAGACATGAACACAGTAAACTGACGATCCATTAAACACTCTCTAGCTTCGATCGCTTTACTTAGAGCCGTATCAAAATCATAACCATGGTCCATAAGCGCTGTTGATTTATACTAATTTGTCTATAGATCTTATTGTCTCTCAGCTCTCAAATAAGTTGTGCATGCATCTGTAGCTTGTCTTTTAAAACAGACCACCTGCTATACGCATTCGTCATGTTGATGTCACTCTCAGACTATCTTAGTCATAAATGACCACCCAGCAAATTTTAACTCTTTATAACATACACTCCAAATTTAAAAAAACCGCCCTGTATTTTTACTAATTTATTACACAATCTGTTAATTACGTATTTTAATATCTGATTTCACCGACTCTAACCAATATTTCCTTTAGTCCACACACAACCATTTGCTACGTTCCAACCACGAGGGGCAGGGGTCAATTAAAGCAATACTTAATTCCCATAATCTTGATACATACAGTTCATCAACACGTTCAAGGGCGTCCGCAATACACATCCGAACTTGTTCTTCAGGTTAAGCCATCAAACAAAGCGTGTCTGTGTACGCCACCGTCAGATATTCCTCCATTAATTTTGCTCTCTCGACGTGGGTTCCGTAGAGCTGTTTCAACTCGTCCCACGCTTCTACAAACATATACCACAAGTAACTGCCCATTTGCATTGTCACGTCACGTGGCCCTTCTTTATCAGCACCATAGGCACCGGGTATCTTACATTGATCGTCACATCTGCACCCATAGAGACCTCGACACAACTCTCCTCTCCCACTTCTAACTATTTCAATGTTTCTGTGACAGCAGCTATTTCGTAACCACAGTCAAATACACAGTTCATACCTAACTCTATGTGGCATTTCTTGAAATTGTTTTTCAAAAACACTACACCTTTATTCCAAACCACTATCGAATACTGTGCAAAGTAGCGTGTGTATAGTGGTTTCACTTCCTCCATTTCGATTTTTTCCACGGCTTTTAACAAGTCCGCATCGCTCATCTGTTTACTGCGTAGTTTCCCAGCCATGGTTATAACTGAACTCAAATCATCCTGTCGCGTTTATATACCTCCTCATGACATGAGGATGCTAAGCTCAGCAAAATGATGATGACATATCCAAAAATAGAATGATGTCACCAAAATACTGCGTACCAAATCCGGAAACGATCCGTCAGCGAAAAATATATTGCACAATAGCTTCTCACATGAGGTCGCAAAGGTCAGCAAACTCCTTCTCAATAAACAACTCAGGACATATCCCTATCAAATGACCTCGACCAAATAGCACACATCCATCACATGAGGTCGCAAAATGACCTCACCCGAATACCGCACATCCATGAGGATGCTAAGCGCAGCAAAATGATCATGAAATACCGCGCACCGAATCATGAAACGATCCGTCAGCAAAAAAATATATTGTGCAATAGTTTCTAACGTCAGCCAAGTCAGTGACGTCATCTTTACGTCAAAACAAGGGGTGTGAAGAGGTACCTAATACACTACTTGGGCCAAACCTGAGTATGACGCCACCCAAGGGTTCACCCTGAGTATGACGCCACCCAGTGGGTCCACCCTGAATATGACGCCACCCAAGGGTCCACCCTGAGTATGACGCCACCAAATGGGGCTGTGGGCCGCCACCCAATCAAGGGTTAAATAACTGTGATAAACAGCTTCGTTTCGCGAGCTGGTACGCATGCACACTGGGAACGCGTCGCTTACACACAGTAATAAACTCAAAGCTTTGCCCTTATTGTTATTTACAATAATTAAGCAAGATATAACTTATGAGCCGTGTTTGTCTTCAATTAGTATCCGAATAGCTGTCAAATAAGTCCTGAGGGAGGTTATCATGTTGAATGGAATACACCAATGTGCGGGATATTACTATGCGTATTACAGTCTTGCACAGTTATTGACTGACAAGGTCGCCTCTGATAGAACACCGACACATGATTTTACAGTGGCGCTGAATAACCATACACCATTCATCTCCCACTGAGCTGACAGGTTTTGTCCGAAAACAAAGCTGTATCCACTAATTGACAATGTTCATTTTCCCCTGCGGCACTCAGCAAGATCATCCTTTAAAACGACTTTTACAAAACGTGGTTCTACCGACCTCAATTTAACCTGTCAATGCAGATGGACTAACGAGTCCAGATGGCATAACATTTGCCCAATTCATGCAAATATATCCACTCCGTTAAAAACATAACGAATTCAGCTAATAATAGAAACCGTGCAGAGGACAATCGGTGCATTTCCAAGAAACGTATTCCTAGGCGTAGAGTGTAAGCAGCTCATAGAATGCCACTATGCCAGGATATCTAGGCGTGTGAGTGTAAATGAAGGCCCTCTCTCATTCTTGGTTATATACATATAACTTGTTAATCTCGTTCGTTGCAATGCTGAAGACCCATGGCCAATATTTGCCCAGCACCATCCCAGTAAATCCGGGGCAATGTAAACGTCATAACATAATCCTAGAAATCCTTTTGATTATCATCATACAAGTACACATTCGCGTGTTCCTTATTATTTGAGGCAAATCGTTGACAGTCATCGTGAAGATATACTATAGGCTGATGACGTCTGGCTGTTAAGCATAATGTATGGTGCGATTACATTATATGATCTTGGAATTATCGGATGTTGTAGTTCATACTTCTGCTGCTAAACAAGAACGCCCTGGTTATGCAAACTAATGGTAAGCCAATACGAAGCATATAAGAGTGTCTAAAAATCCTAGGTAATACAAATTCCCTTCCATATGCTACGAATACTCATGATCCATTTGGAATGCTTGGGATATAGCCGGCTAGTGAAATGTTGTGCAATATTTCTTCCGTATTCTTCAGCATGAGTACCTATTCACAATGAGTTCACAATGAGAAATATTCTCTTGGACCTATTCAGTTACAATGTACAAACTCCTATTGTGTTATAATTGGTATTTGAATAGTTTCAATGTAACACTGATGGAGACATCTAGTTTAGAGCACAGATGTTCAACAAGTGGCGAATATTCGACACACTTATGTAAATATACAGACATATATACATACATATATACACACATACATACATTCATACATACATACATACATACATACATACATACATACATACATACATACATACATACATACATACATACATACATACATACATACATACATACATACATACATACATACATACATACATACATACATACATACATACATACATACATACATACATACATACATACATACATACATACATACATACATACATACATACATACATACATACATACATACATACATATAAGTATATACATGCAAATATACACACATACATACATACATACATACATACATACATACATACATACATACATACATACATACATACATACATACATACATACATACATACATACATACATACATACATACATACATACATACATACATACATACATACATACATACATACATACATACATACATACATACATACATACATACATACATACATACATACATACATACATACATACATACATACATACATATATAAGTATATACATGCAAATATACACACATACATACATACATACATACATACATACATACATACATACATACATACATACATACATACATACGAACATACATACGTTCATTCATTCATTCTTTCGGTGCTTTACTGTTGTAAAGATCGTACAGTAAGATAAGGGAGGAATTTAAGTTTGATAATTTTTGGATTACGATATATCCTGCATTTCTGGGAGATTTTATTATTGCATATCACACGGTCCAGGTTTGTTTAGCGCTTTGGGACGACTGACATATTTTGTCCTACAGGCTCAGTTAGTGTCAATGACTTGACGAAACACATGTAACACGCGATTAGGATAT
Organism: Urechis unicinctus; assembly: GCA_034190875.2. NCBI lineage: Eukaryota > Metazoa > Annelida > Polychaeta > Xenopneusta > Urechidae > Urechis > Urechis unicinctus. The sequence goes on from CM067351.1 coordinate 71,713,295, forward strand.
TCCGTGTTGAAAACACTCAGATGTTCTTTGGATCTGTGGTTTTATTATCTAGTTCGCGTTTAAAAACAAATTGCTTCTGTCGGGTCACATGTCAACAATATGAAAATTGCATTCCGAGTATACCCAGTCACGGTCAGCACATGACTGAGCTGCTTGTTCCGTTGTTATATTCCGCCTTAATGCAATCATCATTAACTGAGTGTCATTGACAATAAGACGTGTCTGTAGCTAATTTCAGCATGTTGGATACATTTTGAACAAAGTCCTATCGTACTTAGGCTTAGTAATGGGTAAGGGAGCATTCCACCATAGAGTTATCTGCTGGACAATGCGTTTCACTGTGCACATTATTCTCCAAGAACGATTTGGCGAGGATGCAATATGTGTGAATATTCATAGAAGACATGATACTTGATTGTTTGCAGACGATCATCCAGCGGGAGTATAAACCGCAGTTTGATAATTAGAGAAGTGTCCACCATAAAGTAGCTATATAAGTAGTGTGTATGGCAATTGCAGTGTAAAAGAGGCATGTATTGTCCTATCCAGGAAGTCACTAATAAATAGTTACAGTAGAAGAAGGCTAAGTAACAGAACTGATGAACTGTACATTTGCTGATCAATATTCTCTGTATAGAATCAATGGCAGAAACGTACTGCCAGATTAGTACGATACAGAATCAATGGCAATAACTTACTGCAAGATATATGCGATACAGAATATCTGGCAAAACATACTGCCAGATAAATGCGATACAGAATCAATGGCTGAAACTTACTGCCAGATCAATACGATGCAGAATCAATGGCAGAAACACACTAGTATATGCGAAAAGTGTTTGATTAGAAATTAATCCGTTGCTTGTGACCTCAAACGACTGGCTGGCTGTAACAATGATTGTTGTTTTTAATTTTAATGATTATAGACTAATTGGAGGCGCACATCTATTAAAATTGCAACAGAAACCGAACAGCGAATGCAATCCGCACAAATTAACGTACAAACGTGCCTACTCTGAGAGCTTGGACAGTTGGGACAGAGTTTCATCAAGTGTAGTTTAGCGGTCGCAGCAATCTTGGTGAAGTGTTAGCAACAATCAAACCGGAAAAGCATCATTGCGCGGACCGTTATTGCTATTCAAAACCTTATTTGACAATTCAACCAGTTGTTTCTTTTCTCTTATAAAAGCCGATTAATGGCATAATTTGAGATTACCAGAGGCAACTAGTTGTCGTTTTCGACATTGCCATTTGCTCCAGTTATTAGAGCAATCCTCCACGTGTGAGATATCGTGTATTGTCATGGCAAATAAAAAGTATTGCGTAAAACAGAATTGGTTCACTAGAGATCATAGAACACTGTAGCAATTGTTATGTAACGCTATTCAAAGTTCCAATATTGTATTTGCACAAATGGCGTTATTTAATACATGGTGCCAAACCGTAGACGTTAGCAAATGGTTTCTCAAACATGCAAGGGAAGTGGAATGCCGCAGGTGCAACTATGTGAGAGGCCGGATGAACCACTCAGAGGGTCTTGTGCATTGCGATTATTTTTCAGACTTGGTTCAGGCGTTAACGTACTTATACTTTGCGAATAACGAAAGCTATACAATCACAAAGTGAAACAATAACATCTGACCATAATGATCGAGCTCATTATGACTTCATTTCCGTCGGAAAGTTAATCGGTCATAACGCATATGCACACATCCTTTAAACAAGCCAACGCTTCTTGGCAATAAGGCAAGAACAAGTTCTTTACTTGGTAGGTCAATACAATATGGAGGGCTAACTCAATCAATGCACCAGTTTTGAAATATCAACGAATTTGACTGAATAAATGAGTGGGTATTGCATGATCCAACTGAGTGTTCTATGTACGGCAGCACCAGGTCGCGCGTATGTAGTATTCTGCATCTTAAAGGATATTTACTCACATCGAGACACATTTAACAGATGTTTTTGGGTACTGTTAACGAGAAATAATCAATACCAATTAATTCGAATGATTTAACAAAATTCAGCATCACTTCACTTGTAGGGTGAAATTTGGGGGTTGTCTTCGGCATAATGTTGTTTTAAGACATCGAACCTTTCATTTGGGAAGTCAGGCCTACCTTGAGCAACAGCTGTGGCTATAATTGTAGGAAGTGAATGGGAACAATTTTGTCCCACCTTCATCATCGTACCCTTATGACAGCAGCATTATATATAATATATAATCATCCTATCAGATACTTTGATAGTAATCTCGGGATGCGATCCAAATGCGCCAAATGTAGCCTAAACTGAGGATTATTTTGTCTCACTCATTTGTGATTTATTGAGGGCTCTTGTTGGAGGAGTAACCATCGTTAATGTGGTACGTAAAAGGCGCCGACATCGGCAGTAAAGCTGTCGTTCTTAGTGTCGAAATGACTGATAGCAGCGTGCTGTCGGTAGTGAACAGCAGCATATAAGTATATTTGTCATCAAATCCCTCCGTCTTATCGTCCGAAGGTGAAAACGCCATGAAATTAAATGCACCTGTTACAGACATTATTACAATGTGCTGTGTTTGCTCGTTGCACCCCTTGCTGAGGCAGGCTGTTGGACTATCATTCGACATAAACATTGTACCTATAATATATGACGTCAGCAGCAGCCGTAACTATGCCATGCTTTGGGCAGAAATGACAGGTGACAAATGACATCGGCCTCATTTTCGAATTTACACATCAGCGCATTATTGTCGTGGGTTGCGTCGCTTGTATAATAGGTAGTAAAGTGTGAAAATACGTTGGATGAAATGTAACTCTAACAAGCATTATTTCGTTTCGTTGGAAATTGTCGACAGCTAGATAAGTAGACATGGTCGGTTGATTTAATATTCATCATTGTGAATCTGACATTGAATCATTTAATGTCTTTGGTGTGCATACGTGCAGCTTGCATGTCATTTTCACATCCCAATAAGCGCATGATATTGATCCTTACACCCTGCCCTAGACTGATCAGTATAACGACGGCATTAAACAACTACTATTTCCTTGACAACAATACAATGAGGGAAATCGGTATTAAGTCTATTTATAAGCTATAACATCAGACTCTTAGTGATTGATTTTAATCTTTGGCTAAAAGGTTGCCACTTTGACATCTTATCTGTTTTAAATGACTCAGTCAAGCACATTTCGAAAGCATGAATGCTATTTATGTTACGACCAACTAGTATGGTGTGAGACGTGCGTTTGATCGAATTTGTTAATTCTATGAAAATGAAGTTAATTAAGTAGAACGTATGAAATGTCATAAAGCCGGGGTAATTCAAATACACTTTCGTTTACTAAGATTATTCGTGATAAATATAGAATGCTTGGCCAATAGAACTTGTTCATGTGTTGGAAAATATCCAGTTACAATTGGAAAGTTGACAATAATTAGCATGAATCCTTGCAGACATCCCCGCTGATGAATTGCGCACATGCGTGGATAAGATGTCGTGCTATGACAGCTTTAGTTGAATAAAGTTGCCGAGAATTAACATATCTTACTAAGAATGCTACACGGTGTTTAAATTGCCCCTGGCGTCGTTTTTTCTTCTCAACAAGATTAAAATTTTATGTTCCTAGGCTGTTTTTGTGTTTATCTTACGCTGCTGTGATAAACGTAATAACGTTTGAGCAAGGTTGGTATTGATAATGGAACATCTATACGCGTGTCATTCTTTTAATATCCTCTAAAGATGCACGACCAGTGGGACAATATAATATGCATAGGTGTACGTTTTGTTAGGAACATGCATTCAATGGGTTTGTTTATCATGGTCGCTCACTGTAGGACTGAAAAAAATTTGCTGAGTTAACATTGTATCTCTTTACAAAGACGTATACAAAGATTACAAAATTATCAATGATAAGAAGCGGAGCGTCTGCTCCCTCGGAAGCCTCGGTAAAAATTAAGTCAAACACATTGAAATCATTGGCAAAGGGAGCAGAAGGTTCAATATTACCAAATTAGAATTTCGTCCAAGCTATAGGGGTTCTCATCTAGATTAGTTTGTGACATATGAGCAAAAACAGGAAACAGGAGTCAAATATGCAACCACCACATCTGCAAGATGTCGCTCTTAATTCCGATGTCTGATTGCTTCAGACCCGGGACAACGTCCATACGGTTCAGTATTGTCTCGTTATGAACACACCATCGTATCAATCAGTTAAACTGTGAGGGTTCATTCTGATTGAGTGTCTCTAGCACATAAACAACAGCATATCGAAATATTATTTATGATGTGATGTAATGGAGTCATCTTATTAGTCAAGACGACCACGCCTCCAAATTGTGATTTGATTACAGCACAGATGTTATGGCAAACTCGGAACTTGCACACAGATGGCAGTTTTATACAGGAGTTAAACTGCTGCAAGCTCTTCTATCATATACTCATCAAATTCGTTTATAGAATACTAGATCTCCTATGACAGTCAATGAGCGCCAAATAGAGCCTCAGCTTTTTGCTTGTCTCTGATGCTTGATTCGTATTATGTTGAGGCGTTGCTTAAGGCAAACATGCAAATGTATCATTGTACGTACATACATAGGTCAACAGCGAGCCAGTTTATAAATTACTGATGACGGTGGGTGGGTTAAATCAGTAAGTATATTGCTGCGAGCACAGTCAAGAAACAAATAAACATATTTACTTCCGAATGAAATGTATAGGTTTACGCGGGTATGAGTTGTTTAGTTACACGGCTGGTTAATGCAAACCCAACATGGGATATACTCAGAGAGTACCTGGCACCGCAGGGCCGGCTCGTGCATGTTTTAGCAAATATTGTGTTCATGCATTTGTTTATCCACCACTATGGTTTTTGTGTACGTGTTTATATTACAAAATTATGATAATGTTTAGCGAAACTAGTGATTTGTAAGATGCATGCAATAAGGCAAGTATAGTTGGTTTCGTAATTGTTTCCGGTATAATCCCTGCAGCGATATGAAGATGTTCAAACGAACTATACACAAAGTTCAAGAACTCGCAGCAAATACTTCAATCCTGTATCAGCTGCGTTGAATGGTTACAGTTGAAGTGTGACATGTAGCGATTCAAAGCATATCAAAGCACTGTTGAAAGGGTGACTTGATCCTGAATCAGATCATTGTGATGACATTTATGTACCTGAACACGCAATTGGCAATCTTGAATAATTTCCAAATCAGACCGTGACAATCATAAGCATGCAATAATGTATCTGCTACTTGACCAATAATTAACGGTTAATGTAGCAGCACAAGAAGACAAAAGGCTATACCGACTTTAATTTCACTGTAATTTATGCACATTGCGAGAACGATTCTCTACATACATACATACATACATACATACATACATACATACATACATACATACATACATACATACATACATACATACATACATACATACATACATACATACATACATACATACATACATACATACATACATACATACATACATACATACATACACACATACATACATACATACATACATACATACATACATACATACATACATACATACATACATACATACATACATACATACATACATACATACATACATACATACATACATACATACATACATACATACATACATACATACATACATACATACACATACATACATATATATACATACATACATACATACATACATATATACATAGGTACATACATACATATATACATAGGTACATAGATACACACATTCATACATACATACATTCATACATACAAACACACATACATACAAAAATACATACAAACGTACATACATATAATAATCACTGACAATTGATCGTTTGCTGACGATCATCCAAAGCTTGAATTAACTGCAGTTGGATCATTAGAGAAGTGCCCACCTAGAAGTATGTAAGCACGCGTTATTAATTCTCATAGTCGCGGTTTATTGATGTTTGCAGCGGCTATAATAGCATCTATTTTACAATAATCCCTTAACAACTTTATTAACAGTAGGATGTTGCCAAAGATAAGTTACGCTATTTTATGTGCAAACATTTTATATGTATAAATTGTGTTATTCATGCATGGTGCCTAACCATAGAAGTCAGCTAACGATTTCATAAACATCCATACCATGTAATGGACCCAGTTTACCACTCAGAGGATCTTGCTCATCACGGATCATATGAGACGTTGTGCTGGCATTAAACTAAGCCTTATGCTACACAAATGTAGACATTTGTACAATAAGATCAATGTTAGGCAGTTGTACTCATGTTGATCATTTACTCTAAACATAGACACTTGTATTTGGTAATGAAGGGTTTAGTTAGTCTATCTTGTTGTACAATTATCAATAGCACAGATAGTTACGCTCTGACGACTCCATATGATCACATATCCAACGTAGTGTTGGATTTCGTAAAAAGTCAGTAATTCGATGCATGTATTTTGAAATATGATTTATTTATTACGTTTACCACATATAATATTTTAAGTACTGGTCGTGATCATGAAGTCGGAGAGAGAATTGTTGGTATTTTTTACGTAGCCAGCAACATCATTTCAGCTCAGACATAAACGCAAATGAAACTTCGTGTCGCCAGAGCCACTTCATCCATCAAGGAGTCATCGCAGTGCACTTCAATGTCTGATCTTTTATCACTATCCAGCTTGATAAATGAGCACATAAATCCATGTATTGGAACATAATCCGGCTGCTACCTTCATGCTGCCATCAGGTTTTAATGGTTCCTGCTTGCTGTTCCAATATCCTACACGTAATTCTTGATGCAGCAATTTGTGGTGTAATGCTATTGCCAAGTTTATCGCCTTCGATTTAAGATTGACTTGCACTAATCTCGGCTCGTTTTGCAGACTTTAATTAGGCAATACCACCCTTCCTCTTGGCAAACATATATTTCAGCTCGCAACATGATTGATTTACCATCGTGGAATGAAGTATTTAAAGACCGACCGTATGATTGCATATAAAAGTTATGATTGTCTATCTGAATCGCAGACATCAGCACACTAGGATATGGAAAGGTTGCTGTTTATGTTAAATGCTTCAACGTTTATGGTACAATTTGCTGGATACTGATATTATAGATTTGTTTCTGTTCTAAATGTTTAAAATTCAGTAAAGCCCGCTTAATATGATTAAATCTTATCCGAGCACAAGCACAGGTTGAATGTGGATAAGGATTGCATTTATATATTCGATGCTGCCTTGGCCAAAAGCTTGTTTGCCGCATAAGAACTGCTTATCACTGTTATTATCCTAAATAAAGCACTGGGTATTTCATATATTGACGCCAAACTAGCATATGTAAATGTTGGTTTATTGTATCATGCTTCACAAACAACTAATTCCCTAATGTCATCGTTACTTGTACAATACCTTACGGCTCAAGCATGCTTGAATGTTTCACATCAAAGTTTGTAATTCCAAGATGGCCGATTTACTGGCTTTTTGATGAATGTATCAACACAGGGGTCGCACAAATAACACTTGGTAACGTGGACAACCTAGTAGTCGATGATAAACGAATGAATAACCAGATTAATACGTGCACATCTCAGCTTGACAATCCACGACGCATTGTTACTAACGCATATGCGCTGCAAAGGACATGGGTAGTAAGAAGTAGGTCGAGATACAATTATGACTGGGTACATTACATGAGCCACATTGTTCAGCTGCTGCGCTGCATACATTATGGTAGGCACTTATACGTACATGTTTATGTTGAAATGAGCCTGCCCAATAAATACCAGTGTAATTCCGATGTCACCAATACATCTGTCAGGGTGGTGATGCTATGCCCTCATGATTCGCGGTTAATGTTGTTCAGATTCAGATCAATGTATCCTTTGGAGCTGCAGTCCATGCCAAAGCTAATCTCCTTAGAATGAACCAAAAAGTCGGTGAGATGAACATCGCCCTATCTTATCAGAATGCCCCTGTCCGTAATTGGCTTCATAAAGGCTTGGTGTGCTGACTTCTCTGGGGACTATCGCGAATTATTGAAGTTGAAACACTCATACAAGGCTGCACGCAGTAACGTTCCATTCAATTGCAGTCGGTTCTGCTGAGTTAATAGAGCAGGCATTTTTTATCTGAAACTTCAAAATAGATCTCTTGTGGGTGCGGGATTTAATCGAAACCTTATAAATTCAGAAGACGCATAAGAAGAGAAAGTGTTGTAATTTAACGCAATTGCCACTAGAAATTATTTCCTACCAAAAGAGAAATTATAATTGTTAGCGCTTTGTTCAAACGCATTGATAGTACTGTAAGAAATTCTATAAAATATAACATACCTTTATGAAGAAAAACCTCTCCTTCCACCCTTTGTAGTGCAAATGTGATGTGTGGACCAGTATTTATTGACAGCGATAAAGTGTGACTGATACCAATGATTCCCTTTTGGAGCAATGTTCAATGTCGAAGGCCTACAGTGCAATTGTTATGTGTTATCGCCCTTCGCCTGAGATAACTATGGGTAAATATGGTAGATGTCTACGTCCATGTCAACCATTTCCCCCTGAGTTGTCTACTTAGTTATATACTATACCTTTATAATCTCCCACTTCGGTCCAGATCACTCATGGAATAAGTCAGATTTTAAAATTTAGCGATTTATCAACAGAATTGCTGGTGCTAGTGGAGCCGTGGGGGATAATATGTCGACCAGCATTATTTGACAGCGCTATAAACGTGAAGGATGCTTTACAAGCTCCACAAGTAATTTGCTTTACTGCTCAAATAGCCGAGCTTGCAAGAAGCACGCTGGTAGTAATTGTCATTATATAGATAATGGTAAACAGAAAACTGGGTCACGTCTTAATGTTCGTTGTAGTATATCAATTAGTTGCACAATATGTTGCGTTTTAAAACAAGTTGATTAGATTCTTGAGAAGGACTTTAGGTCTTTGTTTTCTACAATTTATATTCCAGAGCTTAAGACACCGCTTGATTAAATGCAACGTGATAATCAAATATTTTCCCTGTTTTCCAATTATACCCAGTATCCAATTACAGTCTGAACATTTCGAGGATTTGAACCTCTGTCGAAAATAACGTATTGAAGCCATATGATAGCTTCCGGCGCCATTCTTTAGTTTGTTACGTATATCGCCATTTATTTGGCAGGTAACGCACCTTTGTTAATGCGATCAGTAGAACTGTGATACTGTACTTTAACACCTGCTTGTTACTTAATACAGTGGAATGTACACGCCAATAGGTGAGAAGCATTTGAATAGAAACGATCCGGCATAGTGAATCGACAATTTAAGTCACTGTCGATAACGATTATTTCTTGAATTTCGTCCTTCAAGGTGATTGCCAGTAACGCATAAATCTCGCAAGTAACGGAACTGTACAGGGCTTTACGTTCAACAACTGGGTAGTCATCACCAGCAAACAAATGTCTTGGGTATAAGGTTTTAGGAGACAAAAATATTTACAACAGTCTCGTTACCTTGCGTACTTCAAATGTACAATAACAAAACCCAGCCAAGAGTGAGTGATAATCACAAGCAGTGGAGTGAAATAAATTAGTTGTCATCCACTTGAGGAGTTAAAAGCCAGAGTTGTTTATTGCTGGGTCTTGAAATGTTTAGAGCGGGGAAAGAGTTGCAGGAAAATCGAAGACGGCGTTGAGGACGAGGGAGTGCAGCAAGTGCCACCATTCTTCACGCACAAAGCTGAATCGCGTGAAACGTTTGGAATGATTAACTGGTGCTGATGACTGATGACGCCACCAGTGCCAGACCACAAAGAGAGGGCTGCCCACGTGTTATTCGTTTACACAAGCAACAAGTGCACAGCTAATGATAGTCTTGCAACAAAATAAACGTTACATGCATGGCACAATCGGCGGCTAGGCTGTCTTGTGTTATCAATGAGGGCCGTGGGTAAATATAATTTGTAAATATTGGATGTGTTCTAGCTAGAAATTCTAAAATCTTTGTGATATTTACCTTTCTATGAGTAACCGTCAATGCTTGAATCAGAAACAGTGAAATTGAACAAATAATGAAAAAAAACATTTGAACGTTCGAAAATGTAGTCGGCGTTAAGGAATACAAGCTAAACGAATGTAATTGTAGAGACCTCGGAGGTGCTAGGACCTAAACGATCACTTTGGTTGACGCGCGGTAATCATACCCACTCAATATGACGCTATTTTGCAGCCGACATCACGGACAACTGGAAGCAGATTTCTCTCTAGAATCTACATATTAAACTGTTAATGCACGATTGCGATGAGCTCCTGGACATACGTCGATTAATCCGGTTAGCAAATATTCCTGTTGACTGAGCGTAATGATAGGACAGGCTGTCGGGAAGAAATAGTAGATATAAAGGTGCCAGTGTTGACCTGCTTTAACTTAATTTGAGTTTAAATTGCCTCCTTGAATGCACAAAAGATCCAGGCGCATCAATCAGCACACCATCTGCACTCCGCTTGGTAACTGATATGTGTTATTTGCTGTTTCGAACTCAGAAGGGGAAGATGATGACTAATTGGTTTTGATGAAGCGTTAAATCTATATCTTAAAGCCGTATCCAATGATCAGCACACAAACTCAAACAATGTGGTCAATAACTGCAATGGCAATGATAAGCTCAGCTGTCGATGGATTACATGCCTGAGCTGATCAGTGGATAGCAGTGTATGCTGCATTGTCCATAGCACAATTAAAGTTCTAACGTCAAAGGTAGTGTTTTGGTGACAGCATGTATATCATTATTTCACGCCTATTCGATTAGCCGGCTGTTGAATTAATCATTGGTAAATAGCATTGAGAAATGCTCTTACCTCGCATGATTTGTGAGTTATACAATACTGGTTGGCTGCGTAGATTGAAAGGAAGAGTGGCCTCCGCTCCGTTTATAAACAATCCTTCAACACGCGTTCACTTAATGAGCGAGGTCGTGTTGCATCAGATGTACTGATAGCTTTGTGACCTTCACGAGCCGAGACATTTAGAGCACGGCGTTGCTGTAATAGTCATTACGTGAGTTAATAGTCTTGTTGTTGCATCTGTGACACGCATACAAAAAAGCGACTGTAGCCTGCTGACCTATCAGGACGGGACAAAACGAAAACAACCTGTGTTCTTTGCTGTGTCAAACAAATCAATTATTTCATGTACTTAATTGTCGTCTTCTTCTATTGCTCTATAGCAATGGATGCAAAACAGTAATCTTCTACTTGTTGTAAATGGCAAACTGATTTCGGTACAAATTAGAAGTAAATAAATTAAAATGGACATCTATGGACCTTTGTTCAAATCATATAAATTTTGATACACATTTACAATTGATCACCGTCTTCGCAACGATGCAAGTTGTGAGTAATTAAAACGTAAATCTTTGATGACATGCCATAATCACTATATTGATCAACATGTAACCCCTTAAACCCCAGAATATAATCATCACAGGTATTCATACCAAACAGCTATTAACCTTGGAGTTATATACACCTTCGTGAGGTTATTCATGTGATGTCTGTTGCAACGTGATTTAAAATGTGCTCTGTGTGAATGTGATCGCTGGATTTAATACCAAAGCGTTGAAAACAGAATATGATGAAACAGTTGTACAGATTTGTTGTGTGGACGATGTTGCATTATGAAGCCCTCACTAAAAATCATAACGTGCACTTCATGTGTTGGATGGTGGTTAAGAATAAAGACAGTTCTGTTCCGGTCTACATGGTGTCGTCCTCGTGTGTGTGTTTCTCAATATAGTTATTTGGACATAACATAACATGGTGGCAGCAAGTGAGATCTAAAACGACCCATAGTGATTAAAAACAGTGTTTTTATCTTCCGCTAGTCAGCAGTGGAAACGACTGTCGTCTTGAGGTCAGTGACACCGGATTTCAGTGAACCGAGCAATTCACCTCCTCAACGACCCCGCTCAAACGCACATGGTCGGCGACGGATTGTGTGACTGTGGTGTTGGAATGTCGAGCAACAAAACGAGCGCAAAGTGCAAATCGCAAGTAAGCTTCTACATGTGACAATATCAGGTCTAGTGATCGTGTTGGACGTTGTGGTAAATAATTGCATCGCGTCAGTGACAGTGTGCAGTTTATCGCCCGCCAAATCATGTCGGAATCAAACCCAGCAGCAAGCGTGCAGTACGTGCACTCAAACGATCTAGCCGGTATCAAGTTGCCCTCATTCAACTGGGACAGTGACGATTTGCCTCATCAGTTTCGCTCATTCAAGCGTTATTGTGAACTGTTGTTGTCGACTCCTACGTACAGTAACAAAACAGGTCACGAAATTGTCAACTACATCCTACTGTGGTTGGGACCCAATGCTTTAGAAGTCTACGACAACTGGTCTCATCTGACAGTAGAGCAGAAGAAAACGCCAGAGTCAGTGTGGCAGGCATTCCAAGACTATTTTGAGCCCAAGGCTAACTATAGACTTGCCCGTTTTCAATTTCGCGACATTCGTCAACAGTCAGCTGAGCCCATTGACACCTTTACAACTCGTCTTAAGGTGCAAGCACGGAAGTGTAAATTCGAGGCTGCTCTCGAGGACATGCTGATCGACCAAATCATTATTGGCACTGTGCACAACCCCGTTCGTAAAAAGCTACTAGACCACGATCCAGAGAAGTTGACACTTGACAAAGTTCTTGACTGTGCTCGAACATACGAGGCCACACAACAACAACTCAATCAGTTTGGGCAGGCTACGAAGGTGGATAGCATCCATCAAAAGCGAAACAACCAAAGGAAAGGACCGATTCCACATGCTGAATCGACCTCAAGGAACACATGCCACTTTTGTGGTGGGACTAGACACCGTCGGGAGGAATGTCCCGCTCGCGACCAGAAATGCAATAAATGCTTAAAAGTTGGTCATTGGGGAAAAGTTTGTCGCAGTACTGCTGCACACAGTTCTACGCAAGGACATCGCAGTGGCTCAATAAAGTACAGTACTTCAAAGTATAACAAACAGAAGCAGAAGCCTGATGTACACTCTGTTTGTGTTGAGAATAAGGATGACCCACAGTTTGAACAGTGCACATTCGACACTCTCTCCACTTCAACAGTAAGCCGGGACAAAGCATTTGCAATCTTGCGCATTGAGGCATACCCCAACAAGAAGACAAATCTACGAGGTAAAGTGGATACAGGTGCTCAAGGGAATATCCTGCCTCTGCGAACGTTCCGCAATATATACCCATCGCATGTAAATGAAGACGGACTGCCAACAACCTTAGTTAAAAGTGACGCCAAACTCACTGCATACAATGGCACTCCGATTCGTCAGTACGGTACACTTACCATCCCGTGTCGTTACGCGGACAGCCAGTGGCAAGCAACAAAATTTTATGTAACTGACACACCAGGTCCTGTAATTTTTGGATTGGAAACTTGCGAAGCTCTCAGTCTGGTGACCATGAACTGTACCATATCTCTCCAGACTGACACTGCCAACCTTAGAAAGCTGAGTGACGTCAAGTCCATGTACCCTGACCGATTCACAGGCTTGGGTAAATTCAAAGGAGAGCATTCACTAATCCTCAAGGAGGATGCTTGTCCTGTAATCCATGTGCCAAGAAGAGCTCCAATCCAGCTCCAATCTCAAATTCGCTCTGAGCTTGACAGAATGCTGGACCTAGATGTCATCCGCCCAGTGAGTGAACCTACAGACTGGGTCTCGAGCATAACATATGTTCAAAAACCAAACGGGTCTCTCCGCATTTGTTTGGATCCGAAAGACATCAATAAGGCGCTAAAGAGGGGTCAGCACCGCACCCCCACACTTGAAGAGGTCACACACAGACTCAAGGGCGCCAAAGTGTTTAGCAAACTGGATGCCAAGTCCGGCTATTGGAGCGTGCAGTTAGATGATGCCAGTCAATACCTCACTACGTTCAACAGTCCATTTGGAAGGTTCTGTTTCCAAAGGCTCCCATTTGGCTTGAAAACTAGCCAAGACGTTTTCCAAAAGGCAATGGATCAGATACTCGATGGACTACCTGGCGTCATATCCATTGCAGATGACATCACTGTGTTCGGTGTTGACCAAGCTGATCACAATCGCAATCTCCATCAGTTGATGGAACGTGCTCGCAAATGTGGTCTTGTCTTCAATGCAGAGAAATGTAAAATCAACCAAGACGAAGTATGCTTCTTCGGCAACATCTACGGGGAGTCAGGGGTCAAGCCTGATCCAAGCAAAGTGCAGGCTATCATCGACCTGAAGCCCCCAGCAAACGTCTCAGAACTCCAGTCATTCCTTGGAATGGTCACATACCTTGCTCCGTATATCCCTAAGCTGAGTAACGTTACAGGACCATTGAGACAGCTACTACAGAAGGACTCTGAATTCCAGTGGCATCCAGAGCATCAAGCAGTTTTCAGCCAACTCAAACAGCTCATTAGTAGAGCTGGATTGCTCTCATACTTTGATCCAACCAAGCCAGCTGTATTGCAAGTTGATGCGAGTCAAGAAGCCCTCGGCGCCGCACTCATTCAAGATGGTCACCCAATCTCGTTTGCCTCAAAAAGTTTGTCTGACACCCAAAAGCGGTACGCAAACATAGAAAGAGAGCTACTTGCATGTGTATTTGGAGCAGAACGCTTTCACACATATTTGTACGGCAAACCGTTTACCATCGAGTCAGATCACCGTCCACTGGAGATGATCTCAGCCAAAGCACTCACATCTGCCCCAGCCCGTCTGCAGCGTATGCTGTTGAGGTTGCAACGCTATGACTACGAGATAAAATACAGACCTGGCAAAGAGATGATTCTAGCGGACAGCCTTTCTCGACTCCCAAAGTCTAGTGCTGATGAGCACATTGAACTGAATATTAAGGTATGCTTCGTTCAATTCAGCAACAGACGACTCGATGAGCTTCGTGAAGCAATAACAAATGACGAGACACTCAATCGCCTGTCAAAATACATTATCCAAGGATTTCCCGGACGCCAAAGAGACGTCCACCACAGCATTCATCCTTATTGGCCTTTCCGAGACGAACTAAGCATTGAAAATGGTCTCATTCTGAAGGGAAGTCAACTGCTGATCCCAGAGATCCTCCATGACCAATATCTAACTGACATCCACACTGGTCACCAAGGGATTATCCGCTGTCAGATGCGCGCTAGAGGTAGCGTGTACTGGCCCGGGATCAACTCTGACATCGAGGGCATAATATCACAATGCGCCAATTGTCAAAAGCACCAGGCATCGCAGAGTAAAGAGCCAATGGAACCCGTTATTACAACCGTTCCACCATATCCCTGGCATACAATTGGCTCAGATCTCTTCACACTGAATGATGAGAACTATCTCATCATAGCAGACTACCACTCGAAATACCCGATTGTTGAATGCCTTGGACGTGACACTTCCAGCCGTCACGTAGCTGCTATTACCAGTCATGTATTTTCAATGTTTGGTTGTCCAGACACCATCATCTCGGACAACTGTCCACAGTTTATAGGCAGTGCTTACCAGGCAATGACAAACAACTATGGAATAGCTCATGTCACCAGCTCCCCTCACCATCCTCGTTCACACGGTTTTATTGAACGCATGGTCCGGAGCATGAAAGCCCTCATTAAGAAGTCACCTGAGGAAACCGACAAAGCTATCTTGTGTATCGAACAACCCCTTTAGGCCCTAAAATCCCCTCACCAGCTGAACTCATTTTCCAAAGGAAAATTAACTTCAACCTACCAGTCTACCATCAAGGCAACGCCCATGACATAACTGCAGCTAGACAGCTAGCCCATCAGAAATCTGAAATGCGTTACAACAGCCAGAGCAAAACCCTTGATGAGCTTGACATCAACCAGCCCGTTTACTACCAGGATGTGGCACGTCAAAACTGGCTCCCCGGTAAGGTTATTGGAATTGGCCCCGAACCACGTTCCTATACAGTGCTATGCCGCACGACAGGTCGCCCTCTAAAACGCAACAGAATATTGCTACGACCTCGACCCATAGCCACTGACACTTACACAAGCCCAACTCCGTCACCACCAGCTGCACCCATAGTTGCCCCACCTACTCTACAGCCAACACAGGATAGCCCCGTACCTGATCCCATCTCCACACCTACTAGTAAAGTGAATCACAACGCAACAGTCTCCTCACCTGCGATACAGAAAAGTGGAAATACTACAATACCTACACCACGTCCCAAGCGAAATGTCATGCATCCACGTCGTCTCATAGAAGATATTTAATCTAAATACATATTCATATTGAAGCAGAACCAGATAGTATTGTTTTGTATGAATGTCAACTTGGGACTAGACTTAAATTGTATGTCATTTTATTGTAACAGGCAGACTGCTACCTTTTTGTTTGTGACTGCAGACAAGCAACTAACATAATGTCTGTCATTGATGATTTCTTAAAAGAAGGGGGATGTTGCATTATGAAGCCCTCACTAAAAATCATAACGTGCACTTCATGTGTTGGATGGTGGTTAAGAATAAAGACAGTTCTGTTCCGGTCTACATGGTGTCGTCCTCGTGTGTGTGTTTCTCAATATAGTTATTTGGACATAACATAACAGACGACATCAGCAGCAAGGCTATATTTAACTGAAGGGCTTTATTTTCCGTTTCATACCGTGTTGTGTCGGTAAAAATAGGAAAACTGGCGAAGATTGATGTTGTAGCGCAATCTGATGATCGGCTCTAGTATGAGAGCATTTTAAGAGACCTTGCTGGCATAATGTTTTTCGGAGCTCGCCATCAATACGCTTTTGTGTGGCAAAGGCTGCATTGCAGTACGTTAATATCCTAAGATATCCATCACGCGCATTAGATTAATGATGATACAGTTTTGGCGTATTACTTGTCAAATATTTTGTTTGTGCGCCCTCATATAAATATGTAATATAAAAGATATGGTCTTTAGAGTCTTCATAAGTACAATTGCGATATCGTTGGACTCTAAAGTGTTTAAAATGTTGCTGGTGGCTGTACGAGCGTTGTATTAATTATTGGTACTGACCATTACCTTGACCAGAAATAATTATGCCAAAAGCAACACACCTAATGCGCTTTGGTCTACATAAAATGAAGATTACCAGATGCATTGATGTAGATAACAGTTATATTTATTACCATATTTCCTGTGATTAAGAGGTGTTACTTCCACAACGAGGCATTAAATGCAAGTTTTTACACATATTACTTGAACGATGCACCCCACGGAAACGCAGAACATTTATGTCCTGAACATTAGTGCTAGATTTTGACATCCGACATGACAAAAATTTATTATCATTGTTTTCCCCTCGAGTATAATACTGTTTGGCAAACCCTGTCAGACGAGCATTATATATTTGAGAGATTTACACTTATATATATATATATATATATATAGAGATATATATATATATATATATATATATATATATATATATATATATCTCTATATATATCTATATAGATATAGATATCCTCTCTATATCTCTAGAGAGATATCTATTTTTTATCTATAGATCTCTATTCTCTCTCTCTATATATCTCTCTATATATCTCTCTATCTCTCTATGTATCTCTATATCTATCTCTATATCTCTCTATCTATCTATCTATATCTATATCTACATATCTATATATATATCTATAAATGTTGTGTATTTGGTATAACTGTGCGTATGCGGTATCATGGCTTATAATTTAATTAGAATACAATGGCAAACAATATGCAGCCATTTGTTTATCATGGGAATCACGCAATGGCCTAATTATTTGCTTCAAATAATTATCTCTTTACGGAATGGTTCAGCAAACTTACTCAAATTTTTTTATATAGCTCCATCTAAGCGGGAATTAGTACAATTTGGCAAATTGTGAGCTTCTGCACACGGGAATAACAAAACTAGATAGCATAACATTTGCCTAATTCATGCAATTATATCCACTCCAGGAAAAACAAAACGGATTCCACTAATAATAGAGCCGTGCAGAGGAAAATCGGTGCATTTCCCAGAAGCTGCTCCGACGTAGAGTGTAATCAGCTCGTAGAATGCTACTATGCCCGGAAATCTAGGCTCTCCCTCATTTGTGGTTATATACATATCACTTGTTGATCTCGTCCGTTGCATTGCTGAAGACCCATGACCAATATTTTCTCAGCATTATTCCAGTTAATCCAGGGCAATGTAAACGTCATAACATATTCCCAGAAACCCTTTTGTTGATCATCGTACGAGTACACATTCGGTTGTTCCTTATTTGTTTAGGCACGGTGTTGACAGTCATCGTGAAGATATACTGTAGGCTGATGACGTCTGGATATGGCTGCTAAGCGTAATGAATGGTGCGTTTACATTATATGATCGTGGAATTATGGGATGCTACTAAACCAGAACGCCCTGGTTATACTTATTAATGGTACTCATCTGACCTCTATTGCAAAGATATAGATGTTACTCACTTACCATTTCACGAAAATATACATCTCTACCACTGATGATTTATGGCACTGATGCTTTCCAACAAAGACATTTTTATCTCTCATCCGCGATTAACACTGAACTATAATATTATGATTTATTTTGTCATGCGAGCATTGCTTACCAAGGAAGGTATGTGATGGTTTGGTCTTCTTCACAAAACATTGCTAGGTATCACGAATATCACACACACACACACACACACACACACACACACACACACACACACACACACACACACACACACACACACACACACACACACACACACACACACACACACACACACACACACACACACACACGCACACGCACACACACACACATGACGCTTGGCGGTGGTGTATATAACAGTTATTTGCTGCCCTCCCCAACATATAGATCCAATGAGGCTGTTATACAGTTAAAGAGAGACCTCTCTTGTCTGGCCATTTAATGCGCTATTTGTTGCTATGTTATGATAGAATATCTTCATAGGTTGTTCGGTAAAATAAAACTGCTTATTCGCTTATAGTGGACATGCTTCTTTGCGGTACCACGCTAGTATTTTGCAAAAATAGCAGAGTGGCTCTAAACATCATCAATTATCACGCGGTTTCTGTGATAAGGTAAATCACCTTTACAGTCAACACTTACTATTGTGCCCTTGCAAAGGTGGCACGATGTCTTGCAACAAATGATTAATGCATTGTTTGTAATTTTGTCGACCAGTAAAAACGATATATCAAGTCACTTAAGTCAGCAATTGCGTCAGCTGAAGCACATATCAGATTGCTGTAGGTTACAAGGTTAGTTTGATATAAGTCGCCAATTGCCGAATTTTGTTAATTAATGCTTTTACTACTGTTTGCAATTTCCAAATTGGATGACACGTAATGCTGAATGATACGGAAAGTGAGCATAATACATTGTCGACATCCATTGCGATGTGTTCTATAATTAAAGAACCTGAGTGTTTATTGGGTCCAAATGAAGGAGGTCTAAGCCGGCTCCTCTAACCAACAAATTAATTGAGCGAAGCGTTGGACATGACAACCACATTTTCTAACCACAAAATGTATAGCTGTCAAGTGGTGATAGCTCCTGCAAAAAGAATTTTACTTTGTTTATTAATAGAAAGCCGGATTCACATAAAAAAACAATTTATGGATTGTGACGTATATTGCATTACCATAAGCAAGCAAAACCTCGCGATACAAATAGTAGTCCGGATTTTCTGTATGTACGCTATGAAATACGAAACCATCTCCCTCATATTCGAAGTCCTTGCATGGGGCTCGTCTTTTTAATTGAATATGATGTCAAAGTTGGAGGCAATCGATTGCTGTCCTTACATGGGGCACTTATTTGTAAGTGATTATGAAGGCAAAGTTGATAGCAATCGATTGAAATCTCAACCCCCTCCAGCTATCACTATCGAATGTGATGATTTACTAATGTAAATAAGACGAATCATTGAATCGGAATCGTACGTGTCGCACAAGTCAATTATTTTAATGCGATCTCAGATCATGGAGTTTTGTCGATGAGGCCAATCCACTCTACACCACAGACCATCATGACAGGCTGCAAAAATGGCTGCCTAAGCGTGGGCAGATCAATGTTGTTGCGGATTGATGCAATGGTACCTGTCGTAAATTTGACCCATGATTATTCCGAATTGCATAATCAACGAATGCAATATGTAACAGAGCATCGGACGTAATTAACTAGATCTGTCTATGAACGGGCAAACACAATTACCTTATTGCACAATGGACAGCCCAAGGCACCCTTAGTGCATAGAGCAATTGCACATCAAAGTTGTTTCTGATACACCGAACAGCTGAGATGACACAGCGGTGATTTTGCCGATGTTCTATTCTAACTAGTCATAACTGATACTTGTCAGAATTCTTTATTGATAAACTCTGAAATGCTTATGTGCAACATGCTTAATATAATGTAGTTCATCAAAAACCTTACTCCTATGCGCTAACATTGATGTATTGGGGTCGATAAGCCTTTAATATCATGTTTTCTATTTGTTCAGTTCATAGTCAACTAGCCTATAATACATCTCTTGTGTAATAAGCGCCCCTCTCCTCCACGTGCCGTGTCCAAGCAACATAATTATATCAGCTCGGTTTCGCTAAATTACTTAACATAGATTCCGCTTAACTGTATACGTGTTGAAGGTAATTTCGGTATATACCTTGTTTAACACTCTCATGGAACATGGCGCTTTGTAGTCCACCTGCAAGCTTGATTGAAATGTTTGGCTGCATAACGAAGTTTGCATCTGTTCTTAGAAATTGTCAAAACATAGCTTTAGTTACTTCCAGAAAATTGCTTGCTGTTGCTTTTGTGCTCTCCATTATCAAGTTACAACAAAAATATGCATTATGAAAAGCTTGCGTGTTTTGGTAGCCTATGTATTAGTTTTTTCAGTATATCGAGCTCGCCAATATTGCGTGGACTCGATGTCAAACGTCCGCGGAAAGTGGTAGTAGCTGCCAGCATCCCCACACAATTTGCACGGAGGTTATTGTCAATCACCTCGCTATTCCAGTGTTAATTGCGGAATTAACGATGCTAATAGTGCCTTCTTTGTTGATTATAGTGATTGCTTATTTTAAGTGTTTGAAGCGGCGATGGGTCTACAAGAGGTTAATATGATGTACAAATTAATGGCAGAACGAGAGGTTTCCGTCTTACTATGGCTCTCTCCAAGACATTACCAAATCACCTCGCCATTAAGTCTCTTCTTTGGCATAATACATTTTTCCATTAGCCGGCACATTGATGAAAAGAGCGTTGTAGCTCCTGAGCCATAGAGAGATGTAGTAGCACAAGAAATCACATGCATTTGTTTAACATATTCGTATTGGTTGTGCGTTGGGTATGAGTAATAAAATCATTGTTCGAACGATGCTGTATGGTCAAAAGTAACAAGGTCGGAAGGAATATTGTGACGATGATTAATCGAAATAATTGCACAGTTCCTCTCCGATGCTAAACAGTTATAACTGTATGCAGTTGAGGAATGTGGTGGCCGTGAATAAGATGACGAATGATATAATGGTTGTTAAGGGAGATAACCAACATGGCTGGTTCGTTAACGTATGGCGGCATATCACATTCAGTTCAAAGGGGTATCCCTATGTTCGTCTTCTCTGTGAAAGCTGAGGTCGCATCGAACGAAAACCACACTAGATAATATTTGGAAAAATCCAGAAATGTACTACTTTAATGTGACACGAATACTGTGACACAAGAAAATTAATGCATGGGCCGATGCACTAGAGTTTGCTGATATGACGTACCACATTGTCTATCAACATATGATATTTTAGCTATCCAGTTCTGTGAGATTGATCACAATCGAATGTTTTGTTACACTAATGACGTTCTTATCAGGATAACGACTGCAACCGGCTTACACAAGTGTTTGATGGTGCTAATCCTCACAGCATACTGACTAGTAATAAATAATGCAATTTGAATTAACAAACTGATGATTGGCCTGCAGAGCCCTTGACGGAGAGACAATGATAGATCATGCACTCTGCGGGATTAACTACCTTAGGATTGCTGACGGCCCTTAATTCAACAACAAATACCGATGAATGAGATTAATACAACATGTATCTGCTGAGCTCCCACGGAATGAATGACGGTAAAGGGTATAGAAGAGGAGGCTTCTATTTGTACAACATAAGATGGCATGACCGTTTGGGACAACGAATTATTCGTTTTGTAAACTACTTAAGTATGTTGAAACGGAACATGGATATGCCAAAAATGATTTAGGTATGATGTTATGCCACCTTTCGGCTCGATAAAATACGCTTCTTTAATGCTTTGTGCAATCACGTGGTTGCAATTGAATAACGGCAACATTGCATATGGCTTTTCCAATGAAAAAGATGGCATGGCTGCCACAAATGTTGTTTCCTCGGATTAGCGCGGTGTTACCCCACTTCCAATCAGATTTACGTGGTTGTCAGACTCACTGATTTGATAAATAAAGAAAGCTACCCCGTCACAGAATAGAAAATCTGGCTTGTTTCAAGGACACAATAATCATACTTTGAAATTGATTAAAGGATACAATTAAACGCGGAAATATGCGTCACCTACGCTTCTAAGCGTGGAGTAGCAGGCAGCAGTTTAAATGTCTGTCCCACTTACGGGTCGATTTTACAAATATTACCTACATTGTTAAATCATCCCCCACATAAATTCCGAGTAATTATTGAGCTACAGGGTGAACATGTATCGCATTAACGATGTCAATGAAATAGCTACCTATGACAAATGTAATCAATCACGGGGAATTGTGAATCGCAGCTTACGTCTCGGACACAAGTATGAACACGGGTTTAACCTGGCAAATTCGCATATGTCATGTCAGTAGCGTTTGTTGCTATGTTCGCATGGTTGCATGCATGTATGTATGTATAATTCGTTCTTCGGCATGATAATGATCAGTATTACTCAACTGTGCTGCGTTTAGCATTACCTCATCGGTGATTATAAAAATTGGTGAACACAATTATGTGGTGGTTATTCTGGTGGTGATCATGGTTACGGTTGTAACTATGTTCAAAGTAATAATGATGGTTCGGATGATTATGATTGAGATTATGATTCGGTTGATGATCATGACAATGATGTTAGGATACTCATAACAATGTATATGATGTAGATCGTGTTTATGATGATAATTATGATCATGACAGTGATGATGATGAACATGGTGATTAAAAAGACAACGATGATAATGATGGTGATAATGATGATTATGATTATGATGATGATAATGATTATGATGATGATGATGATGATGATGATGATGATGATGATGATGATGATGATGATGATGATGATGATGAAGTTCGAAAAATTACATTCCAGTTGGATTATGATTGAGTACTAAATATATCATTTAATTTTCCTGATCGTGGTATTGATTGTATCATCATCATTGACACCATTAACATCATAAACATCATCATCGTCATCATCATCTACCTTGTCCTTTGGAACTTCGTTATAACAATCATATGGCCTATGCATTGGATGCCATCATCATTGTTAATTTTTTCTTGTAGTCACGATGCCAACATCATCACAGTCATCATCATTATCATCATCATCATCCTCATCATCATCACATTAATCAAATCTCTTAATCTGGAACCTATGAATTTACATTACAATCATCTTTCATCAGTTCATTGTTTGTACTGCATTGCAGATGACGTTATTTCATGTTATTTTCACCGTCAGAGTATTCATGGATGTGCGGACTTTATTGCGTACTAAACTATTTGTAATCTATCCATTCACATTAAGAACAACGTATCAACAAATATTTAGACGCAATACTGTGGTCATAACTCTATTGATTTCTGACTTTTGAACGTTGGTGAGATTCGAAATATATGTTAAATTTGTTTGTCTTGTCGTACATATCTCAATTTGCATAAGTGTAATAGTATTTTGAACGCGCCGCAACCCTCTCATATCTAAGCTCAATTTCATAGCTATCGACTCTGAGCCCACGTTGTTAATTTGCAACCAACCACACTGTGTTGGAACAGGTTTTTAATCAAACTGGCGCGTACAAAATAATTGTGCCGAATATTTAGGGGTTATATAAGGATGTCGATATGTATGTCATATGTAGTTCACAGTGACTCCGATATGAACAACCCTAGTGTAGTCTAACAACTGTGAACAATTCACATTTACTCATTGCAGTCACTAATGCAGAACAAAAACGCACATACTCATCACCATCAATATGATAAAAGCAATCGGATAGAAAACGTTTTAAACCAGTTCCGTTTTGTATGATGAATGAATTAGGCTTTCTGTCAAATATTGCTATATATGAGAGATAGATATATAGAGAGATAGAGAGAGAGAGAGATAGAGAGAGAGAGATAGAGAGAGAGAGAGATATATAGAGAGATAGAGGAGATAGAGAGAGAGAGAGAGAGAGAGAGATATATAGAGAGAGAGAGATAGATATAGAGAGAGAGAGATATATATATATATATCTATATATATATATCTATATAATATATATATAGCTATATATATATATATAGAGTATATATATATATATATATATATATATATATATATCTATATATATATCTCTCTACCTATATATGTATATATGTAAATTATATATATATATATGTACATATATATACAAAATATATATATATACATATATATATATATCTATCTCTTTCTATATATATATATTTATATATATATGTTTCTATATTGATATGTATATATTTCTATCTATATATACATATGTTTATATAGATATCTGTTTTATATATCTATATATATATATATATATATATATCTCTATCTATCTATATATATATATATATATTCGACAATAACTGAAAATCGTTTATTCTGTCATGTACAAAACTATATTGCATTATTTACTTGCGCAAGTGCAAAAGAAAGCCACCAGACCTACGCAAACAAGTGCATAACCATTAGATAGTATCTGTGGCTTTTAAGTGCACGCTATACGCATGACCGCGACTAATCTATGTACGGCATGTTGAGCTGCTTAGTTGTCCCGGGTAATAAACATGGGGCGTTGGACGAACATCTTTTCAGAACATTGCACATCTTATAACTAGGCATTCCACAAACATCATGGTATTTGCCCATTTCATCTTGTATGTTTTCGGTTGAAGAGTTTTGTGTATGGAACAGATGCAGTTGAAATTCTACAGCGGATGACAATTGCATAGTGTATTAATTTGAACGTTTGTGTCTGCATGTGACAGGAATACTGAATGCTCAAAAAGTTGACAGATATTGAATTCTCTGACATGACGCTGAATAAAGCGAGGAGCGATATGTGTCACTAGTGTCATGTGGCAGTAATTTACTAAATATTTCCAAAAACCCGTGTCATTCAGCTAGGTACGACTAATGGCCATTAAATGTTTGTCGCAGAACGCCTGTGCTCAGGAGCATCATTCCGTCCATTTTGCCCACTCCAACGGAAGCTTTTGCTTTTCGCTTCTTCGCTTCAACCTCACAGTGAGAGGGAGAATTAAGTGTTTGTCATCAAAGGCACCTGAAGATCTCCAAAGCCAAAGATATCATACAGCAAAAAGTTGGGGTTGTGGTTAGAAGTTTTGAGTGGAAGCCTATTTGCGTAGAGGACGAGTGTCCGACTTTAAAGGAAAGCGGTGATCGATACATGATGCTTCAGCGAAAGCGAATGTTAACCAGGTTAACCAGGTGTTACATATTTAAAAAAGAACAGGCATTAAGTCAATCATTGTTTTCACCGGCCATGATTCGCATTCAGTCAAACATATAGGGGATAGCTGTGGTTGGCCGATCAATTAGATAGCAGGTAAATCATTCCTAGATGTACATGCATATGTGTGTCAGGGTCCTGGAGATCTCCAATCATAATTAAAATATATTATTTCGCATTGGCCATTGATCAGTTTCCTAAGGAATCAGCCAGTCTGATTATGGCGCAACTTATTCAAATGTAACATGGTAATAATCTAATATGCATATTGATAATAATCTAATATGCTAATGCCAGAGCTTTCAAAAAGTAACATATTCAATGCAAATTTTCCCCGATATACATTTGGCTGTACATATTTCCGAGTGGGATACTATTGGGGTGGGGGGGGGGGGGGGGGTGGGGTTGTGGAATTTCTTTTTAGAATGTAGATTTACATGTATATTGACCGTTTAAATATGTTATTTGCTACCCACAAAACACCAGAATAGCTACCCATCCCGCAGCAAGGAAGTCACGATTGTTCGTCTATGCATAGCATTATTACCATCGTTGATACTACTCATTAGGTGCAAAACGCACTATTATTCGCTATATTTGTCGTTAGAATGTAAGATTGTTGTTGAAGAACTATAGAATTATAGTTGAACAAGCAGATTTTTTGGACGGCATTGTAATTACTAAATAAAATTGTGGCAAGGCTAACAATATCTGGGAACAATAAGTGAAAGAGCGAAATAGAATGACACATCAATACAAAGTAACTACATGCGCAACATAATGTCTGAATATTACAATGAGCGTCAGTTATCTAGTAAATGCTACTTAATAAGAGTATTAACATAAATCGAAATTATTTTGAGAATAATCAAGGCTGGGCAATTTTAACAATATAGAGCAAGTGGTCTGGAAATGCTGATTCATTTCTCACAGAACAACTATAAAATGGCTTTTGTGTTGCAAGATATGTAATTCTCTCTTACAACTATAGGATTCTGCAATCAGTTAAGGGCGTGCTTAACTAAATATGCGCTATTCCCAGAAACTTCTAGTCGACAGCCCGCAGAATGCTAAAATATCAGGAGGCCATGAGGTTTAATTGTGAATTAAAGTATCTATCAACAAATAAACAGCGCGGCTAATGATACTCAGATAATGGATTGTTGAAGACCCAGTGGTAATATTTTCTCGGGCTCAGCAATTTTTACATCATTAAGCATATCACTTAATCATCATCATCATCACGTAGTGTTAGAGAAGCATACAGATTAAGTTTCGGACATATAATTTACCGACAGCAGTAGCAAAGTATACATTCTTAGAACAGATATAATTTAAGGCAATAAGCAGGGTTGCAATAATATAATCCAGTAATTGCCGGATGTTCTAGATAAAACTCATTTATCGCTTTTGTTAGTTGATACGAGCAAGCAGGTACAATGCACAGCTAAACATATCGTTTAGTCATGAATACAACTGAACTGAGACCATATGCTCCAAAAGATGACAGCTTCCCCGATGATATATGATGCTTATGATATCAGGAAATGATATCAATTTATATGATTGGCGCTACGCTGGAAACTTATAACACGCATGTCATTTGGACATTACTGCGTTTTACGTCATAGTTATTGATCACCCCTACCACTGATTCAGACGTTTGGCATTATTAGCCGATATAGGATATGATTACCAACATCAAAATGGACAATAGGAGGCACCCTTGATACCTTTTCAATAAACTAATATAAGCATGTTATCTCAAACCGGCTAGATGCGACGCAACAGCTCCTATCTTAGCGATGCCCCATTCCAACAAATGGAGGGTGGTATTTTAAGTTCGGCTGCCTGCCCGACCAGGATCGCCAGAAGTCTTCTTATTCGCACCGATGATTCAACTATTGCTAGTCAACAATGCTATTTTCAATTGTCCGTGTTATTAAGTGCCATAGGCTTGCAACCTGCAACACCCATTCAATATGACTCGAGGAGTTGTACGGTAATCTGACGCAATATCAAATGGCAACGAGTAGTAATTTGCGTTGTAAATGATGCAAACAGTAGCTATATTGGCGATAACATTGATGTCTCATTGTATATGTGTGAAAAGAGGAGGTGGCCGACAAAAGGTTAATGAAATGTGTGAGATATTGGCACATGCAATGGTTTCTGCCCTGCCATGGATCGCGTCAGGATATTTCCAAGTCATATTCTAATCAGTGTCTAAATATGTGTTTAAGGGAAGAGCGTTTGCATTTAGGTAATCATGCAGGCGCCATCAAGGCGTGGCGACGAGCGAGCCTCACGGTGATCGGATGCTTTCTATCTCTGAAGCCGTTGAAGTGGCCAGTTGGATGAGCCGCTTACAGGATGAAGCTGGCGTAAACTAAGCCAATTAGCGTCATCCGGCTTAGTCATAAGCTTCATTAAGGTTTCCTGTTGTGTTCCTAAAATCAATCTAGGCTGGAAAACATATGATGGCATATCTCTTTAGTGCGTCATTTAAAACTGTCCATACAGTTAAACTTTGGTCAGGGGGTTAGTCAATATATGTGCTTTAGCATGTACATCGGCTGAAGGTACGTCACAACTATTGCAGCATTGATACCTGAAGGAGCATACGAAATTTGCGTTGATTTACCATGAAGCACAAGCATCTGTATAGACTTGTTGAACATTCTTTGCAGTATCAAGTAAATGCATCCATTATTAAACAGGTGGCACTGCCTACGGAATACGTAATGAAATCTCTGTCCGAGCGATACCCGTATGGTGAATGATAAAAATTAAGAGCAAACAATATCAAACCGGTAATTGATTTGAGTAATTCTATAGTTACCCTTAGTTGCCGTTGTCTTGGTGGCGCAAATAAGTTATTATAAGGGAGCAAGATGCTTATTTCCGCGGTTTATATGAAAAATTATGTATTTTAGGCGCAGAGTTAGTGTTTAAGCATGTTAGTGATGGAACTATTCCAGATTATTTGGTTAGAGATTGATTGATTTCATGTACTGCTTGTCATACATAGCCTTGGCATTACTTAAAATTTGTAGCAAAAGTGAACTGTGTAGTTTAGTTTTATTCACTTTGAGAGGTCAAGCCAGTAGCAACTAGAGCAAGCGCATCTAATAACAAAAATGCCCACGGTGTAAAAACTCGACTTTATGCTGTTAGCATAGCAAAAGAACCGATCATTAATATCTTTGCCGCACTCATTCCGTAGCTAAACGTCCTGGCTGTTATTTATAGCGACCACATCGATAGCCACAAAACTCCATGCGCGTGGCCTGCTTGAATCTACCTAATTGAGGTTCTAGTGAGTATCCAGTCTTAAAACCGCAACTGCTACATTGTTAAAGTAAATGATGCTGATGTTGTTCTATATGAAGTGCTCGTCATTGACGCACTATTGATAGCAATCACATAGAAATATACCCTGATTGTATCTAAACATCGGCAAGCGCCAGTTAATGCCAAATGGAAATCTCCATAACTCTCTTCCTGTGCCTTTCGCATAGCAATTATATTACTTAAGCTCCAATAGTTACACTGGTCCTTATGATTAGCCACGAAACGAATAATTCAAAGCACATTATTCATGTCAGAAATCGCACCACGTTGTGATGTTATCATATCATTACCGCAATAAACCACTTCTGCGTCTCTTGGTATGGCAAGGGTGCTGCGCGTTCTATGCTAAGTTCGTGCAGTATTCGGCGTTCTCAGTGCCTGTTAGGTGCACTACACCTTCCGTTTATTATCTACGGATCACCATGTCAAAGTATTTAGAATGCTATTTATAATGGCTTGTTTACAAAGTCATTCTATGACAGAATGAAGCTCATTTAAACTTCTAATTCGTGCAATATTAGCCGACTGTTTGATGAGCTGATGCATTAAACGGTGCAATGACAAACCTCCTAAGCGCATGGAAGCCGCTCCTTTTTTTATTGAAGCATCAAAAGAGAACGTTTAAAGTTTATCTCAGCAGAAATGAAACGTTGTAAAATGCGACCGCTGTTAAAAATGTCTCGGCTTCGTTTTCAAACCAACCCTTTTTGTGCATAGATATAAAGAATCGATCCAATATTGCTTAGTTTTGTGGTACGGCTAACATATTCATGAAGACATTATTCTCATTACTAGTAGTTTGTCCCCTGTGATTACATTTAACTGGTTGTTGATATTCACATCTCAATGTTATATAGTTATGTGTTGAATATTGTTATCCACAAAGTGTACAGGATGAGGCATGTACATTAACTGGTAGTGCACACACCCGAATATAAACTACCTAAATACGCATGATATCTGCATACTTTGCGTGTCTATTACATTATGCACATCAGTAATAACATGTAAACTCAACCGCAGAGCTTTTAGCCATGATGATCATGGCAAAGAGAGCCACCTTAACCATCAAGCTGGTAGGAATCTAGATTTTGATAATGTACTAAGTAATCAGCCCACAAACTTCCACAATTGTACACAAATATTAATAAATGTGTTCAACTGTAGCGTATACCGATTCATTCAGCTGTTGAAACAGCCATTGGATAATCGGAAGTCTGAATGATGAGAACATTTATACTACCTACCTTTCGCGTAATGCGAGATTGTTTCATGGCGCAGTGCAAAATGGAATTGCTCAATCAAACCTTACCCGTGCGATAGTGTTGCTCGTTAAATATTCGAGGTCTTTTAAAAAACCAATGATGCATTGTCGAAATGCACATCAGCCTTTTAGTGTGCCAATGTAACCTACTCGTTTCAGTTATTACGATCCTGGATTTTGTAAGTGTCTTCGAACAATATCCATGTACAATAGCAATCTAGTTAATGCCTCAACACGTTATAACACAGCATACACAGTAGTCCAAATGATGTACCAGTTCTGCACAAGTAAGCCAGGATTATTAGTTTACCGGCCATATAAAACCTATGTGATTTCATGTGCTATCGCACAGTAATACCTGTTGACATAATGTTGCAATATTGTTGCCCCTTCATTCATCACTTTTTGGAAAAAGTGCCAGGTCATTTCTGTAACATGGGGCAATCTTTGATATGAGTAATGGAACATGTTGTACCCTGACTCTAATCGTCGAACATTCATAATGTATTCATCTACAAGCGGAATGGTACACATATTGTGTACGATGTCATGTGTTTTCAATTAAACAATCCGTACGCTAGTCTAGCAACGCGATGGTCGCTGGCTGTCTAATGTCGCCACATCGCTTTGATTAATAGCGCTCGTATGTATTAGAGCCATGTACAAAAGCATATATAGTGATGTCAATCTGTCTAGCTGATGCTTTGATCTCACTAATGATTAATCACTATTATTTATGGCTGACAAAGTCATTGTCAAATCCATCTATATTATCATTGTTGTCAGATCCACTGTTGAAACAGACAAATGCGTATATGTCATTCCTATTATAATTAATTATCCTATGTGAAGTAGTGAAGCCCAAGTCATAAGCAATATAAGGCTAACTTCAACAAAATATATGGTATAAATTATGACTAAGTTCTACGCACACCATTGGAAGTTAATAGGCAAGTACCTATGCGTTTAATCTCATGGAAATGATATGGCTGAGAGCTGAAGACCGAGCATTAAAAATGCCTTACTGAATCGCCTTTAAGGTAGTAATACTAACATGAGCTACCTGCCCGATAACTGATAACGTCTATGACGATACATTTCGGTTGAGAGAGGGCTTCTAGGTGGGACGACAACCGCCTAACACATCATCATACACGTTGCTGTTGCATTAATTAACTTACATTAGTGTCGTATAAGCATCCTACACTTGCTAAAAGTGTGCCTTTTGAATTACCTAATGAATCTATCTAGTGTAAAAACCAAAATAATGGAACCCTTCTATTTCGACCGACTTTAAATATAATTGCATGTGTCCAGTGGGTGCATAACTGGATACAAAACATCTAGAACTGAAAGTCGCATGTGAACAATTTGAACAATAAAAGCGCTTTATTATTTCCACCCTGTATCAATCCCACATAATAGTTAAATGTTCGGCTAATAACAATTGCTAATTTGCCGGTATACACGAGGAGACGTATTGTTGAAGTTAACGTTCATCAATGACAAACAAACACAGTATATTAAGCTGTAACGAGCGCAGGATGGTAATATATATAATCAGGTCACGAAAAACGAAGTTTTACAATGGGACGATGACATCCGAGTGGGGCGAATCTTTCAGCACACGCGAGCATAAAACAATACAGCAATCAGTTGTTGTGCTATGATTTTTTGATTTACGGCAATGCAACAATACAGCTGACCTATTGTAGAAATAATGAATGCCACGGGCTGGACTGAAAAGTGTAGGAAATCATTAACATACTGATATGTATTGTGCTGCGGTCGGTATTTCCTCTTACCTGGTTCACTTGTGATTTCTTTTTCGAAGTAAATCTGGTTTAATATAAAAGGTAGCTTTGCTCTAGTATAACCCTTCTAATTGTAAATAGTATCTTTTATATATTTGTGATCTGCTTCTCGTATTGTGCCAAAGACGAACTGGACGTCGAGCTTTGCATACGGCTTTTCAGCGAAATCAAGTAGGCGCTAAAACTGAAATAAATCTAGATATACTTGTTTCACGAATGATGACAAACGGCCAGAGAAAACCGTCTCAGCAGTGGTAGCATAGGTCCAGTTCGCAAATATATATTATTTATATTGACGCATCTGTTTTTAGATGGTACCTAAGATAGAATATATATAAATACGATATCATGTTTTCAATTTTACCATCCGCATGGTAGTCTAGCGACGCGGGTGGTCGCTGGCTATCTCATGTCGCCACATCGCATTGATTAATAGCAGTAGGGCTGATAGCGGGGTCCAAGGATGCTAGCTGCGCCGGTGCGCTACGCGGACATATACAAACCATATGTAAATAGTAATTAGCTTGGTTTAAGCTCAACGTAGGTTTCTATCAAAACAGGATTTGAAATGCAGACAAAACAGTCAGGAACTGAGTGCTGCCAATTGAATCGGCTGGCAAGCAATTTATATCTGCAAGGAGTTTTTTTGATGAGTTATAACTTAATTCCCAATAACATACTGTCGCCATTTTTTCCGAAAACAAATAATGACTGCTTGATGGGGTTGTTAAGTTTGATGCAACGGAACAGATAAGGCCGCTTCTGGCGCGTTACCTCCGAGATATTACAAAGGCTGCCTGATGCATTATGATACATAGATGTCTTTATTGATCTCGACTCAGCGCAATATATGGTTGTGATTGTTGACCACGGAGCTCAACGGATGGTAACTGTCGATGATAAAATAGGTACAGTGAGACCGGTATTTAAATAATGTTGTTGCCGGATTTATTTGAGGACAAGGTTCGAAATGATGTTTATTCAGACATATACTTCGCAGTTAATGGAAGTGGTACTAGCACGTGACGTGACAAACAAGATACGACCGGTTAAGGATGTTTACTTTAAAACGCAGTTGGTCAGTGAATATTAACTGCATATAGAAAACTACCTTTGTGAACTTCGTGGCACTGGTATCATTCAAAACTAGCAACAGAGAGTAGTGAAGAGTCATAGTCCAAGCCGTTGGAAATCTACGTCATTTAAAGGGCACACTTTCAAAATAAAACAGCTTTGTGTTCTGCGTTGAGCAATGATGTCTGATGTAATATGAAAATGCCACAATAGGAACCCAACCTGTAGCGGAGGTAACTCGGGGCACTTCCGGAGATAACGGCCAATCTTTGCCAAGTGCGAAATGTACATCAGGTTTATGCGCAAATGCGCTTTGTAATGATTGTCAAATAGGCCTGTGGGAAATGATCATCCTGTCCGGACCTAATCACGTGATGTAACTACTCCGTGTCGTACATTATAATACGTCATGAACATGTCAGATAGCGTGATATTTGTTCGTAGATGATGTCATGCAGAAAGTTATACTAAGGTTACGTAACATTAAGCTAACACCGATGGAAATAGAGGGTGTCGTCTTCGGGGTGTGGTTGGGAACGTTATGGCATATAATTGTGAAAATTTAATAACATGACCGGATTGAGTTCGACTATTTTATAAACCCTTTAGACACTGCACCCTGCGGCGTTTCATTGCTACTCAACAAATTTGGCAGTAACAGGAGTGTCAGTTTTAATGACGTATATATATATATCTCCCCAGTGTTACTGAGGCCAACATCCCGCCGCAAAGTCTCGATGAATGTGGCACGCCAACGTCTCCTTCCGAAAGTTCCCTGATTTGACTCCAACGAGATTGTCTGATTGGCTGCCAGCTCCGTATGTCGAATGCAGTGGCCTGTCAGACCCATCCTCCTCTCCCTGATCTTTATTTAGATTCGTGGAAGGTCACCATACAGGTCATTGTTGTGTACATGGTCTTTCCAGTTAACATCAAGTGCCATGCGCAGCATCAGGTTATAGACACCATGAATTTCTCTTGCTGTACAGTTAAGATCCATGTTTCAGCGCCGTAGAACAGTACTGACGCCACTGTCGCCTCTTGAGGTCGTCGCTGAGCTTGGCCTTCCACTCCTTCTTCATTGAGTGTGCCGCTATCTATGCCAGAGCCCTGCGGACCTTCAGCTCCTTCTCTGTCGAGTCAATGTAGGCTCCGAGGTACTTAAAGTCCACCACCGGCACTAGCATTGCTCCATCGCCAGTGACTACTGTCGTGTCCTAGACGATGAAGGCAAGCACTTTTGTCTTTTTGGCATTGAGATGAAGGTCGATCTTCTTGCACTCTGATTCCACCGCTAGCAACAGCAACTGTGCTTTTTCTACTGTGTCAGATATGAGACCAATATCGTCAGCATAGTCAAGGTCAGTCACCATGACTGGTCCGACCCGCCAGCTTCTCCTGGGGGTGAGTGTGAAGCCCAGTTGTTCCACCGTGCCGTCACTTGTATAGTCAAGGGGACCAGTGTGTCACCCTGGAGTACTCCTGCTTGCACATCAAAATACGTGGTCTCACCGTCTGGAGAAAGCACCTTAGCCCGAGTTCCCCCAGTAACCAACTGCAACTGCTTAAACCACCTTCTTTGGGATGCCATAGACACGACGAATAAATATTAAATTTCCTCTGTGTGTACGGTGTCGAAGGCCTTGTGGAAATCGATGTAGGTGAGCACTGCTGGTAGTCTACCCTACGTTACTCCTTTCAGTATTTTCCTGTGCGCAATTATCTGCTGAACAGTTGTGCGCTTCCGCCGAAAGCCATTCTGCGAATTTCTGAGCAATGGATCTAGAACAGGTCTCAATCAGTTGAGCAGAATCCTGTTGTAGGTCTTGGCGAAAAGAGGACTCAGGCTGATGCCTCGAAAGTTGTCCGTCATGGTGAGGTCGCCGGAATAGGGGATCGGAGCAATATTAAGGGTACTCCAGAGTGCTGGTAGTGCTCCGGTAGCATATACTTTTTTATATGAAGCTGAGAGCGATATCATCCACTTGGACAAACTTCAGAACTTCTGAGGTCTTGCCACACTTGATGCTGGGATTGGCCTTCAGGTATTCTGCCATGGAGATTGGGCATTCTGGTATGGGGAGTTCTTCGAAGACATGGGAGATGGATTCATCTTCATTGTCTACCACCAGTGGACTGCCAAGCAGCTTCTCAAAGTGTGATTGCCACGCCGTCACTCTCTCCCTATCATTCTGTCCCTTGATCTTGGACGATTGAGCTGATTTTCTCCTTGATACCTTTCTAATGAGTCTTCAGCTTTGTCCGTGCTTATGGTTTATATTTGCTTCCTCCGCGTCTTTGATCTTCTGGGTCAGTTCCTGCTGTTGAATATCTGCATAAACTTGGTACAGCTCTTCTTTTCTCAGCTTGCAGACCTCTCTCCGCTCCTCTACCGTGCGATTTGCCAGGAAACCTTTGTACGAGGTCCTTATCTCCTCCCTCATGTCTTCGACCCTACACACACACACACACACACACACACACACACACACACACACACACACACACACACACACACACACACACACACACACACACACACACACACATATATATATATATATATTTATATATCTGTATATATATATATATCGATATATATATACATTTATATATATATATATAAATGATATATTTATGTAAATATATATATATATAAGTGTTTATATATATATACATATATATACACATATTTAAACAAATATAAAATATATAGAGGTATATATATCTATATATAAATAGGTAGATATATATGTATATATATATATATACTTATACATATATATGTATATATATAAATATATATATATATATATATGTATATATGTATATATAAATATGTATATATTTATTTTCATATATATACATATAAATATATACATCTATAAATAAACCTATGTATATATATATATAATATATATATATATATATATATATATATATATATATATATATCTATATATATATCTATATATATATATATATATATATATATATATATATATATATATATATATAATATATATATATATATTAGAACGAACGCGACCTTTAGTAGACAAACCGCCAACCTTTCGTTGACTTTGGTCCACGAAAGGATTCACTACTATGTCCACATAAAGTCAATGCGCTTTATCCTTCAAAATACCTTGCGGTGATACACGTTTAAAACAACAAACAAGAATTCCTCCCTTCATGTGACCAATATTCTTTTCATGTGAAATGATTACTTTTTGACATCAACAGCGCACTTATTTGAAAATCCGTTCATGGGAATTATTCATGATGTGATAGGCATTGAAAGCGCGGACGCTCTCAGAATTGGTTGAGGGATCAATGTTAATGTATCTGTCAACTCTCATTCGCTGCGATGCTTATTAATTCTTTTTTGAGAGATTTCAGGGTATTAACGGTGCACTATGCACTATGCATAAATGCTATTTATATTGTCTCGAGACTATTGTGTAAATAACACGTCATAAACCTCCGTGTACCAATATAAATTACTTTGCAATGACGAAATACAAACATGCTTACAAAATGAATGATACATAATTACCCCCTTTGTCCTGCCTTCATTGGCGTATTATACCGTTGCTATGCAGCTATAACGCCATGTGGAGTAGTTTGTAATTAAAAGCTTGCATCGTTGGATCAAGTGCACTTAAAGTATGTAAATTCAATCACACCATGATGATGGAAGTGTGTGAGTGTCGGTGTGGAAGCCAAAGATAATAAATAGGAATTCTTTCGGGAATGTGGAAAGGTATTCATCCTGAGTCCATCGATTTGGCGTGGAAGAAATATCAATGATGGATTAATTTGCTGTGTGAACCGCTTCAAATGGCAACGTATAGTTTCGTTACACGAGGGCATTATCATTATTACTCGCTTTAATTTATTTAAAGTATATGACACTAAACCACGACGAGTATTTGTGCTACAAAATAAAATTTTTTATTGATGCAATTAAATGGATACAATGCAGAAAATGTTATCAATACTCAACGTGATTACATGTGCCCTCTCGGACATAGCCAACTCTAAGTTTGCGCCTTCAAGTAGAGGGTCGCCCGTGCTCGTGCAGTAGATGGTTTTGTATGCATTTGAAATTAGTTAAAGGTAAGGTAAGTATAGGGTTTAACTTACCTTACCTTTAACTAATTTCAAATGCATACAAAACCATCTTAGGATTGCCAAGATTTAACAAAGCCGCCTTTTAAAGATATATATTATATTGGCTCATGGGGAATGTAAGCCGTGCAATAAAGAAATAGCTACAATATTGATACAGTGGCATGCAGTAATGTAACATCAAAGTACATTGTTTGTCCTTAGATAAAATATTAAGCCAGTTTGTGGCAGTGTAATTAGCTTGCTGAGATATCGCTGCTACAGAACAGTTTATTGCATGGCACCCTCTACTCAGCCAACCACAGCTCCAGAAAATGTTCGGTCTTTTTCCCATATTGCTAGCGGGGTGATAACCGCAATATAGCCTACCTGCATCCAGATTTGAGAAGGTCCCTCACAGAGGCCCACATATCTGACATGGTAACACAATAGATGTGCTTATATCAGGCACGTGTTTTTTTAAGAGTCATTTGCCTGCTTAGAATACAGATCATCTGCTCGAAGTTGTTATGGCAGCATAGAAATGTTACGTAATCAAAGAAGATTTATTGAATACTCGTGTGAGGGAATTCCTAGTCAAGGTATATTTTTCTGCACTTGGAGCGTTCCAATTATAATGGGCTATTTTATGTCGCATGTAAGAAGAACGCCCCTAAGACTTAATCTTGATGTCAGCAAGGTTAGGCATTATGATGGTCATGATAAAGCCACCGAGGGGAAATACATTAGTTTTCGCCCGAAGGCATAAAGGTGGAGCTGTTGTTGGGTCTACGGCGGATGTTTTAGTCACCATTCCGACAGGGATACGGTTGGATGCCCTCGCTGTTTGCAGCAATTGTGCCAAGTGCACGTTCATTTACTTCGTATCTGGACTTTTTTATCAACTACCGTACTATCAGCCAGTAGAATGTATTTGTGAGTGGTCTTTACGCATTGAACGCATATGCTACTTAAATGAGCATGGCATTCTCCGAGTAACATTGTCTGAATACTTATTATAGCTGACCATACAACATTATCGCACACGACAATTTTACTCAATTAGGTAGATAATTACAGCATTGCATGTTAGGCACGCGCTGAATTCAGGGGTCGTAAGGCACCATTGTAAAAGTCCAAAATACGTTCAGGTGACCAGTTTTCTTTCTGTACGTCTATAAGCTCAGTCGTTACTTAAGGTGATTGTCATGTTCGACAAAACGCCATGATCGTGTATGCTACTGTCAGTACACATTGATCAAACTGTCCCAAATAATTAGCCTCAAAATGACGAGTGTTGTCATGTTGATACCAGTTTACTATGGCATGCTAACTTATTGCTAAGCGGAACGAACAGATATAAAAGAGTACTCTCTTAAATGTCTAGTAACCACATGGGATCTACCACTAACGGTATGGGGCCAACTGATCGAGCTACATCCGACCTGTTGCTCATGTTCTTCGGTGAGATGTTTATTTGTGACATGACTTTTTTTTTTTCGTTTCTTTTATATTTATAGCAAATTCAACAAAGAAGGAAACATTATGTCTCCATGAGCCAAGCAAACATGCTACCATTAGCGCCAAAAAGAGATTTAATTTCTACCACATACCATAATTGGCTGGAATTGGTAAGCGAACAGGCAAAACTGCTTCAGCAATCGTGAGTAAAGTACGTCGGGTTTTTTTGATTATTGATAATATGTTACACTTATGCTCCAATGCACCATTCATCATGGTCATTTATAGAAAGCTCAGTATCACGAACGAAAACATTGACTAAGTGTTTGGTACAATATTGCAAGGTTGAAACCGACCTTAACAGTGACAGGTCGTAATTGTTTTACATCTAGTGTCGATGTCCCAGCGTCGCAATAATGTCGCAAGTAGCAGTAAAGGCAGCCGCTTGATGGGTTTAACTCGCACAAAATTGCAACACTGTGCTACGCGGTCCTCGTATCCACTTTACTAGAACGGAAGGTCATATGTCTTGTACTATGGCGCCCGACTGATATATACAGAAGCTCGAAGCTTCACATATCAACCTTGATAAGCAATGCTCATATCAAGAGAATAAAACACAATATTATAAGTCTTATTCGGATGGCATCAGCACCATAAATTACCAGTGCATATCGTTATTATACAGTCATATATGCACTAGGATTGTCAACTACACAGCGGTTGTTGAGAGATTGTA
This sequence comes from Urechis unicinctus, assembly GCA_034190875.2. NCBI lineage: Eukaryota > Metazoa > Annelida > Polychaeta > Xenopneusta > Urechidae > Urechis > Urechis unicinctus. The sequence continues at coordinate 71,752,892 of CM067351.1, forward strand.
CATTTGGCATTCAATCTTAATGTTTGGTGAACGACATTCCTCAACAATAAAGGAACAAGACAGACAATGCAGAATGTATCCCATGGCCATCATCGAAAGATTATAAGGGACTATGTAATGGCGTATAGATTGCCCTTGTTATTAAGGGAAGATACTTTGAAAATAGGGGGCATGAGTCGTTAGCAATGAGACGGACGAGAATATCCGGTGATATGTATAGAGCCTATAATTAGGGCGGGCCTTCTTTTTACGCTGACACGCCTAGACTTCTAGGTATATCGGCTACGCCTAAGCAATTTTCTGGGAAATGTACCGATTTTCCTCAGCAAGGTTTCTGTCAATAGCACAGATCGTGTGTTTTTGCCCAAATTTGCATTAATTGGGGAAATCGTATCCATTGCATGAATCATTGTAGTTGTTCGACATGCATTAATCAAATATACCCTATGCCCTGTTATTCTCCATATCATATAATAGAGGTATTGGCTGATATCTAGAAGTCATTGGGTTTAATGAATATAGTTTAGGTTTATTCATCTAACAGAGTATATTTCGTCAGTGGATGTTTTGTCGAATTGAACCTCGAGCAGTTCGTTTAACAATATTGGTCATAGCCATCACATGAGAGTCTTAAAACGAGCAATGTATGATCAATTCACTAATGCACCAAACTACTGCCCAAAACATGCTTACATGATGTTGCTTATGGATTTTTCTTAGACCACAAAAGCCGTAGGCATACACACCCAATAAGGCCACCGCAACGACTTATTTTGCAATATCTTTGCTTACCCCCTCCAACGCAATACGTGTATAATGTTTGGGTTTATGCCAATAAATGTTACAATTAGAGCATGATGCAGATTCATGCATGACATAAGAATCGTATCTTGGGCTTTTTTGTCTGCGATCGAGACCACAGTTGAGCATGCGCAATGTCCATGGGTATACTGCAGTTACTGCAGAGCTTCTTATTAACTGATGAACGGCATCATGGTTGGTGAATATTTCAAATATCGATATAATATCGACAACTTAATTTGTGTTTCAGACTGGCCCAGTCAACTATTTGACTGCATGAATCTGCAGTTGATTGAGATGATTATAATGTACAGAATAGTTAAATCTATAGTCGACCGTTTATATTTTTCACCAAGAATGAAATTAACTGATTGACAATGAATAGGAATGGGACAAGCACAGTTCAAAATTGTCACTTTACCTTTCCTTCGGTACAATGAAGCAATACCCAAAACCATACAAGTTAATAGCATGCGCAGTTCCGCAATACAATCATTGATTGATTAAACAGCCAGCGGATATCATTTGCGCAATAAATAATAACCTCTTGACTTGCACATTAGCCGCTCATTTGGTATCAAAATGGTTTCTGATTTTTGTGCTGTGGACAATGGCGCATGCAAAGCTGTAAATTTCAAAGCAAACTATATAATAACCTGTACAAACATGTGCATCCTACGGTAACGTATATTTTGTATGGATTAGGACATTATTAGCACTGAGCACTACTTAAGAACTTAGCAATACAACGAACCACTTAGTCATCAGCTGTCCTTTTTGTGTTCGGTATGCCCAAGGTATCAATCATATGCATATCATTCAGAGCCAACATATGGCACATGAATATAGGTAATCAATTGCTTTTGATACAATATACCAGGTTTTCTACAAACGATTGTCTCGATGCGATTGCCTATCCTCCCATGACGACCAATTGACGGTTAATCTTAGCCAAACGGAGTTATCATTTCATATTCTAAAGTATCTCCAGACCACGTGTGAATATTTAATTGACACAGACGAAGTATCTTGCCAGCATTCCGCTTGCATTTGCTTGTGATATCATTTGAAAATAGTATCATTGTGAGCAGATATTATCATCACACATCCGATAATGTAATAGTTAAGGTCCCGGTACCCCCAGCACTCCGTCCCTCCTGTGTAAAGACTGCATACGACTGATGTTTGCGTTTAACTCGGTTTTAAAGGATTTATCCAGGCCTATCTTCCTCCATCAGATACGTGCGGTACATAAAGCGCAACATAACTGTATCACCATGAATGCGCAAAGAGCGGGTACAATGTATCGATGAGTGGCTTTAAAGGATTATGCGTGATAGTTACTGTTACATGCCTTGCTGGCAGTAGTCAGAGTTTAATAAATGCCATTTTCGGACCATTGAAACTGCCAACCACATTTGTTTGCACTAGCTGTTTTCACGCTCTACATGGCGCCACTCTTTCTCACATCGGCTGGTTACACGTTGCAAATAGATCAGGCATCAGTGATTTTCAAACACTATTGTTCGATACCAATTTAAAAAAGGACCTGTGTATGTCTCTTTGGCATAACCTGTGAAACCTTAATATTGAACTAGTATAGCTATGCTGTTACCTTGTAAATATAAGTTATACATACGTGCTCATCAATCGATCATGCAATATAGTTTTGTATGTGACGAATGGAAGCATTTTCGTAACTAGTTGATCATCTTGTCTCTTGAGCTCTAAGCACCTCTTTCGAAACAATTACACTATCCCGCTGTAGACTACTCCGACATATAGACTTCCAAATGAACGACAACCGGTTCATATCCTATACAAACTTGCTTACACGTGGCGTCAGGAGCTTGGCACCTTCGGCAACACGCCAAAATCGCAGATGAGGTAAATGTTACATTTTTCTTTATCAATATGACTCAATATTCATAACGATTAGCGCATTTAATGGCGCGACACATTCATGGTATGTATTGCGTTTCAACATAATGAAGGCACAATTCCGTGCTGCATATATCAACCTGCCAATGCTTGCGTTGAAACGCAATATTATAGCTGATATTCTTGGGTATAACAACCTTGCCATCACGCAGAACAATATGAGTGCTTGACAAACGATGATTATTTTAAAGCAGAAGCCACAGCGTTGCTAGCAGTGCTACCAAATGACTGGTCAAAGCTTCTGTTGCCGCATCAAAGTGTCTCTGTCTCTCTCTTGAACATTTTCGCATCTTATGCTTGAGCCAAGTAAAAAGTCGCTTCATGAACTTGTTGTTTCTCTGGAGTTGTTATTTTGGAATGTCAGATTGAGTTCTATCCGCATGCCTAAGCAATTGATAGAGCACAAAAGTATTAAACTCTATTGAACTGCGCCGCATGTGCCAATGAATTGTTCATTTGCCTTCCAGTACAGGCACTTAAATGCTCTCTAAGCAGTTTGATTTCGACATCATATATTGTGCGTCTTTGGATAGATTGCAAACTCAGCAATAATTTGCGACTGATAGTTCACTGAAGGAAACAACCCGTTGCGTTTGCCATAAATTATGCTAATAGATTGATGTTATCGCGATTATTTAAAACATGGGTGATATCGCCCACACAGGCGTCAACATTTTAGCAATGCTGTTTATAGAATTGTTCAAGCGGGTACTTCTTAATATCTAGAAACACGCTTCACTGAGGAATCTCCGTCTTAGATAATTGAATTTGACATTAAGTCATTACTATTGTTTACAAAAAGTGTTCTGATCTGCAAAATGTTGCATGTTATTTGTCATCCGTGATTTGTGATACTGAAGACCTTATGTCATTTAATTTCTACTGCTATTGTATTAGGTTTATGCCTGATGCCTTGATATGGCAGACGGCGACTGGATTTGCTAAAATAGCAAAAAACCCTTAAAATCTCTTTCTCTTGGCTCTGATGTCAATTATACGCTTCTAAACCTAGCCGCAGCATAACAGGTTGTTGAGAGGTCAGATACATGCAATGTCGGTCTTGCATCTGGACATATGTGATGGTTTATATTCAAACTTTTGACCAGTATCTAACGACACAGTATTTGCGATGGAAACGTACCCATAAACTCTGCAGCAACATGGGAGCCTCTGATGTTTGTTTCGTTGTCGACGATTAAGATAACAGACAGGATAATAGTTAGTAAACAAGAAAGCATGATGCATTGACTGCAAATCAATCATGATAATGAAATATTGGAAACGTTTAGCTGATAAACATAGACAGGCATAATACCCTGCTCCTAATGTTTGGCTTCGTCGCTATCAATAAGTCGAGTCACCATCAATAAAACATAGTAGTCGCCTATGAGATGTGGCACTTTATCGGATGGATCTCGTGTGATACAAGTTTTATTTTGAACACATTATACTGCGCAATATTCGATTTTATGGTTTTAGATGGGAGACTGTACGCGGGCGATCCAACGTTCATCTGCTACTCCGCAGTTATTTGACAATATCTATGACGACTTATTTTGATGGCGTAATGGCTGTAGGCTGTTACAATAAATGACTATGTTATTAATAACTGTATGGCGAAATAAAAGTGCAGCGGATGTCAAGTTGTACTAGGTTCTGTTTTATTTAGCATCTGGTCAGCTTACCACAAACGATATTGCACTGCACTTATTTTTTGTCTAACAAGCTGTAATATAGTGGTCAGTGGCGTAGTTCGAATTATTCAATCACAGATGTGAACCCTTGATATAATATTTAAGATTTAACCTCTTAACAGTTTCCGACGAGTAAACTCATCCATGACAGGTTACAAGAATTGTTTCCGACGGGTTGACTCGTCAATGCACCCTCACCCATTTCACAGCTGTTGCCGTCGAGTTAACTCGTCCACATAAAACTTGCGAAAAATATAAAATATATGTATTTAATTGAACACTGGGGGATAGTTGAGGGTGTATTCGTATTGTACAGTTAAGGGGGTAACTATGTTTTTAAAAATGCCATGCAAGTTCATCATTAACCAAGTAAGTAAAACAAATAACCTGTCTCTCTCAAAGCATCCCTTCATAAGAAAATGCTTCTATTTAAAGCCAACGACCCATGTTTAATCAATCTCATCCAACTGTTTGATTGTATGTGACCATTTGGCGCACGTCATATCACTCGCTGGTTCAAAGAACCAATAAACCGTTCATATATTGCACTATGGCTATAGCCAAATATTTCGAAATAAATCAAATTGTCGCAAAAAATATGTGAATTAAGTGCATGCGCTATTCCGCATTAAAATGTACAAAAAGACTGAATCACCAGCCAACAGATTACATATTCGCAGCAAACAATATCACCCTAGCTCGGACCAAAGCGGCTCATTTAGAAATTTCTTAGATTTGTGCTGTAGACAACGGCGCTTACGATGATGTGAACAATAGAAACAATTCATGCGTCTGCCCAAACCCTCGCATCCATCGTAACAAGTAACTGAACTTCTTGCGATTAATTCATTTTGAAATATGATTAATGTGTCCTTTCTACCCTATATTAGATACTTTCCATGATTAATTAGATTAGTCAGTGCGGTAAAAACGCAAATCGTATTGATTGTCAGATAACACTGCACTAATCCGAGGAAACTAGATTATTGTCACCCATGCTATATTTTCATAGAAGAAGGTCCTTGCAACTAACACACCATAATCAGACATTTGTGAACTAAATATTAACTGCACGAAAGGCTTGATGCAATCAACAAACCTGAGGCACACAAACCGGAGAGCTTTATGTAGACTGACTATCGTTTTTGAGCTCAGATTTTAAATATGCTCGATTGCACATTAAAGACAAATATAACACATACATATCAATAAGGGTCGCCTGCCATCTCATAGCTTTGTTGAGCAAAATAAGCGATAGATCATACTAGCAATTTTTGCTAGCTGATAAATCACGCAATGTAAAGCGTATGTCACAATAAGTGAGAGAAACGACCTATATAAAACACGACAATTATTATCTGAACTCGATCACTTGGACTCAACAGAAACTATGCATATTGTGAACACTTACTTCGTTTAAGTCCTAAAGTCTATCCTTTATGGCAATCGGATAAGGGTCATTCTGATTGTAACATAACAACTTGGAGCTGATGCCAAGTATATTTATGCTGTTGAGTTGAGACTGAAAAGTGCGGTTTTTATGATCAATGCATATATTATTTTGGGTCGCCAACCAATAGAAAAATCGTTGAGATGTACTACATATCAGTTTATAGCATATCACTCTCCTCTCAGCCAATCACAGGTCCAGAAAAAGCTAGCCACGCTAGAAGGTCCCTCATAGAGCACAGCAGCTCAAACATGGCAACACTGGAGGTGTTAATATCAGGCACGCCTTGAAAGTGTTGAAGTGGGTTTTCTCGAGAGTCAATTGCGTGTCTATTGTCGGGAAGTCACGGTGACATCCCATCCCCCAGGAAGGTAGTTAAGGCGCGAGATACCAACACAGTTAGGTTGCTGGGTCTGAGGGTCGGCGAAGTCGGTGAGGTTAAACACACAAACACTGACCAAAGTCTATCTTGGGAAGCACCTTATATGAAGCACTGAAAGTGAATAAAATAGTTAAAGAGTTAAATGAAACCGTTGATATGCATAACCAAAATGCAACCGTATATTACATGGATGTAATCGACTTTTGAATGACACGCTTCTTATAGAAATTGTATCCAATAGCTCGATCCATACAACTGATCTTTCGTGATCCTAAACTTTTAATTCATATGGATGCATGTGATTCAGCATAAAATTGAACACAACAGATATTACGTCTACCATTACCCAATCACCGTCTTTGAAAAACGACTGACTCAAGGAAAGAAGTGGTTTAAGCAACCTTTAAGAATAGTTTTCTGCACTGGTAGTGACGTTATAATCTCTTTCACCCGACACAGATCTATGATGGTGGTAGCTTTAGAGCGAGTTAATCACAGATAGAATGGCAACTCCATCGAAGATGAACCGATCGCGTCGAACTATCGGAAACAAATGACGCAGCGGGTGAATACAGTATAAGCCCCCTCGCGATACAAACGCAACCCTTGCATAATTCCAGTCAGGGTAGCTTCATATGCACGGTGATCATTTGGGATGTGAAGTTGTGCATGGTTATTACTTCGATGTGCTACCCCAATTAGTATGTTATTGCGACCATGCGATAACCAACACTTAATGTTCAGCGTAACGTTCAACGTAAGGCGTATTATTCAAGGAAAATATGCCATATCAACAAACAGGCGCCAACAAATATCTCACAATGTTCTTGGTAAAATATTCAGCTATAACATTTTACCATGGTCATGGTTAACCAAAGTGCAACGAGCTCTTTGTTGGATAAAAACACAACGGGTAATTTGTCATTGTACTGTTGTTCACAGTGTTTATTCGCTGTGGGTAATATCATTCAACATTTGATGCGTTCTCTGCTGGAACATACATCTTAGTCGGTTTCATTGACATATTTAATACAATTCATGTTTACCATATATTTCAATGATCAAAGTTTTGGTGTTGGCGGTTTTAGAAGTGAGGTTTTTTTCTGCTGCTATATGCTGTGGAGTGTTGGTAATCCATGCTAAACATCATATCCTTTAATTAATATCACAATATGTCTATTGTTTTCTTGATGAAACAAACCGTATTTTCTTTTCTGCATGGGACACCTTCCATGATCAATTCAATTAGCGATTCTTGTAACAGCAAAATTTGGATTGAAAGTTAGATACCACTTTGCTTATCTGAAGAAATAAGATTAGTAGCACTATGTTTTCTTTTGGGATGGTTCGTTTAATCAATTGCGACGTGGTGGCAAAACACATAAAATATGCTCAGTTTATTGAGCTTAATGGTGACATAATGGTTGTGCGTATTCATGTTTAACGCATTCATGCCCCGTTTGAACACACTTTAATAATAATTTAAAAAAGAAACACCACCACAAGGCCTGTCTCGGAATCCTCCGATTGGGTACCAGAATTTAACCTCAAGCCCTGCCTGAACCAAACTTCCATTCTATCACTTAGCCGGATATCCGTTGCGTTGGGGTACCGCTAAAGTCTTATGCTGACTAGATCATAGATATTTGTTTGGCTATCAAATTTATCCTCTAAAATGATAACCAGCTTCTGGCGTATAGTTCCTATAATTGACTTCATTCTTCACATATTTTTTCCAGCACAGTTGCTATGTCACTGAAATAGCCCTTTCAAAACAAATTCATAACAGAAAAGCTCTGTTTCACATGTGTAACGTTGTCATACAATAACAGTGTAATAAAAGACTTCATTGGCAGGTAATCCCAGGCACTAAATACACGCTGTCTCATGCACTGTAATAGTGATTGAAACAGCAGGTCAAGATGCAGAACTAACAAGTACAAGTTGTCATAGCCCAAAACGTTTTCTGGCTTGAAATCACGGCTATAGGAAGGTTTCATTTTAAGTCACTCTAAGGTTCTCTCAAGTGAAACGATATATGGCTGAAAGTAAATATTAGCTATCTCAGGGGTAGAGATGATGCACTAGATGCACCGTTATGTATGGAAGCGTATAAACACTTGAATTCAGCTTAACATTCGCAAACCGTGACATAATGTGGCTGTTGGGAGTATGCGTTGCATATAAACTCGACGGAAAATTACAATAGCAATTGCAGTGAATGTGTTCTTCTACCCATTGCATATTTATTTCTCTCATTGCGGTTACAAACTGTGACATTACCTTTGCTTGATGCAAGGCATAATATATTTACGAGTGTACCACCATAGTGTCAATACAAAAGACAATATCGTTGACCATGTTTAGATGTTTCTGCTGGGCGCCTATCGAACCCAGTCGTTTTTTAGTGACTAGACATCTTCAAACAGGCGCCATGATATTATATGTGAATGAGATTGGGATATATGTGACTTGTGTTACTCGCACAACTCGGACGCAGTGACTTGTGTTACTCGCACAACCCGGACGCAGTGACTTGTGCAGTGACTGTTACTCGCACAACCCGGACGCAGTGACTTGTGTTACTCGCACAACCCGGACGCAGTGACTTGTGTTACTCGCACAACTCGGACGCAGTGACTTGTGTTACTCGCACAACTCGGACGCAGTGACTTGTGTTACTCGCACAACCCAGACGCAGTGACTTGTGTTACTCGCACAACCCGGACGCAGTGACTTGTGTTACTCGCACAACTCGGACGCAGTGACTTGTGTTACTCGCACAACTCCGGACGCAGTGACTTGTCTTGATTACATGGTTATATCATCTTATTCGACAGTTATAGTAGGATTTATACATTGCTAACGCTAACAATGTCCTTTTCCTTACACATTTAAAAACTGACGCTGCTATGGTAAGACATTACGCTTCAGTTAAGTCGCGACAGTTAGTATCCTTCTTCTGTCTATCGACCAATGTGCGCCAACAGGTCACTGTAATAAGCAATAAACTGCATAATTACATCGCACAATCCATGCAAGGTTATACTTATAAACCTCACTACTTATGACCATGCAGCTCCTGCTATATGTGTTCAACAACTTCGACAGATCGTATTATGTTTGTAAAAAGAGCAACAATTGATTATGTTACTTTACCTTTCTATGCTTACAGAGATGTGACGGTCTTACCACCAATGAACGAGCCCATGCAAATCAGATTACAGGAGTGCCGTCGATTATTTCCTTGCATCAGATAAAAAGTATGAAAAGGAGCAAAACCAAAAACGCAAAGGATAATGGGTCTTGGTATGCATTGCAGATTAAAATTATTAATGAAGCTTATGACTGTCACAGCGGATAAAGCTAATTGACTTAGTTTACGCCTGTCCGATCCTGTTGGTCGCTGATCCAATTACGTATTTCGATGAAAAGAGAACGAAACATCACCACGGTGCGCGCTAGCTGTTGCAAATCGATTACCTTCAATGTAATCGGAATCATCTTACGCACAACATGATAGAGTCTATTGTAAGACACATACTAAACAATGGACTTGGCAATGTCTTGGCGCCTTTAATTGCACCTTGTGTAGGCCCATCCGACAATTTTTCACACGCTTAGTGTTTGAAATAAATTATATCACCACGATAGGTAATCTCGGCACCGTTAATGCTTCATGAAGCACTGAAATAAATAGGTTACTGAGACTAACCTCTGTGCAAATTAGTAGGTGATGGTGCCAGCGATTATCCAGCCATTTGGAAACATTTGTGGCAATCACTCGTCAATACAATAACGTCAAATGTGCAGTTCACTGTGTTGCGCTTTGTGTCAAATGTACATGAACATCATAGCACTTCGGTAAGCATTATTAATTACGTTTGCATGGCAATCGACACTTCTAGTGGGACGCCGGATGCTTGGTTACACATTACATTCGCTTGAGTGTTATTTGCAGAATGTGTCCATAAGATATTCATGAAGCCACGAAACGGAAATTCAACAAAATAAATTGAACGGAACTACTTTAACTAGTAATTTGAAGCATTAGATGAAGAAAATTGCTCGATCTCGAAGTAGATATCGGAAGAGGCTTGCCTATGTCCGAGTTGATAGGTAAATATCTGTTGGCTGTGCTTTGTGACCAAACCAAATAGCTTACCTGCTGGGCCAGCAACGGCACGCTCTCCACCCCAACCGTTAAGTAACGTTCTCGAAACGTGCTATCTCATTGCACAAAAATGGTGCGGTGGTTAGGCATACGGTGGAGTATTATGTCACCACTGGGACAGGAATAAGGTTGGATGCCCTCGCATTGCTCAGCAACTTAACAAAAAGCAAAATGAACTACATTTTTGGGCATTCTTGTTGACACTCTGCCTTGTAACGCCGTGCAATCCCCCAGTGGAATGTATGTGTAAATCGTATTTACGCTTTGAACGTATATGCTACTTGAATGAGCATGTCATGCTCAAAGTGCCCTTGGCTAAGAAAATATTATAGCTGATCCCGCATCATTACAGTACACAAAACTCTACTCACTTATGTAGATAACTAAAACATTGCATAATAGGAACGGGCTAAATTCAGGGGTTATAGGCAAGTAAGGGCACCTATGCATTAATACATAATACGCTTAGATAACCAGTTTTCTTGCTGTTCGTCTATACGCTTAGTCGTTACTTTAGATGATTGGCATCATCGTCAGAACCCAATGATCTTGTACGCTACTGTCAGTTATACATTGATCAAACTGTCCAAATAGACGTTATCTTACTAGCCGCAAAACGACGAGGGTATTCATAGTGATGCCAGTTTACCTTGGCATGCTATTTTATCATAATTAACTATGCTGAAAAAATAAATTATGAATGAGTACTCTCTTAAAACGTCTAGTAACCACATGGGATCTACCACTAACGGTATGGGACCAACTGATCCAGCTACATCCGACCTGTTACTCATGGGCTTCGGTGACGTGTTTCTTTGTGAATTAATATCATTTGTTCGCAAATAACAACTTACGTTTCTTTTACATTTTATGCAAACTCAATCGGGGAGGAAACATCATGTCTTCAAACCAACATGCTACCATTAGCTCGTGGGCATCTACCACATGCCATAATAGGCTGGAATCGATAAGCGAACAGGTAAGAAGGCATCAGCAATCGTGGGGAAAGTGTTTATTGGGCTATTGGATGGTCGCTAATATAATATACTTATGCCCCGATGCACAAATACTCTAGCCATTTGTAGAAGGTTTAGTGTCACGAAATAAAAACATAGTCTTATTCTTTGGTAAAATATTACAAGATTGAAACGGTCCCTAACGGCGACACAGGGGAATTATTTTACATCTAGTTGCAATGTCCCAGCATCGCAATGCAAGTACCAAAGAAGGCAGCCACTAGAAGGGTTTAAATTAAACACAATTGCAACAATGTACTGCGTCGTCCTCGTACCCACTCCGCTGGAACCAAACGTCATATGTCGGGGATGGTTGCGACCGACTGATGAAGTGTGTATTTATTATGTTTATTCATGCAATGTTTGTCAAGTTGACTGCAGCATCAAATATCACCCTCGATAAGCTTGGCTCATAAAGAGAGAGTAAAGCCCAATATTATTACTTTGTAGAGCGAAAAATATTTTTAGAACAAGTATCTTAAATACCCTGTGTTATTCGTTTATATACCCGTATATAATATATTGTCTGGAAGTTTGGGGTACAGCTACCCATAAATTTTCAAACTCTACCGTCAAATTACAAAAACTATGACCGGTTCGCCAAAGCGTTCATGTTCGTTGATATTATTTAATTCTTAAAATATGTTACGTTTAACCGAGTTGTATGAATACTGTATCATGTTGTTTATGTTTAAGTTATATAGAGGTGATTTGCCTAATGTATTCAAATTAATGTTTCGTAGGAAATCCTCTGATCATACAATTACTACTAAACAGACTAGACATTTTATTGTACCTTTATGTGAATCACAAGTTGCCTATAATAGCGTACGCTCGAAAGGCGTGAATATCCGGAACGCAAATTGCACGAAATTTAATGCATATTGCTCATTGCATTCTTTTAAAAAAGCTCTACGAATTCATTTTCTTGTCGAGTACATTATATGAAGTATGATCTCCTGGCATATGGTTTTTGTTTTTATTTTTACTGTACTATACCCATAATTGTATCATCAATTGTTCTTCTCTTAAATGCAATTTATTCTTTTGAACATGATGCGAGTACTCATACATCTCATGATGTCTCGTCCTCATTGTCATAAAAAAAATGTGCATCTTACTCGAATTAATATTGATAATGTATGATATGTTGTTGTTGTTGACAAATAATTCTACTATCTATCTATCTATCTATCTATCTATCTATCTATCTATCTATCTATCTATCTATCTATCTATCTATCTATCTATCTATCTATCTATCTATCTATCTATCTATCTCTATCTATCTATCTATCTATCTATCTATCTATCTATATCTATCTATCTATCTATCTATCTATCTATCTATCTATCTATCTATCTATCTATCTATCTATCTATCTATCTATCTATCTATCTATCTATCTATCTATCTAAATAGGGGCCATGGGTCGTCAGCAATGAGACGGACGAGAATTACTGGGTCTTCCTATACGCTGACACACCTAGACTTTCTCGAATATGGGCTACGCCTAACCAGTTTCTGGAAAATGTACGGATTTTCCTCAGCACGGTTTCTATTAATAGCAAAATATGTTGTGCGTTTCCCGAAGCAAATATGGTTGCGTAAATTAGGGAAATGTTATGCCTTCTTTTGCTGTTATTTTCATGTGCACAACTTCACGATTAGCCAAATTTTACTTGCTGTTGCTTGGATCGAGAAATTGATAAGACATTAAGTTAGTTTGTTGAACCAATCCGTAATGTCTCATAATGAACAAATGCATGCATATTATGGGTGATTATATTTTGCTAATTTAATGTCTTGATTCCGCATACACACTGATACACGGGCATGTACAACCCACGCCTATAATGTCCGGAGTGCATGCGCTTTTAAAAGTGAGTGAAGGTTATTCAGTCATTATCATGGGATATTGCTAACCAAAATACACTTGATGACACCCCATATTTGACAGCTCTTCAGAAACGCATTGAAGACCAACACGGCTCATAGCGACGCGTTTTCAGCTGTTGTGGGGCGTCATGAGGAGAGTGGGCCAATTGAAGGGCGGCATACGCAAGGTGGGCCAATTGGGCATTTACGTACAAACTCTCATAGGTAGTTTATTTTATAGCAATATGCTTCAACCCAGCTTACTACAGTACTGTACGGGACTACGGTCCTAATATGAATTTGTCTAAATATCTTGTTTCCTTAACGGCACCAGTTACTTGCCGTCCTTTATATGTATATTACTCCGCAACCTAAAGAACACAATTCACGACGCAAATTCAATGTAGCGATTAATCAGCCCGTTTCTGCATCGTCTTAACCATGTTCTGTGTGGCTAACCGATATCATTAAACTAAGCAATCACGTCCATTTCGCATATATAGTGCATGTCATGATATTTCATTGACTGAGCAGATGATAATCTAGCCATAATGCAAAAAAAAAGAATGACCTGCCGTTGGTGTCGTGCAGATCGAATCATGGAATCTTGCTGTAATGATATTCCCCCATGTCTATCCGCATGGCTACGTATTACTGGGTGCTCTGCGCTTTTTCCATTTTCTCTTACGACAATAGCGAATAGAGCGTACTAAGCAAACTCATCAATTTGCATACATCAAAGATATTTATTCTTACACTACGACGAACACACGACGTCAAACAATAGCACAGCCGATTTTGACCATATGAAACAGGGTTTCGATGGATTGCGGGTCAGCTGAATGTTATAGTTTTCTCAATGAATAGTTTCTTCCGTTATGAGCGGTATTCCCTGGCGAAATATGTCCGCAGTTGGATTCAAATGGTGAGTAAAATTCATCCAACATTTGAGTGTGACTAGTTAATCGGCAAGTTGGCTGTGTTGTGCTCGCATGCCGATATAAAATACATACATATACTAAAATATAGGACGCATACGTCTGGGATAGCATGCAAATAAAGGTTTAACATTGATTTGCTGCGTTTGGTTCTTTTGTAGGCCGTACTTAATCATCACTTAACTCCGCCATACTTTTGTTCTTATTCAGTTCTGACATTTGAAACAAAATATATAGAAAGCAGCATCGCATATTTATTGTTGCATCTAGTTGTTTTGTCCCGTGCGCTTTTTAAAGCAAAACGCTAAATATATGTGAATAACTAGCAGATTATCATTATAATTCCGCATCCGATGTCATTATATTTTGGTCATGAAACGTAATATCAGTACAATATTGTTGCGTGAGTTACGGCAGAACATGACCTGGCTCATATGCGTGAATAGTATTCTTTTTTGACGGTCTGATGATTGGTAACTGATTGATTGTCATAGCGCAAGTAAACCGTCATGCACGCTACCTTCGTTAAATAAGAGCAGCCACTTAATAATTTCATGCTGTTTCTTTGCTTACCGAAACTGATCATGCTGATCTTGCTACATTATCACTGCAGTGCTTTAGACATAACGAACGTATCAATCAGTGTGGAAATTAACGATTCTGAAACAGCATTTCATTAGTCGTTATGCAAACACCACCCTGTCGATTTATTTTTGTAGATTGCCTTTCAACGCCTCAGATATGAATAGGAAGCATTGCCGTCGAATGTATTGGTCCTTTTCACCGTTTGATGCTGTATTTATTTTAACTTCAACGGATCGCTGCAATTTTTGTACAGATTTTCATCCATTGTTTTACACGGCTGACCATACACCGCAAGACAATCCTCTTTGCTTTGATAATATATTTACTTTTGTCTTCAACTGCATTAGGTAGCTTATGGAACTCTTTGATCACAAAAATATTACGATTATCAGAATAATGAGATTGCCTAATGTATGCAGGATTAACATGGCACATTGTATTGATTGATAAAGTAACAGCAAGGCTGTGGATAGATTTTTGCAAATGGTTTGACATAACTATAGCATAACCTTCTCTCTCGCTGCTAGTGTTACACAGATAGTCAGGCTATATTTTAAGGAAAAGTTTCTTTTTATTCGTTATGTGTTTATACCCCAGGGCAATTCCTCTGAGTTTGGCATGCCGTACTTGTGTCGTCTTGACACTCTTTTGAAACAGATAACCTTAGCAATGTTTACTCATGTGCACAAAAACATATTTTGCTAGAGCGGCCGAAGTCGTTGGCTGCGGTGACCAAATATATTTTGCTCAGCGAAAATGTTGAGCACAATTTTAATGATCTTTAGATGGTAATCCCCGCTAGTTACATTGACAGAAATAGGCATTCAAGTAGCCTTGCAAAATCTGCCTCTCGTCAGGCTCAGGATAATAATAGATGAAGTTGATTCGACTGTTTACAGTCAAAACATGTATAATTCTAATCGAATTACCTTCAGGCGATTTCAGTTCATCATTTATTTTTTGTTTTCCTGCATAACAATAATTTTAATGCAATAGCGCAAATCTCTCTTATCTATACTGCACATCTGCTAGGGTTTGCCAAGCCGTGTTATCTTTTACGGGAAAGCAATGACAATAGTAGGTTGCAAAGCTCATGTACCATATGTAATACCTACCAGATGTTGTTTCCTGCAATGATCAGGAAAAAAACATGCCTCCTTTGTGGGGAACATTGCGCCTCATCATGGCAAAGATTGAAACGAATAAAACTGCATCAACCGTCATTATATCTAAGACAAAGCGACTCGGTGATATCTATTATTGCAGGCTGAAGGGGGAAAGAAAACCCGGAAGAGATGCGTTAAGATAGGCAAAGAACATCAGGGGGTCTCAGGAGCAAATGGGACTCAACGAAAACAATGAAGTCTTTAGAAATGACCATTAATGAGCCCCACAGCACCATTTCAACTACATATTTGAGGAATACAAGCCACATTAACTTGCTTGTAAGCAAAATACACTTCAACGTTGGAAAGGCTGTCACCTGAATTATTGTTGTTGATCGAATTCACTCCATGCCCTGTAATTCTCCATATCATATAATGAAGGTATTAGTCGACGTCTAGAGGTCAGTGGTCCTGCATTGAGCGGTGGGGTAAATATGCGTTTGGTTTATTCATCGAACCGAATGTATTTCGCAGGTGGACATTTTTGTTGCATTTGACCCAAAGCACCTCTGTAGATGACAGGTATTGTGCTGCACAATAATGGATATCAAAACAGCAATATTTGTTAGAATAACTCACCTATGAACAACACAAGTGCTCAAAATCAGCATAGATGATGTTACTATTCCGTTGAGTGATCATTCTAAGACCCAAATAGTCGTCTAGGATGCGAATGCAATCAAATGCATTTTTTTTCGAGTTGTCATAAACGCTTCATCAACGCCACTTAATTGCACATATTAGAATATATATCCACTACATGACAGCAGGACAAAACCCACTGCTCTCAGAATGTTTTCATATATTTTTGAATTAGTTCATCAGATGTACATATGCGATTTCTCCCGCTTGTATTTTTACAGTTATAACCCTGTATGCAATGGACCGCAAGGGTAAACAAGAATCCCTTCAGCTTAAAAAAGACCAGCGGCAAATGAAATCAACTCAGTCGCTCTGTGCAACTGTTTAATCATGTTCGGTTTTTACAGCGCCTCCTCATCCAATCAAGCCAGCGCATTCAGGCAGGGTACAAATAATCATTTGAAGAATTTAATCACATTGAAACTTCATGAATGCGTATATAAATCCAAAGATAATTGCTATTTGATATGGAATCCCTACATGATTAATATTCGTTTTTTTGTGGGTGTCCCGTCGAATGGTGATGATTAAAGTATATATGGCATGGCACTGTGCGTTGTAATATTCACTAGCTGTATCATTGCTAGGACGGTGATGAATAATATTCATTTTTATCAAAAATAGACAAAAACTCAGATCCCAGTTTGTTTTGTTTACTTCGTTTCTGCACCATTATCACTTTGACATGTACATAATTTTGCCAAGTAGAAGAACACGAATAAAACCTTATTGTATTATATAGCCCTGTGGCAAGAAGAAGATGAAAATAAAATGCGACCAAATGTGTCTCATCGCTGTTGACGATTTGGACAATACAGAAAATTATACTGATGTTATATCTTTTTTGACCTTTGTCCTGATTGATAAACAGACAACATTTACCATTCTCACAGATGCAACAACAAGAGTTATGAGCATGCGCCATTTTGCAATACAACCTACCAGTGACAGATTTAGCAGCCATTTAATGGCATATTCTTGATAATTTACGATACACATAGTATTACTATCTGCATGACTACGAAAACCATACACGTTATATGACATTTTCATGACGAATTTAAGTTTACTACACCTTAAGGTTGCATCGTGTGATTTGGTACGGACAGGATGATGATCTCACACATTCTTATGTGGCAATCATTAAGAGACCATGTGCGTATAAAACCTACAAACATTTCGCAGTTTGCAAATGATGATAGTTATCTCCGGAAGTGCCCCTATGTACATCTGCTACATTTAGGTTGCTTATTATGAAATCTTCACATTACATCCGACATCATTGCTCGATGCAGAGCACAAGGCTGTTTTATTTCAATGTTGTGGCCCTTCAAATGACGTTAATTGCCAATGGCTCGGATACTAACCTCTTACTACGCTCTATTGCTACTTTTAAATAACATCCGTGTCATGAGGTTTACAAAGGTAGCTTGCTAAATGCAGGCGATATTCACTGACCAACAGCGTGTTATACTTAACATCATCCTTCTTCGAACCAATCGTTCCGTTGTAGCCACGTCATGTGATAGTACTGCTTTCAGTAACTGTGAAGCATATGTCTGATTAAACATTATGCCACAGCATGTCCTCAATGACATTTTAGGCAAAGACTCTATTTATACACCAGCATGATGATGATCTCTTGCTACTCTTAGAATCACTGTACCGGCTATATCAACGACAGTTTACATCGGTAGCATGTAAACTGTCAATTACAACCAAAGATTTCGCAGCGTCTCGATAAATGAAGACATTCATATATCACAATGCACCCGGTAGCCTTCATAATATCTCCGAGGTTATGTATTAGAAGCAGTATAATCTGATCCATTGCCTTCAGCTTTCAATACCCAATCAAGTAGTCATAATTTGTTATCGGATGAAACGGCGACAGTAGGTTGTTGGGTAATTTGTTATCACTCATCAAAAACACGACAGATATTAATTACTTTCTATACGAGCGTCACTCGCTTCCCCACTGCTTTTGCTTCGCCTTTAATCCTGTTTTGATAGACAAGAAACTTCGGTTCTAAGATACCATCGTTGAGCTTAAGCCCAGCTAGTTATTTTCCACGTATGGTATGTATATGTCCGCGTAGCGCACCGGCGCAGCTAGCAAAACCCCAGACCTCACTTACAGTCATACTAGCGCTATCAATCTAAGCAACATGGCAACGTGAGGTAGCAGGCGGCCACCCGCGTGGATAGACCACCATGGTTAAGTTAAAAACACGTGATACTGTATTGATAAGCGTGCTATCTTAAGCGCCATTTCAAAATCGATAGGTGCATTAAAACAAGATTGTTTTCTAATTTTGCCAAAAATAAAAAAATTACTCTAGATATGAGTCAGCCTTCGGAAAGCAGTATTTGTAGATTAATGATTGTATATTAATAATTCCTTTAAATTCGCTGACAAGCCGCATGCTCAGCTCTACGTCTAGTTTGTGTTTGGCATAATATCAGGAGACGATCACAGAGATGTAAGATGCTATAACATATATGAAGGGTTGTTGTAGAGCATAATTACTTCAAATGTTTGTTTAACCATAACTGAACCAGATAGAACGGCAAACCGATCGCAGCAGCAAAACATGTCAGTATTTTTATAATTTTCTACACGCTTCTTTCTAACAGTTGCAATCAATATTTCTTCTTCGCGTATCTCCGTTTGTACATACAACATAGGGCTGTGGAAACTAGCATCAGCCATGAATAAAGGAGGAAGGAATGGACGATCGGTGCATCATGTAAAATTGCCGTGTATATAACGATTAACCACACTAGGATGCCATCTCCCCTTATACAACTTCAAATTTCGCAACCTGGTTATGAAAAGTATCAACTTGCGCTCTACTTCTTGTCTCGCTAGGTCTTCGTTATTCACTGTTTAACATTGATTTCGGTCATATTTGAAATGTTGAATGTTGTAAACAGACTATCTAATGCATAATAACCTCATGCGGAATTCATTGGGTGAAAATGCTCAAACGAATTCATAGTGTACATGCCACTTTTAAATGTGCTCTATAAAGTTTAATCAAACTGGTGACATGCAGTTATATATATAACGAAAGTCTCCACAAAAAGGCTCTCGCGAATGAGTTTTTGGCTGCAGAGATATTCTTAAGCAATTTAAAAGGCACGTTTACAGCAAGTCCATGTAACTTATACAGCGCTAAATTACGTCGTCCCACCAGAATCAATGAAGCCGCCCCTAAAGTGTAATATGTCGCCATTGAAGCATGTAGCTCACATTATGATTATTAGCTTCCAGTAACTAATCTTGCTGCTGGGTTTTCAGGACCTGCTTTACTTCTTATGGATCGCTGGAATCGTAGCAATAATAACACATCAGAATGTACATTTAAAGAGAAGAGCTGAGAAATGTATCTTCTTTAGATTTGACTTGGTATGAATGAACCATTTACTTTTTGTGCAACATTACTGTATTTATCTGAGGTTAAAACACCGGCTAGGCAGATAAGCTTCGATATTGTTGCTTTGTTACATCTCGTCCATTTGTGTCTTTCTTCCTTCTTGGCCATACCAGTAGATTGCTTACCATTGTCAGTCTAGCTTAATTATCTCTTCATGCTTCAATAATAATGCGGTTCATAAAACATAGGATACGGATAGCCGAGGAAAATACATGATATTTGCGACGTTGAAAGACCTGCCGATTTATTAAGCCGTACGGCAGATTACCTAAAATGATCTTACAATGTGTTTTACATTTGCGGTGACGCGGTGAATTGCTCCAATATATATCAAACAATTTTATTATTCTTAAAATGCAATGTTCCCGTACGCTGTGTAAAACAGCAGATTCGTTACATGATCGCATGCTATTCCACACAGCCTGAAAAAAGTGGAATACGGCCTTATCGCGGTGAGTGCTTGGATACAGCCTCGTCCTCAGAGGCCACAAGACTTGAATATTATCTTTATAGGTGTGTTTCACATGCAGCAGCAAGTCCATTAACTCATTGGCTGGCTATCGTATCAGTGCCATTTGGAGAGTGTAATTGCTCATGAAGGTAACAACTCTGACGGCAGCGCGTACTGTATGAACATGTGATGAATTAATTCTGAGCTATATTATATAACCAAGGCAGTCTACCAGAAGAAAAGCCGGCTTGCTGAATTCGTGAAGGTTCTATATGGCCGGTCATGAAGCAGCTTCATAGCTTATTTGTGTTTGACTGGCACATCAGTAGAACTACTAAATGTGCTGTGGTATGTAACGATGAGGCGTTAACTCTCAAGCCATTGTAGATGGATAATTGCCAAGACACTCACAAAAACGTAATGGGAAATGTTAGTAACAGTAAGACACACAAAAACATATGCGCATTTTGGCATTGGATCTTCATTGTTCACAACCTCTGCTTTGAACAAACCACATTATCGCTTTCACGGGCATTTGAATTGTAAAGAGCTATGATAAATCGCATCCTTTCCTAAAAGGTCGAAGGGTATAACATATGTTTATTATGATATTGCTATTAAATCATAATCAGAAGATTATCACATGGCGTATTCGTACAGTTCAATTATGCTTTGACTTTTTTCATAGGCAAAATTACATAATATATGCAGGCATTGATAATCGTATAAAATGCCGCTAATAATAACTACGTATGCACAAAAACGCTCGCATACAGTATGGATGTGGGTATATTTGCGAAACAAATTGGGAAATCTAGCCACCGTAAAATGTTATTCACTCCGGCGCTTCACTAACAATATACAATCATTTGTGAAAGTCAACCAGCTGCTATCAAAAAGGCACTGTACGAAACTGAGTCTGCTAGAAGTTACCTTATTTGCTCCGAATCATAAGTTGGCTTAGGTTGAACCAAGGCATTTTGTAATGCGCAGCACAACAATCTCGCATTACACGAAAACATGTAATTTAAATGTGCGCTCCATTCAGTCTACTCATTAGCCAATGGCTGATTCAACAGCTGCTTGAATGAATACGCACAATAAATAATAACATCTGCTATAATTTTAACAATTCCGTCATCGTTGAGCCTTTTCAAACAATATTTGCTAAGCCACATGCTACTCACAATGCCGCATGATATTCCATAGATTATAACGCTCTGCTATATACTCATCTGCAATGCAGCTATTACGCTATATGGAGTATTTTTATTCGAATGATTGCATTGTTTGATCAAGTTAACTAAATCGTGTAGATATAAGCAAACCACGTCCATGCAAGTGTGTGAGTTTCGATGTGTAAGCTAAAAGTATTATCCATGAATTCTTCGGGAATGTGGAAAGCTAATCAACCTGCATCTATGGATTTGACATGGAAAGTTTGTTTTCAAACGGGGACATTATCACTATTGCATACGCATACTTTAATTGCCACTGTCTTAACTTATTTAAAGTAAATGACACTAAACCATAGAGAACGTTTGTGCTTACAATCATACATTGCCGAGGCTGTGACAAACAAAGCTTATCCGTTAAAACATAAGCAAAGTTATCGGGAATATATCTGATTTAAACACCGAGTCTGCATGTAGAATACAATATCTTTCACAAAAATCGCAGAACGTAGCATTCTTAATACTTCTATCGGTCAATATTCGCCAATAGGACATTGACACATAAGATAAACCGTCAAATTATTCCGTCGAATGCACGCCTTCAGATTGTGTGTGATTTCCATCAACGTTATCATCATAATCTCCGTCAATAAGAGTATCATATAATCCTCAATACGTTTATAATTGGTCAATACGTTGCATAATTTGTGGGATGATAAACGATAGGTAGGGAAGTTGTGATGGAATAACAGTAGGCACAGTGTTTGCAAACAAATGTCTGTCATAGTCTGTTGATTTCCAACTGAAATGTCCAATGTTGTAATACGGCTATATGTATAATGTTTCCAATTTGCCACCAACTTTGCACAGTACGGATAGCCTATATGATTTCTAGCCGATGCAGCTGCTTACAAACAAGACTATATTGTTTTTATTGATAGTGAAGACAGCAAACAATGCATTTAACCATAGAAATCGCGTGATGATTTATAATGTCTAGAAGCGTTGTGTTACTTATTTTGCATTTGCATTCGCTGCATCGATATTTGTTGTTTACGTGAAAGACAAAGAATCAGGAAGCTAAGGTAAGCATCAGCATGGCTAAGCACAAACAGTCTAATCATGGTGTAATTGCAGTAGCATTTTATCGGAATACCAGCGAAGATATTCGTCCATACCTCGCAAGGAATAACAGGCCGTTCAAACAAGCTCTCCCTGGAAGCGTCGTGCAGCCTCATTTGATCCACCACTACGTACTGAGCCAGCAACATCTCACCTCTTTTAACGACTTCGGTAACATGTTGCATTGATTTGCAGATCCCCAAAGATGAAAATATCAGCGTCAGCAAACACGTAAGTGGGCGAAAAGTCACATCTCCATTAACTGAACAAACATGATGTCATTAGCACTGATACGAGCATTCAGATCTTCGTCATGTTTAAATGCGTACATCACAACTCATGCTCGGCTTGAATCACAGGCAAGAAGGTAAAAACAGCGTCAGAGACTGAAGACTTTATAGAACTATTGAAGAGTTGCAAATATAATATATATATATGCCCCAATGAACGCATTGTCGACAGTGGGTTGACTATCAGGAACGAAAACGATGAATGACAACGCCGATGTTTTACAATTCTGCCGAGAGTAGCTAAAAGGATTGTCACTAGAGGGGATTGAATCCAAAATAATTACATTACCCTTGCTACGAACGTCATATGCTGGTGATGGCGACTAACTGTACTCGTATCACGAAAGTAAGACATTGATTGGTGCTAGCTATATACGACATATATGTAGTGCGACGCCGTCACTTGCTGGTGACAACAATGTTACGTTTTAGCATTGATGTGTAAACTAGGTAATGTGAAGAATGATTGACATATAGAGGATTTCAAAAGTGTCATAAATCATCAATTATACAGATGAATGTCGCCATAATTGAGCGAACTGATAAGTGAGTGATATCTAGGGCATTGCGGGTGGTATCATTTACATGCGTAACCCACGATACCCGAAGTCTCGTATCAACTAAGTATTGGCGAACGTCTGCATTTGTTGTAGGAATGATATATAGCTATGTAGTTGATCCCTGGCATGTCCCGATGAAACATGTGTTACATATTCCCAGTGATAAAGCCACGTATACATACGGAACTGCCAGACATATAAATCAATGAGGATATATCTCGAACAAGAAAGTCATTTCCTGGTAACATCGGATAGCTACCTCCTCGAATCAATCTAGAAGAAGAGATGGTCTAAGTCACATCAAATTGACGATGACATGCAGTCGTGTAATCGTGAAAACAACATCTTTATCCACTGGTCATACTGCTTCCTCGTACCAGCTACGTAAAACCCAACGTGCCTTAAAAACATGTCCGGATATCGTAGGCCTACCTACTGCCGCAGCTACATCTGCATAAAGAATGTCAATTTCACTGCCTCTCTCAGCACATTTTTGCTTTGGCAATAAATGTAAATGCTATGCCAATGGTATCCCTCGGCAACATAGGAACGAGAGAGGCAAAGCTGATTGTCTCCATGATCATCATCAAAATACTTAATGAGATGATAAAATGACGCAGATAATATTTTGCCCAGAACGGGATGACGCTGAGCCCGAGATTATGTTGTCGCTTGGTCATCTGCAATCATATGCCTTACAAGCATTTTGTAAACAATGTATACTCAGAGTGGCGTCTGTCGCGCAGTGTATTTGTTGATGGACACCTAGATTCACATTAAAACGTCATGGCGTACTCATATACTAGCATTATGTGGGCCGTCAGCGCACAAAACACCAGAGGTATTGGTGAATAGTGCACATTTTGTTTTGCACGGTCTAAGCTGATTTCATAATCCGGATTGGTATATGTCTTGCAGCATACAAGCTGTTTTGCAGTTTTGGATGTATCGACCTATTTATATTGCAATAATTTCAGACCACTCGCTCTTTTGATTAAGATATTCACGGAATTTGTTGGATTAATCGTCAAAACTGTGTTGGATAATTGCTGACATTATAATTATACTTACAACTCATTTGAATTCCCACTGCCCGATATGGCTACACCCGGTCGTAACGTATCAACATAGTCGTAATTGAACCTTACTAATTATTGTTTGCAACGGAAAAGGAATGCGTTCAGTTACACGTCGTTCGATATGTATTGTAGGAAACTAACATACGACACATGGCTAATCCGCAAATCACCATTTAAAAAAATACCTTGAGGTGACAATTAATGCTGCCATTTTAATTTTGTAGTCCACCGAAGCTAAAAATTGTAAGTGGACTTTTCCCTGTATAGTTTTATGATAGCTTTGATTACACTCGTCATTGCATGTCATAACTGGTGGTTACATGTGAGACTCGTAGCTGACAAAGTGTTGTGTTTATGCTGCAGATATCATTAAGTGTCTAACTGTTTATCCTAATTATCCCTAAAGTTAAAAAGAAAATGGCAAGCCATAACACCATACACCTAGATGCTTAGACAGACCAACAACATGTCAAAAAAGGTCGTCACAACGTGATTGAGGGACAAGAAGTTCCGAGTCTGCAGCAGTTTAATCTCTGACCAAACATGTAATTTTTGCGGCGAATTTTACTATAAATTAATCACTATCAATCGGCTTTTGTAGATGGTGATTATCTTCAGTAAGGACAACCACGTGTTGAATATTTTCCACAAACCCCTTAAGGTACCTCAGTTTTTATGTTAGTAAATTAGTTACTGCTCTTTTGCGAAATATATTCAAAGTGGGATATTTTGCCTCTGCTGATAATAAGATTGGCCACGCCGCATAATGATAATATCTTATCAAAATGACTTGGATTTGGACGTAGTGATTTGCATTTGTCATCCTGAAACTTATTTGTCTTCCAGAAGGGAGAAAAAAGGGGCCAGATCCAAACATTCATAAACGTTCTGCGCGTTTAATGACGTGACACATTGATGACGTGTAATGCGTCTCATAATGATGAAGGCACAATCCTGTGATGTATATATCAAGTCTGCTAATGATGACGTGAATGCTTGCGTTAAGATTGAGTCTTATTTCAGCCTTTAGATAATAGTGTAATTTCGTTAGCTGTATACACAAATGTGAAAAATGCCAAAATTAGTCTAAAAAGAAGTTTGACTAGGTATTTTTATCATGCAGCTGTTCAGCTGCTGCTACTCAAAAGCAACCACATAAAACAATCAGCGCATTTGAGTTCGTTATAGCCTGTTACATATAATTATCATTAACCCTGTCACTTATTTTTTTATCACCTTTATAAATAATTAAAGTTATTTGTTTTGCATACATGCATATATATGTACGTATATTTATGCATGTATGTATGCATACGTGTATATATGTATATATATATATGTATGTATTCATGTATTTGTTATATATATATATATATGTTTATATATATACATATATATATATATAATATATATATATATATATATAACCGAGATATAATATATATATATATATATATATGTATATATATATATATATATATATATATATATATATATATATATATATATATATATATATATATATTTATATATACATATATGTATATATATACGTGAAGCTAACTCCAGTTTACTCGATTTTGCAATCGGGTAAGGGTTATTCTGCTAATCACGTAATTAGTGGCTGATACCAACATGTATCGATGCTTCTAAGTTGGAGACTGAGGTTTGTGGCTCATGTGATCAGTTCATATATAGTAGAACCCTAAATATCTCAATATGAGCCTGCAAATAAATATTGTCGGTCCCAGTGCTGATACCTTTTGCTGGTAGCTGTTCTGTTATAAGACTGTTGTTCTCATTTAATTCTAGGGTTCGCAAGTACGAAACAAACTCGGTTTTGTTATTTGCAAGTTGGGAACTTGGCCTCACAGTGAATATCTAGCCAATTATTCATGTTTCGTCTGTTTCATACGCACTGTTTATTTCATCTGCAATGCGAAACCGAAATAAAAATGGAGGCATAATACTAGTTCGTAAAAAACAGCTGTAAAATCCCATACGGTTACGTCATCACGGGAAATTGACTGCGAATGTTCTTAGACGTTCATGGAGCGAGCAGTCCAAGGCATCGATATAGGCCCTCGCCTCATGCGTTCCGGAAGTTTTACTGCTGGGCTAAGATGACGCCGACAACTCAGCCAATCACAGGTCCAGTCAAAGTTCGGTCTTTCTTTCGTATCGCTAGCGGCGTGATTACCGCAATATCACCTACCTGCAACCAGATCTGAGAAGGTCCCTCACAGAGCACAAAAGCTCTAATATCGCAACACAAGGAGGTGCGTTATACCAGGCACGCATTGCAAGTGTTAGAGCGAGATTTTTCAAGAGTCATTTGCTTGCTTAGAATACAGAAAATCGCTCGCAGTTGTTATGACAGCACGAAAATGTTAGGTAGTTATAGAAGAGGGAATTCCTAGTCAGCTGAAAATTGCTCCTATAATGGGATGCTTTATGTCGCATGTAACAACAACGTTCATTAATTAGAATCCCGTCGAATGGTGATCGTTAAAGTAACTATGTCATAGCACTGTCCGTTGTTATTATTTACTAGCTCTTTAATTGCGAGGACGGTGATGAACAATATTCTTTTTATCAAAAAAAGATAAAAGCTCAAATCCCAGTTGGTTTTGTTTACTTCGTTTCTGTACCGTTATCACTTTGACATGCATATGAGTTTTGCGAGTATAGGACTATCAATATTACTTGATTGTTTTTTATGCCATGCCGCAAGAAGAAGATGAAAATGAAAAGCGACCAAATTTGTTTCATCGTTGCTAGTGATTAGGACAGTACAGCAAATAATGCTGATGCTGTTTACGTTTTGCCCATGTCCTGATAGAACAACAGACAACAATAGCTATTCTGTATGAGTCTAACAGATGCAACAACAAGAACTAAGAGTATGTGCAATTTTGCAATACAACCTACCAATGACCGATTGAGCAGCAATTTAATTCCGCATGCTTGATAATTAAGCGATACACATAGTGCCACTATATACATGACATGTTAACCTGCAAAAAAATGTCACATAATCTGACATTTTCATGACATATTAAATCACACTACATGGGTGGGTTGCATTGTGTGATTAGGTAAGGTAATTTCACACATTCCTATTTGACAATCATTAAAAGAGCATTTGCGCATAAAACTTATATACATTTTGCAGTTGGAAAAAGATGACCTTTATCTCTGGAAGTGACCCTATGTATATCGGCATATTAAGGCTTCTTATTGTGACACCTTCACATTACATTAGACATCATAACTAAATCCAGAACACAATGCTGGCTTACTTTAAAAGTGCGGCCCTTCAAATGACGTGAAATGCGGGTGGCTGGAATACTGACCCATCACTACTCTCGACTGGTTCTATTGATTGCATAAGTGACTTGAAGTTCACAAAGGTATTTTGCTACATGCAGTTAATATTCAGCGATCAAATGTGTTTTATACTTAACATCTTCGTCCTCAAACGCTCCGTTGTTGCCACGCCACGTGCTAGTACCGCTTCCATTTACTGCGAAGTATATGTCGGATTTAACATAATCTCACGGTTTGCCCTCGATTACATTTGTGGCAACGACACCATTTATACACCAGCATGATGATGATCTGCCGCTGCTATTAGTACCACTTTACCTGCTTTATCATTGACAGTTAACATCGGTTGAACCCTTGCTCTCATCAATTACAACCAAACATTGCGCAGTGTCTCGATAAATGCATATATTTATGTATCACAATGCACCAGGTAGCCTTCACAATATCTACGAGGTTATGTGCCAGAAGCGGTCCATTCTTATCCATTGCCTTCAGCCTTCACTACCTAATCAAGCTGTCATAATTTGTTATCGGATCAAACGGCGGCCGGTAGTTGTAGGGAAATTCGTTATCACTCATCAAAAACACTGCTTGCAGATATTGATTACCCACTATACGATCGATATGGCATCACTCGCTTCCCGACTGCTTTTTCTACTTCTTTAATCCTGTGTCGATAGAAACAAAAAGTTGATTCTTAGCTACCTACCTTGAATTTAAGCCCAGCTAATTAGTATCTAAGTATGTTGTGAAAATGTCTGCGTAGCACCCAGGCGCTACCAGTTACCCAAGACCCCGCTAAAAGCCATACTAGCGCGACCACCCGCGTCGCTAGACCACCATGCGTATGATGTAATTGAAACCATATGATATCGTAAGCGAATTATCATAGGCACCATTTCCTAAATAGATAGGTTTATAAAACAAACATGCTTGCGGACTTCTAATCATGCCAAAAGACAAAAGTTTACTCAAAATATTTGTCCGCCTTTGATAAACAGTATTTCTCCCCGACAACCCGTATCCACTGCACTTTGTCTAATTCGTGTTTGGCATAACATCACCAGCCAATCACAAAAAATGTAAAGATGCTATCAAATAAATCAAAAGGTTACCGTAGAGCAAAGCTACCTCATATGTTTAACCACAGCTGGACCAGATAGAAGGGCATATCGACAGCAACAGCAAAACATATCAGCATTTTTTTAACTTTCTGCAATCTTCTTTCCGCCACTTGCACTGCACTCAGTATTTCTACTTCGCGTATCTTCGTTTATACATGCAACATAGGGCTGTGCAACTGCATATGATTTATTCATGTCCTAGGGGCATCATAGTGGTCCATGTTGTAGTCATATCTAGTACCAGTATCATTAGCCACCAGCGAGTCGCCGTCCAACTGATAGACACATTTGCTGAACGGTAGCATCAATTACATTCTACAGCAACGCATCGATGCACTTTTCACGGAAACTGTCATTAACATAGCCAACATGAAACCAGAGGAACAAATTGTACGGGCCCCCGCATCGGTCCTTGACAAAAATATATGCTGGATACTTTTATTGAGAAAATTGTCCCCGAAGCCAAGTGTTTCACCAGTGGGCATCCATCTATGTTGTCCAGTGGGTTTTCGATTGATTGCGAATTCACGACGACCCCGCAACACGAGGTCATGTATGGTACAATTAAAACGAGGCATATGTTTATTGAAGATAAATCACGGCTTACGTAGCGAAGGTAGGTACGCGTGTTAAGAATTGTCTTGCCATTGACTTATGTTTCCAAAAATCCATAATTGAATATTGGCATGATAATATACGTTTGAAATAGAAAATTTGCTGTATGACCTAATTGCAGAACAAACAATTTAGCAGAAAGTAGCACAGTTTTTCAGAAAAGGCAAGTCAGGAAAAAGCTGTAGGGTCGACTTAGCGTCATACCATGCAGTCCAGTGAAAAATTTAAAGGAAAAATATCCCTGAACACAACATGATTGTGGTCAAACTTTTATGCTTAGACTAAAAAAGGCCGAAAGTGTACGCAAACACTTAAACATATTCAAGCTAAGAACCGACTGCTTCAAGTTGTTGACTGAAATGGAGCAGGTGCCATCAATATCATATACTCTACACACATAGCCAGCACCGGCAACTCAACTGCACTGAACACTGTGTGCGAAGATTAACGCAGTATTATCTAGTGATCGATATCATACAAAAGCAAACGATTCGTCATGGTTGATGGCGTTGTATTGCTAGATACCTCGTTTTCTAAAAAAACGGAATTATTACTTATGGTGTAAATGATCAGACTTGGTCTATGCAGAACACAAGGCTGGCTTACTTTAAAAGTGTGGCCCTTCAAATGACGTCCACTTTGTGATGCCATGGATGACATAAAGTTGATTGAATATCGCTAAATATGACTAAACATAAACTTCATATACGCCGATTTAAAATAGGCCGTTTCGAATTTACAACCTTGAATATGGCACATTCAAGAATGCTTGCGGCGTAAGAAATTGTTCAGGTAACGAAGACATATTACTCGATTGTGAAGCATGATACAATAAACCAACATTTTCACGTGTTAGTCTGATTGTTAGCTGTGTCAATAGATAGAATACCCAGTACTTTATTTAGGATAATAACAGTAATACACAGGTCATAATACGGCAAACTAGTTTCTGACCAAGACAGCATCGAATATATGGATGCAATTCTTATCCACAGTTCACGTGTGCTGTCGCTCGAATAAGATGTAATCATATTATGTGGGCTTTACTGCATTTAATAAGTAACAACAACCTGTCCATATTTTTGTGTGCTGATGTATGCGAGTCCGATGGACAATCATTATTCTTATATGCAATCATACGGTCGGTATTAAGTCTTTAAATACTTCTCTTTACGATGTTTTATAAATCATGTTGCGAGCTGAAATATATGTTTGTCAAGAGGAAGGGTGGTATTGCCTAATTAAAGGAGCCCAGATTAGCACAAGACAATCTTAAAACGAAGGCGATCAACTTGGCAATAAGAATGCACAGCAAATTGCAGCATTAAGAATTAAGTGTAGGTTATTGGAACAGCAAGCAAGAACCATTAAAACCTGATGGCAGCATGGTGGTAGCAGCCGGATTATGTTCCAATACATGGATTAATGCCCTCATTTATCAAGCTGGATAATGATAAAGGATCAGACATTGAAGTGCACTGCGATGACTCCTTGCGGAATGACGTGGCTCTGGCGACACGAAGTTTCATTTGCGTTTATGTCTGAGCTGAAATGATGTTGCTGGCTACGTAAAAACAACCAACGATTCTCTCTCCGACTTCGTGATCACGATCAGTACTTAAGAAAGTATATGTGGTAAACGTAATATATAAATCATATTTCAAAATACATGCATCAAATTACTGACGTTACGAAATCCAACACGGACAACTGAAAATAGCATGGCTGACTCGCAAATAGTTGGATCATCGGTGCGAATTAGAAGACGTCTGGTGATCCTGGTCGGGCAGGCCGTCGAACTTAAAATACCACCCTCCATCTTGTTGGAATGGGGAATCTGTACGATAGGAGCTGTTGTATCGCATCTAGCCGGTATGAGAAAACAAACTTATATAAGTTTATTGATAAGGTATCAACGGTGCCCTCTTTTATCCATTTTGATGTTGGTAATGATATTACCTGGCCATATCCGATTAGACATGTTCTAAGCTTTTGTTCCATGTCGGATTCTTTAATGTGCTTTCTGCAATTGTGCCCATTAAACAACCATGACTCCATGTAATGGAAGGTATATTTAGCTGATTGACTGCGGTAAAACGTGCTCAGAACAAAATAACTTAGCCTGAAATAAGGAAATATGCTTCTTGCCCTCTGATTGTGTATTATTCCGGTGACATTTGTGTATGTATATCGCAACACCGGGTAACCACAAGTAGAGTATATTCAGGTTTTTGTTGGGTGCACGTTTACTTATTTGGTGGCTGGGTAAAATAAGGAATGATTGACACCTAGAGCGTGGCAGTCTAATTTGGATTTCATAAGTATCATTAATCATTGCTGACAAAGAAGCATATCTCCATAATTCAGCGAATTGATAAGTGAGTAATATCCAGAATATTTCAGACGATATCAGTTACATGCATAACCAAATACACCTGATATCTTATATCGGCTAAATAATATCAAACGTCTGAATCAGTGGTAGGGGTGATCAATAACTATGTCGTAAAACGCAGTAATGTCCAAATTACATGCGTGTTATATGATTCCAGCGTAGCGTCAATCATATAAATTTGATATCATTTCCTGATATCATAAGCATCATATATCACCGGAGAAGCTATCAGTTGCTTAAGCATATGTTCTCAGTTCAGTTGTATTCATGACTAAACCATATGTTTAGCAGTGCATTGATACTGGTTGCTTGTAGTAACTAACTAAAGCGGAACGTCCTTGCTTACCAGCAGTGATAAATGGGTATTATCTAGAACATCCGGCAATTACTAGATTATATTATTGTAACACTGCTTGTTGTAACATTGCCTTAAATTATATCTAGTCTAAGAATGTATACTATGCTGCTGCCGTCGGTAAATTGTAGGTCAGAAACTCAATCTGTATGCTTCGCTTACACCATGTCATGATCATGATTAAAGTGATATGCATAATGGCGTAAAGATTGCTGAGTCTGAGAGAATATTACCACCGGATCATTAGCCGCGCTGTTTGTTTGATGAAAGATACTTTACCTCAAAACCATTTAGTGGTCATAAGTCGTTCAACCATGTAACAAGCTGAATGATACGTGTTTTGGAAAATATTTAGTAAATTACTGCCACATGCCGCTACTCTGTTGACACATATCGATCCTCGTTTTATTCAGCGTCACGTCAGAGAATTGAATAACTTTTTGAGCATTCAGTATTACTGAAAAATTATTTAAACTATTCCATTGTCATCCGCTGTAGAATTCCAAATGCATTTGTTTCATACACAAAACTGTTCACTTGAAAACACGCACGCTCCTAGGATTCCTACATTAACTCCACACGATCTCGCAGTAAACAAACCCGGCATGAGGATCTTCCAATGAATGGCAGCTAGTTAATGTCCCGTACAAACTTGCTCACATTAAGGATATATTTAACCTTGATGACTCGAGACATTCGAACGCAGTGATTGGTCTTAGTCTTCCAAAAACTTCTCTGCATTTCATAAGAGTGCAAAGAGATAAATAGTTCTGTATAGTATAACTTAAATTTGTTAAATGTTGAAGTTTTATGCTACCATAAAAAGTTAATATTTCATTTTAGCGTTTGCATAAGAATATTATTTTGTTCACAGCTTGTCTGGGTGTCTTAATGAGTTATCATGCTGCTCTCCATCAATTACATAAAGCAACGTCAAATCTATGAAAATAGAATAAAAGATTTTCAGTTTCACTTATTGTCGCATATTTGCGTTACATCATGATATATATATATATATATATATATATATATATATATATATATATATATATATATATATATATATATATATATATATATATTTATATATATATATTTATATATATATATGTTATATATATGTTAATATATATATATATATATATATATATATATAATATATATATATATATATATCCCTATATATATATATATATATATATATATATATATATATATATATATGTGTGTGTGTGTGTGTGTGTGTGTATGTGTGTGAATATATATATACACACACATACATATATATGGGAGTAGTCTTTTTCATTGTAATCGGGAAAAAGGTATATATAACTAGTGACACAACGCAAATGTTTTATCTAGTGCCTGATGATTTGTAAAGCATGGCTTAAGTCGCCCTTCATGTATAAACACTGAGATTTATAAGTACGGTTAAGCTGTTCTATGATACATTTGCTGTCAGCATCTATATTTTATATCACGCAGAGAAAATGCATCGTTAAAGTGACACCTGATTTCTGCACCAGCATTTGAACGGATACATTGGAGCTGAAAACGTTTCATTTTGTCTGCAGCGGTATGTTCTGAGGCATTCGCCGTGCATGTGTAAAGTAAGAAAACGCGGAAATAGCTGAACGTATTGATGAATGCGGTATAGGAGAGCTATGTATTAGCGAATATCTCATTTGACACCTTTCATGGTGAAAATAACTGCTCAACACAGCAGAATAGAATGAATGAATAGGCATGCAATATTGTTCATTGTTTTGATAGGGACCTTTGTCAAGATTTTCGGGAGATGGTTAGTTTGTAACTATGGCAATGTCTCAGGGGATGCTTCATTCGACTACAACCTTAACTTGTTATCCTTACATCTTTTCCGCATTGAGTTATATAAACACGGCTCATTACAGACGCGCACGCATCTCTCTCACTGGTCCGGGGTTAACTTTTGCGCCTAAGGGTGTTGAGGGTCCCTGAAATAGGATATGAGGTTCACTGACTTATAGGGTCATTTTATAATGACGAGGTTGACATAGGAGAATGTTCATGATTTTGTCGGGAATCTCTGCTGTCTACATAACGCAATATTTAGCTATTACCTTCTTCAGATGCCCCTATAGCTAAAAAAAAACTGACAAAAGACAGACAGCTGAATAAAAGAAGAGCCCCCTGTATTGTTAGAACTGCCCTACGGAAATGACGTGCAGGTATCGAAATGTTAAAAGAAACCAGCAGGACTTAATCGGTTTCCAATAAGTTACTCAAGGTATTGTACTGCATAGCAAAACACACCGGCCTACAAAACTGTTGGCCTAAGGTTCAAATATGGCGCGTACAGCTGCAATGGCTGCCTTGTATCTGTTAGGATCTATGAGATGCTACATATTAAAGTACGGGATCAATATTGTTAGCGTTAGCATAGTAACTCGGCAAAACTATGCGTTAGCATAGTAACTCGTATACTATTTATATGCATGGATCTACAATACTGTTTGTCCAATCTTCAAATAAATAAGTACCGTTACAATGGCTGCCTTGTATCTGTTAGGATATATGTGACTGTACATATTAAAGTGCTGGATCAATATTGCTAGCGTTAGTATAGCCATCAATGTGTGTTTCTCTGTCGACGGCTCAGATAACAACCAGTATACCATTTATTAAACCAGGAGTAATGCATTGTCAATACATATGTCATCTTAATGAAATATTCAAAATGTTTAGTCGAGACACATAAGCATATATTATTTTCCTTTATCAATGTTTTGTTTCATCCACAGCAGTGAACTAAATACCGCGCAATGACGATTAACCATCAATACAATATAGTTTTAATCCTTAAGATTCGTCACCGCGTTTGCTACAAGTCTTCTATTGGAACAAACAATAAGGCCGCTATATGTGATTTTATGCTGTTGAATTGGAGACTGAAGCACAGCACTCAGTAAACCAGCTTCATCTACTAATTCGCGGTTATTTTGACTCTGTAAGACATAATGAGTTGATAGGCATAGCGCTATGTAAATCTAGACAGGTACAATATATGGTGATGTTGAAAATAACTATATGACAGCATAAAAATGTAACTTGTGCCACATTTTTCTAGGTTATCTATCATAGTCACGAGGTGTAATTACTTGCCACAAAGAACTTTGCACTGCACAGATATGTTCTTTCCCAGAAACGCTGCAATATAGCGTACAGTGGCGTAAAAGCAGACTTTTGAAATAGGGAGCTGATATTAAAAAAATCTAATTGGATGTTTATGTGTGAAAAATAGTTGAGCGGAGCGGACTATAACATTGTCATAGGGCGTCATTTTCGATGTTTTGGTTGGGCGTTGTCATGAAGTTATATGCAAACAAATTAATGCAAAGGCCAAGATGATAAGGTTGATTCTTGCTCCGTTTGATTAAGTGCAAAGCAAGGCGCACAAAATTGTCCGTATTATTACATAGAACCATTCATTGGTATGCGGGGTGTATGAGATTGTTGTTGTCCAAATGTCTATGATATTGATAGCCCAAACGCGTTATCCTGGAACAGATGCCAAATGATACAAGTTACTACCAACGTGCCCATACTACATGCGCCACTGAATATCTTGCACGATGTCTGAGAGATTCCCTGAGAGCATGCAGCATGCTTTAATCAATTGTGCTAAACCACATTCCACGCAATAATCTAGCTGGTCACAACAGAGTACTTACAATGTTGGTTTGCGTTATTAAAATAACAGATGCTTATGTTCACACATAAATGCCCCTGCCTTGTGTAAACGTGATTTCACTCAATTCTAATTCGGTGGGTTATGCACTGTATAATGCGTAAAACGCCCAGAACGACACTATGAAACCAAACGTAGGCTCAATGGAAAGCAGAAATCGATCATTGTGGGAATCTATAGCTAAGAATTTGGTCGTTAGAGCAAGATGTAGCAAATTTAATGCTTAGTTTAATGGAGGCTAGCATATCGAAATATGACGTAGCCAATCGAGGGAAATTTAATTGTGACCTTCCCAATATTCAGCAAACATACTGATGGTGACTATTCCAAACTACAATATAATACCGACTTGTGTTTACGATAATCCCTGTCAATCATTTGACTCCATAACTCTCAAGTTGAAGAAGTTTTCGGTAAAACACCGAATAGCGTCATTTATTGAATTTAATAAGTCGGCACAAAACATCAAGTTTAACGTTTGTTTATTTCACTAGGACTGTTACCCACGTTTGTGACATTAGATTAATGGCAAAAAACTATTATGGATGGATAAATAAATATTACCACTCTACCTTTCTCTCTGCACAGTGAAGAAATACCGCAAATGAAACATCAAAGTAACTTAAAAGCATGTGCCAGTTTGCAATAAAATCTACCATTGTCTGGTTCAGCAGCCAGCTGATTACATATTCGCAATAAATAATGACATTCTGGCCTGCATAATAGCAGCTCATTTGGTATTGAAATAGTTTTGAAAATGTTATGGATTTGGTCATCATTGTCATTGTTCAAGCACTCTAGTCTAGTTCAGAAGTTATAAAAACATCGAAGTCATCAGCTGTCCCTCTTGTATTCGGCATGCCCAATACATCTACTGCCATTCGCGGTTCTGTTGTTGTGCTTATATGTCTGGATCCGTTGTCTATTCAGCAAGGGGCTACATTAGTCG
Organism: Urechis unicinctus; assembly: GCA_034190875.2. Lineage (NCBI taxonomy): Eukaryota > Metazoa > Annelida > Polychaeta > Xenopneusta > Urechidae > Urechis > Urechis unicinctus. The sequence goes on from CM067351.1 coordinate 71,790,175, forward strand.
TATTGCAGTTCTGATCCATAGCTTAAAATCCACAATGTGTCATATTAATACAAGTAAACAGTGGCTTCTGATACGATAAACCAGGCCTGCTTATATCGATTGTTTCATTATCAATGCCATTTCGATAATTATTCTTATCAATAGAACAAGGTCAAAAATTGACCAAGTTACTATGGATTTATCGATATTAAAAAATTTCGTTCGCTGACCTTGATCTTAGTTTACAATCAAGGTCAAAATAAAACCCCTGGGTTCTTTATTTTTTGAGGCCTTTAATTTAAAACATTTATCGGGGAAAAATACATCGAAAATTGCATTCTGTATCGCGAGACTAAAAAAGGGCAACAAACATTGATTAGGATGCTAACCAACGTTGAACATTTATGCTTAACGCTTGCAATTTGATTCAGCTACAATAATCGGTAATTGTTATTAAGATTAAATCATTTTCGAGGGAGATAATTTAAAAATTGTTTTGTTGACCTTGACCTTAGTTTCTGTTCAAGATCAAAACAAAACCCGTAGGTTAAGGCATATTAAATACAGCTTCCATAAAAAAAATTAATTCGAGAATATAATGCAAATTGCGATATGTCAAACAAGACAAACTAATTTAACATATATTTAGAAACTCACCAACGGTCAAATGTCCGAAATCAATAGAGTTATGACCACACTATTACGTCTAAATATTCGTTGATACGTTGTTCTTAATGTGAATGGAAATTGATGGATTATAAATAGTTTGGTGCAGCAAATGTATTTCTTTTATCACCTATCTAAGTATATAGCTAAAATAATTGGCATAAATTTTGCAATTCGGTAATTTGATTACATCGTGTTATTTTTACATATATCAAGGCCAATCTACTTATGCTGCGCAATTAAGTCCGCACACCCATGAAAACTCTGACGGTGGAAATATCCTGAAATAAACATCATCTACAATGCAGTACCAACAAGGAACTGATGATAGATAGTTGTATGTAAATTCATAGTCTCAAGATTAAGGGTTTGCTTGATGTGATGATGATGATGATAATGAAGATGACTGTGATGATGTTGACATTGTGATTACAAGAGAAAATCAACAATGATGTTGGTAGCCAATGCATAGGCCATATGAAGGCACTGTTAGCATTGTTTATGACACAATTAACACTGGAATAGAGAGGTGATTGAAAATAACCTCCGTGCAAACTGTGCGGGGATGCTGGCAGCTACTATAATTTCTGCGGACGTTCGACATCGAGATAGTCCACGCAAACTGCTACACGGGCTACCATAACACGCGAGCTTTACATAATGCATATATAGTTGTAACTTGATAATCGAGATAGCAACAGCAACAGCAAGCCCTTTTTTCGCGGAATTATCTAAAGCCATGTTCTGACAATTTCTAAGCGCAGATGCAAACCTTGTTATGCAGCCAAACATTTCAATCTATCTTTCAGGGGGACTACAAGGTGCCATGTTCCATGCAAGTGTAAAATAAGGTTTATGCCTACGTATACAGTCTAGCGGAATCTATGTTAAGTAATTTAGCGAAACCGAGCTATTATAGATTTGTTTCTTGGACACGGCACGTGAGGAAGAGGGGCGCTTATTACACGACAGACGTATAATAGGCCAGCTGCCTATGAACTGAACAAATAGAAAACATGATATCAATAGATTATCGACCCCAGTACATCAATGTTAGCGAAAGAGAGTAAGGTATCTGGTAAACTACATTATATTAAGGGAGATGCAAATAAGCATTTCAGCGTTTATCAATAAGGAATTCTGACAAGTATCATTCGCAGTTAAAGCTAGTTTGAATGGGACATCGGCAAAAGCACCGCTGTGCCATCTCAGCTGGTCGGTGTATCAGAAACAACTTTAATGTGCATTTGCTCTATCCACTAAGAATGACTTGGGCTGTCCATTGTGCAATTAGGTAATTGTGTTTGCCCGTTCATAGACAGATCTAGTTAATCACGTCCGATGCTTTGTTACATATTGCATTCGTTGATTATGTAAATCGAAATAATCATGGGTCAAATTTACGCAAGGTACCATTGCATCAATCCGCAACAAAATTTATCTGCCCACGCTTAGGTAGCCATGTTTGCTGCCTGCATGATTGTCGGTGCTTTAGAGTGGATTGGCCCTTGTTGACAAAACTCCATGATCTGAGATCTCATTAAAATAATTGACTTGTGCGACACGCATGATTCCGATTAAAATATGC
>CM067351.1:71794907-71849907 GCA_034190875.2 Urechis unicinctus
CCATTGGGTGGTGGTACCTGGACGTCTTCTGTCTTATTCTTCACTATTTGCTTTATGTACAAACTCTCATAGCTAGTTTATTTTAGTGCAATACGATTCTACCCAAACTTACTACGGTACTATGCGTGACTTCTGTCCTATATGTCATTGCCCGAACGACTTGCCCCCTGAGAGGCGCCACTTACTTGCCGTCCATAATATATAAGTTACTATGCAACCTAACGAACCTAATTCACGGCTCAAATGTTAAACGCAACAATTCATTGCAGCGATTTACGAACTGGTTCCTGCATGATCTCAACATCGTTAGATGTGGGGAACCGTTATAATTAGCGATAAGAACGCAAAATTGCATCCATGTCGCGTATATATTGCATGTCCCGATAATGTAGTGTCTGTGTAGATGAAAATCTTTCTATAAAGCCTGAAAAGAGCAACATGTTGCAACTTTTGACGCACCCATGACGGAACGCAAAAAAACGGCCGATTTCGACTTCATAAAATCATAAATTACCACGTCATTATTTTGATAGTTACCACTTTTAGCATTTCACCCCGACCCTTTGTCAACCCGGCCCATGCAGATATGAGCTTGCGATAGACAAATTTCGCTATATTGTGCACATGAGATAGGAAGTTGACAATAAAGAAAAGTGGTTGAGAGTATGAAATACTAGATGGGGATAGGCGTGGGGCTTTGGAATACAGGCACAGTGGGTAGTTAGTCGCGTGTCATGTCCAAAATCAGCATAACATATATCCTGCTATGTCGTCTATGTCCGTTTTCCGATGACAAGAGCCGCTCATTAAAGCTAAGGAGCTCGTTATCAAGCTAATGAATATTCAAATGGCATGGTCGCAGGCTATCGTGTTGGTTTCTAGCAGGGTTGTAGTAAATAGAAATAGCTTTAGTTTCATTAAGCTGGCTTACACGTAGTGCCCATTAGCTTAAGAATCTTAGTGAATGAGAAGATTTGTCGGGTTTAACTGCGCTTAAAGGAGGATAAGTATGTGAGAAGTGTATTGTCAATGTAACATACACATACGCATTGGCTGCTTGAAGCGGCTCAAATTCACGCTGGCATATTTTAACAAGATGTAATTATTGTTTCAACCCGAAAGTGGCTACTAAGGTCTGACTGTTGCTGCCTGTGCATTATACATAATGCGCGCGCAATGTGCAAAGCTTAAACAACAAATATAGAGAATTCTAGCCATATGTTATGTTTGTTCCGTAACTAGGCTACCGTATTGTCTGCGATGCGTACCGTTTTTAAAAGGAATGAGCAAATTATCATTGTGGTAAACGCACCACTTAAATACACCACATTACAACCTATGCAGCTCGCTATTGAGACCATATAATATCCAGATATCATATCAGTGTACAAAATTATAACGGAGTTATGTGTGCATCATCAACATGGGCTAGAAAATCAATCGAGTCATACGATATTCTCCCAAAACATCATACGTTTTAATGACGTTGATCATACGACATCGCACAGTTCACCATGAATCGTAAGAGCACATATATATATATATATATATATATATATATATATATATATATATATATATATATATAGATATATATATATATATATAGAGATAGATATATATACATATATATATATATATATATATAAATCTATATATATATATATATATATATATATATATATATATATATATATATATATAAGTTTATATATATATGTATATATATATATAGTATATATATAAATATATATATATATATATATATATATATATATATATATATAAATATATATATATATATATAAATATATATCATCAGTGCAATATATTCGGATGTATACTAACAAGGTTATAAGGAACATAGCAATAAGTGTGGAGTTAAACGCGTCTCAAGCAACAAGTCAAAGTGGTTATGCTAACGCCATCCTCTCGATTAGTTTTTCTAGGTTGCCTTTCAGCGCCTTTATATATAGTAAATGTACCATTATTGTCAAGTTGAAAGGTTGTTTTCACCATTTTATGTGGTATTTGTTTTTGCGGTTGACCATCGAGCGCAAAACAAGCCTCTTTTCTTCGGATATATTCAGACTTTTGTCTTCATTTGCATTTAGTAGCTTATGGAACCCCTCTCAAATTCCTATTGTATAACCTTTTCTCCCGCTTGTAGTTTAATACAGATAGTCTATTTCATAAATGTAGGGTTTATATCAGCTATACATAAACACCCCCGGGGCATTCTTGTACGTCTGTTCTGCTATTTTGTGTCGATTTGACGCTCTATTGAAAGAGAGCAATGTTCACTTATTTGCACAAAATAAGACTGCTAATATCTTTGGAATGGCTTTGATCGTCGACTGGGTGATCAATATGCTCTTTTATGGCAAGAATATCAATCTTTAGATTTTAACCCTTGCCAGTAACATCGACAGAAATACGCAAGCAAGTAGCTTTACTTAATTTGCCGTTCGTATTCGCTTAATGCTCCGGATAATAAAGACGGAGAGCTTAATCGGCTCTCCTTCCAGTCCAATCATGCATGTTTGATATCGAATAACTTTATGACTAAGGTAAAAGAAGGCGTAATGTTAGTTTAGCATTAATTGGTTGTTTTCCTACATTACGTTTATTTTGCTGCAAAAGTGTAAATCTCTTAAATATATAATGCTCGCCTGATAGGGTTCGCCAAACAGTATTATACTCGAGGGGAAAACAATGATGATAAATTTTCGCCATGTCGAATGTTAATATCTAGCTCTAATGTTCAAGACATAAATGTTCTGAGTTTCCGTGGGGTACATGTGTAATATGTGTAAATTATAGCATTTAATGCCTCGTTGTGGAAGTAACACCTCTTAATCACAGGAAATATCGTAATAAATATAACTGTTATCTACATCAATGCATCTGATAATCTTCATTTTATGTAGACCAAAGCGCATTAGATGTGTTGCTTTTGGCATAATTATTTCTGGTCAAGGTAATGGTCAGTACCAATAATTAATACAACGCTCGTACAGCCACCAGCGAAATATTAAACACTTTACAGTTCAAAGATATCGGAATCGTGCATATGAAGACTCAAAAATTACATATTCATATGAGGGCGCTCAAACAAAATATTTGTTAAATAATACGTCAGAACTGTATCATTATCTTATATTTGGGTGTGGAGAAAAATACTCCTGTTGTGGCATAAGTTCACGTCCAAAGCATATATCATAAAGCTATCTAGCATAATTATGTCATAAACATAGTCATCGTCTTTTTCTCTCGTTTTCAATACAACACTTCAGACCAGTTTGTAGCCCCGTCATGCGCCGTAATAGTTGACCAATTGTCTTTCGTGTCAAACGCTAATGTCTGCCGGCGCATGGAACTTTTGATATTAAAAGGGTATAAAACAATCATTTTATAGAATATTGGGGCTGATACTGAAAGCTGAAAGTTTACTTTGTTTAAGGGTATGTACATGCGTTGTTAATAAGTAATGACATATGTTACCTAGGATGTATCCGCATGTTAAGCGATTTATTCACAATCGGTCTCCAGCTAAGCCTTCACCTTCAGTGCGATGACATCATCAACGTTGCATCCGTATGCTGCAAGAACTACTAGCTTGACGCTTTGTAAGTTACTGAGAACAACCAAACGAAACGAAGGGTAGTTTTCTCCAAAATATTGATGGTGCTAAGTCTTTTCCAAGCCGTACAACAAAGGTCAATCTCCTACTTAAAGGTAGTGCCACTAAACCGACATATTTAACCTTCGAGTTTGCACCTCAAAGACTTCATGCTTGATTTTAGTCATTCTTGTCAGCATCCCTCTGGTCTTAGTAAATAAATTCGTCCATGAATAACTTTAAAGAGATATTCCGAACAATCTCCGTTCCAATACAAAACTTCATTATAGTATCATTCGACCAAACCGCATCACATCAGAATCACGTATCCAAAGAACTGCATATTTTTGCCTAATACATGAATTAATGCCTGCTTACGCTATTGGTATGACCCTAATGTAATCATTTACACATGCTAACTATATTGCTTACTATTGTTAATAACCTTAATACGGGCATTTAGGCATGCTTACTCTTTTTCCTGCTATTGTTATTAACACTAATACACTCATTTAGGCATGCCTACTCTATTCCTTGCTATTGTTATTAACATTAATACACTCTTTCGGCATGCTTACTCTATTGCTTACTGATGTTATTAATACTAATACACTCATTTAGGCATGCTAACTGTATTGCTTGCTATTGTTAATAATACTAATACGCTTATTTAGGCATGCTTACACCATTCCTTGCTGTTGTTATTAACAATAATACACTCATTTAGGCATGCTAACTCAATTGCTTACTATTGTTACTTACCCAGACAGAGGCTCGTGGTTTATAGTAGTATGTTCGTAAAGTGGCCGAAACCTTGTGACGGAACAGCACCTCTTCTGTCGTACTGTTTCTTGAACATATGTATTTGCCATTGCAATATATTGTGATATGCGATCATGTGCTCGGCTATATTATCCACCCTCTTCTTATTATTGGTCAACTGCAAAGTAACGTTGAAATGTCCGATACGTTTTAAACGACACACGATAGAGACGTGTGATTCTATTCGTTTCCGGTTAGTTCGATTGTGAGGCCACAATCAGGAAGCACTAATGAAACTCAAAACGGAAGGGCAGTTAACAGTATTAGTTTACTCCACCTTAATCCTGTTTAGGTTCGTCAGTGGTTTTAGATATTGAAACATCCGATAATTTCGAGGCTTACTGGCCGTCGCGTCGTGACAGGGACTGATAAATTACCTTCAACGCGAACGTTGTTCTCATATATTTAACACGTATTCACAAGATGTTTCTAAGTGATGTAGAAACTATAATAAATAGAGATATTCAGAAAAGGGGACATGTTACAAATGATTATCTCTAAATAATTGACTCAATTATCTACAAAATGTTAAAGGTGGGTGAAAAGGGGTTATTTTTGTTCTAAAATTGTGGCAATGGACTCTCTGAAAACGCTATTTATCTCTGATGTTGTCTCTTGCATGATATTCTGTCTGTAGAGTCATGTCTTTCTTGCACGTACAGCTTGCCTCACGATAGTTTGTGTTTATTCATGACTAAGCGTGGCATTATTTAGAATAACGGTGAAACACTAAACAAGTGACGCATTACTTACCCGATTAGACAAGCGACATATATTACCCCTGGTGACAGAGTCGATACATTAGAGCTTTGCATCGAATTTGAGAGCTTGTTGTCAATATAAGAAATGAATGCCCATCAAGTACGAAACATTGTTTGGGCAACAATTTCACCACTCATTGTTAACTGTATTATGTAGAAACATCAATTTACATAGCGCTGATAGCCTCCAAAACTTAAGATATTGTACTTTGAGTAATTGTTTACTTACATGTATTCATATATGATATATTTAGAGTATTTGCAAGTCATATTACTTCTGTTGGGGAACTCTGGCATACCCTCTTGACGTATCGTTTTACTCTATCAAATTGACACGTTTAGAAATGCCATTCGCAGACTGGTAACTATCCGTACCCTCACCTTGGTGTTACGCCATTTTTTTCCAAACTTGTCTACGTCTCATCGATTTATAGATGCAACTACACCCGAAGTATTATCCACTATCATGTCTGGTTGGATTGTGGTGATAGGCGCATCAGTTAAATTAAAGCTGGGCAGTTCCGTTTAGACAGCATGACTCATTTGCGTGTTTGGCGATGTAACGTTTGGAGTATTAAGTATAATTGGGGACCCTTTGTCCAATATTGAAATTGGGGATTATGTTTGAGTGGCAATTGACAGATCCAATTTCATGCATCCGACGCGTTGCTCCATATTGGATTCGTTAATGGTATCGTTACCGGATATGCCCATCAAATGATCGTGACTTCATGCAGACAAAGTGCAACTAAGGAAATATTACTGTTCATCAGCGGTCAGTATGCGATTTAATCCAATGAATGACATTGCGTCCTTACTTGTAGCTTTGCTTTAATCACAGTTCGTTCATTTGGCTTGTCGATACGATAGTCTTCGATTTACCGCTTTAATTTGATACTTAATAACGAATAAAATTGCTGGAAACATACGTCTGTAGTGCAATATAACATCCTTGGTTAAAAGCAAGTGTTATTGGGCTCGATATATTCCCCTTTTCGTGCATGGAGTCACCGTCATTTGATAGGCATATCCTGCTGAGAGTCAATAAATGAATATAGAACAAACAGTCGGATGTGTCTAATCAAACCTGACAATGGCAAGGCAAACATTATACCAATGTCAAAATGGATAACCGGAGAATCCCTGAATACAACAAACACATAAAGGCTATTTTAGGTCAAACCGACCAAAGCTTCGACCTAACCGACGCGCTAATTTAACAAAACAGCATAGTAAGCAATATTTCCAGTGCGGTTGCATGCAGATCAACGTACCAATAAACCACATATTTGAGACCTGGTGAAATAATGTGATATTAGGTGCCGTAGGCTAGATAAAAGGATGTTCAATTTGTGGATGCTTGATGAAAACATTTCATAACATCACGTGGCATCTGGCTGAGGCAGCGGATGGTGATCCGGCAGCCATTGTCATTCCTGACGGGTATTCGAGATAAGCAGATAAATTGAGAATAAGGCACTCATTTATCCTGACAGTGTTCAGAACCATGGGTGTAAGTCATTGCGAATCTAATAGTGCTGAGAAAATTAATGTGTAGATTATCTGTACATAAGGAAATATTGTCACATTCTTCGCAATCTGAATTGACAGCTAAAACCACAATTCTATCGACATAAAACTAATATGTACTAAATATAACTGCTTCAAATACATGATTAGCAAAAACTATGGCGTGTTGAAGTTAATTTGACCTCATGTAAGGATTTATCAAAAAGTTCAAATGCTGTTATGATGCACCACTTTGCTCTGTATTAAACATTTGAGCTACGATTCTTAACTTGATATCATGCTATGGGAGCAGATATAACGTTCTTCTGTTTCCAGAAACCTACCTCATGCTCATGTCTCAGTCACAAAAGATGAAGCTCTAATATGCAACATTCCATTAGTGAGCGTAGAGTCAGTTAATTGACAAAGGTACATCCAAACTGCTGATCATCTGTAAACGTGTAAGCCATGTGGTTTATACCTTAAGTAGAAGATTGTATAACAGCTACGTACTTCGATATTGCCAACTTATATATCGCTCACCCAATCCTGTTGCGGAGCATCCCAGTAGGGACATGTCAGCGACATGAAGACCCAGTTTACATACCTTTTTTCAGTACTGGGCGGAATGCTCCGAAAGGGCTTTGCAAATATATAAAATAATACGTAGTAAGAAGGCTCAGAAACAACAACTAATCTTTATGTGAGTGATGAGGTGCTGATTAGTGCGAAAGTTATGTACGAATAACGCATATCGGAGCGGGTGTTGCCCACCTTCTATTATATTATATCATAATGCATGGGAGACAACAAATCATGATGTCCGAACTCGAGTGCCTGTGGTAGCAGGTACCATCATCGCACTGGTGGGACAGTGGTCAAACTCATTAACGGCTTTATTCGGGCGTATCTTGTGACTTTACGATGCAAACAGTGTCTATTATGGCGATAATGTTGAATACTGGATGGCAGGGCTTACAAAAAAATGTAGTGTCATATCCCAATGTGGCTACAGCAACATAAGGTTTGACCTAAAGATTATAGTACAAGGATAGAAGAAGTACCATTGATAAATACTTGGAAATTGGTAATGAAATGTTACCAACAAGGCCAGACTAAATGAACGGTATGTGTTCTTCTGTTACAATTGCATAATCTTTCAAACAAATGATGCCATTGTGCGAAACTTGTTTCTGAACACTCTGTAATCCGTAGAGCTCATGGGAGTTAACTGAAGATCGGAAGGCAGGCCCTTGTCTAACCTTAACCAGTTCTCAGGTATTGCCAAGGAACGTCTTAATTATGCGGCTTTCTATGAATTGACACTAGCGTCTGTGCAGCAGCATCTTAACTGTGATGGTAATTGCTCTGCTGTCAGCAGGACATGACAGTCAGCGAGTATTTTAGTGATCGTTTGAATCAATGCTGCAACCATTGATGAGGCTTATCTGTTCCGCCACCAGCAATATTAAGCTTGCGCAAATTAAGCAAGTAAGCAATATTGAGCTTCGTTGGTGCTTCATATTTATTTAAGACCTTGCAATCTGACATGACATGCACATAATTGCACGTCTGTATTGTGTATCATATAAAACTTTCAGGCATACTTACTTAGTTAAGGATGTTACTGATTATAAAAGCTTTCCTTGCGAGGTAAACGTGGATGATCCCACACACGAATATTGTACAGCAAAATATATTGCGAAAGCAAGTACATTAGCGGTAGGTAGGTCACATCGCCTTATGCCTGGAAGAGAGAAGTTGCGTCATGAATTGTCGTCCTTCTGAGGAAAGTTGTGAATCACAAGCATCTGTTGGTTGAATTTAAAAATTCATTTAAGTAATGATGCATGCATTTAGCATCAACTTAAATATACAGCTGTCGGGTCAAATGTAAATAGGCTAAAATTCCATATTGTGACGTGGATTGATCGAAATTGTGAGCCAGTTCCCCTTGCATGTCAGTATTGACCAACAGTATTTAAATCACACATCATATATTTAAGGTATAAAGTCAGTGTTTCAAAAACCATGGGGAAGTAATTCTTCAAATATCTTTCAGTGAGTACTCACCTGACAACATAACCAATAAATTGAAATAGTCTGGAGTCATAGCCAGACACCTCGAATGCCATCAAACCAAGAGTAACATCCAAATGAGAGAACAAGTTGTGTAAGGAGCGCTGCCCCTACTAATAAGAAAGTTCCTCTCCGTACCTTTGACAACTAAGTGTGCAACACGCAAGACGGCCACAAGACGTCCACGTATTGCTTCTATCACTGCAGTGTTTGATCGTAGGCAGACGCATTTTTAGTGATCATCTGCCAGTCGAATCATTTAATAGACTGTAGCATTATTTGATAACGGATTAGGTGTTACACAAAGATTGTGAAGTTTCGAAGCTGTTCTATCATTGAGTGGTCGAACCTAATGTCTAGCAAGAGATATTTTCGATGACAGATTATCTCACCATTATGCTAAATGATAACCATTTCGTTAATGATATGAAGAAGGCACTATATGATGACGATGATGATGATGATGATGATGATGATGATGATGACGACGACGACGACGATGATGATGATGATGATGATGATGATGATGATGATGATGATGATGATGATGATGATGATGATGATGAAATCTCTTTCCAACCCGAAGTAGGTTGACTATATAGCGGCACATTCCTTTTGCTACTTGATTTATAGTAAGCTTTATGGTTCAGGGTGTGCTTTTTAGAATAGACCATTCTCGTATTAAGTAGGGACATTGACAATCCGTATCTTCATGACGATCTAAAATATCGGTGCATATTATGATTATTGAAACCCGAAAAATATCCCGTGCAATCACGTGGCTGTAATTCAACAACAGAAGTCAAGAAGTGCTTCTTCTCTAACAAGGTATCGGCATAGCAGCGTAGAGTTACATGACTTCCAATCGGATTTTCTCTGTAACCAGACACACTAATCTAATTTACTAAGATTTCCTATGGCCAAAAGAGAATATTCGAGGCTTTGTATATGTAAACATGAGACATGAATTGGAATTAATTAGGGGATAGATGGCAGTGCGGGAATAGTATATACCGCGTACCCTCCAAAACGTGAAGTGACGGTCTCTAGTACGTGTTTAACTTATCAACCTACGGATTACGTAGATGTCAAGGTTTTATCAGTAACCCCCATTAATTAACCAACTCAGAAAAAATCCTCCTACACTCTTATGTCCGCTCAAACCACAAAAGTAACAAACAGCACTTATGTATAACTGTTCAATTATGAGTTGAAAAAACTCCGCATGAACGCTGTCTATAATGCCTTTTGGAATAGGACCCGGATCAATTGCAACATGTTATCAGGAAATGACGGTTTGAAGGAGACAACTAAAACCAACCCATCTATAATGTGTCAGACACCGAAATCATAATATCGACTTCCTCTTGTCTACATACCGCCTTTTCAACGTCCAATAAAGGCGCGATTAATCTATGAAGAGGACCCGTAATCTTTAATGAAAAGACTACTATATACCAGGCAATACCTAACAGTCTGTAGTTCAGGGAGTGGATTGCGAGCATGGCTCAGAGGTTTTTGGTTACGATTAGTTATGTCCATTTATTCCAAAATTTTGGTGGCCAATAAACGATGGGGCATTTTAACTTGTATTGGTGGTACGTTTGTAATCGTATCGGGCGCTAAATTGCTGATATTATGCAGGTAAAGCGAACTGGTTGCTGAACAGGACATGTGACAGATGCAATGGGACAATATATTGTCTGATTTAAGATGAAAACACCAAATTAGCACATATAAAGTTTAAGGATACGCAACCACATGGTGATACTTAAAAAAATACCACGGACGGTATATGAGTCACAATCGTGTACAATACTATTGCGCACTGTTTAATTAATCAGATTACACTTGTGTAAGTCGGGGATTTGGATTATCAGTTAGGTAAGAAGAGTTTGTAACTCAAATTCGAAATGAAAGGCAACATGTCAAACCAACCATTGAGTCTCTGACATCGATCCATACTAATGGCAAGGTTTATTCGTCAGGCAAAATGCAACTCTGGTGTTTGATATCATCTATTAAAAGGATGGCATCTAGCGATGGTGATCGATAGTGATAATTGTGATGTTTGAACAAGTTTCATTAAGTGCCAGCGCCTAAGTGACACCTTATAAAAGAAGGTGCCATCCTTTAAGTTAAGCTTAATTAGTTTATTGCAAACACAAATCGTTGGACACATCGGCTCTTTGACGACAGCCATCGACCGTAGTTGACAACTATGTGTCGAAATCCCGCGTTGGATGATCAAAGTTGTCCAACATGCGTCTCATTTGGTACATTCGTCCAACCGCAAACTTCTAGGGTCATCATCCAGCAACGATTATGCATAAAAATGCAACTGCATATGATTTATTCATGTCCCAAGGGCATCACAGTGGTTCGTGTCGTTAGCCATCAGCGAGTCTCCGTCCGTGTGATAGATGGTTTTTCCCCCGAAGCCAAGTGGTTTAACCAGTATGCATCCGTTCATGTTGTCAAGTAGTTTTTTGATTGATTCCTTATGCACGACACCCTACAAAATGAGGTCATGTACGATACAATTGAACCAAGGGATATATTTATTGAAGACGAATTACGACTTACGTAGCAAACTCAAGGTACAGGTACATGTGTAAGGATTTGTCTTGCCATTGACTTTTGTTTTCTCACTCAAATCCAGATTTTAAGATCCATAATAAAATGTTGGCATGATACAATATGTTTGCAATAGAAACATCGCTGTTTTATCCATGACCTAGCTTGCAAAATAAATGATCTAGCAGAAAACAGCACCTTTTTTCAGAGACGATAGGATACCGCAACAAGGCATGTCAGGAAACAGCGAAATGATCGACTCGGCGTCATACAATGCAGTCATGTGGAAATTTGAAATGAAAAATATTATGGAACACAATATAATTGAGATCAAACTTTTATGCTTAGACGAAAAAAGTCCGAAAGTGTACGCACCTAAAGGCGAACACTTAAACATATTCAAGCTAAGAACCGACGGCTTGATAATAATTCAGCCGATGTCATCAATATCTAAAAAGCAAAATAATTGATATTACTTATCTGGTCAGTGACCGTAGCATGACGCGTGTGCAGATTGAATGTAAAGGAGTGTGTTTTTGACCTCCCACGCCTCGTGCTTTACGTCACGACAATGATCCGCTAACAACACTTCACTTAAGAACTGAAGGTTCTAAGAAACTCCAAAGAACCTCACACGCCAAGCTACATTTCCCCTCTACTTACTTTGATACCATGCCAAAGTGCTGTGCACTGATGGAACCTACGTTTTGTACGTACTCCACACACCTGGCCAGCTCCGGCAACACATCTACACTGAATATTTATTTTGCAAAGATTAATGCAGTATGATCTAGTGATCGATATCCTGCAACAGCAAACGATTGTTTATTGTTGATGGTGTTTTATTGCTAGATACCTTGTTTTCCGAAAATAACAGGATTATTACTTATGGTGTCATAGATTACATTGACGTTGGATAGCTTGATGCTGGTTAACTTGTGCTCTCAGCATTATCCATGGAGGATTGCGGCCTGGCATTTCAAGTAATCACTATTACGTCGACCTTATAGACCTATAGCACAATCAGACTTGGTCTAGCGGTGAGTTACACATTGAGTCCAATTATTGATGCCATGGATGAAATAAGTTTGATTTAATCTTGCTGGTCACACCAGAATGCTTACAATGTTGCGCTGTGTTTTGCGATAACAGATGCCTCTGTTACACATGAATGCACCTGTCTTGTGTAAACGTGATTTCACTCAACTCGAATTCGGTGGGTTACGCGCTGTACAATACGTAAAACGCCCAAAACGACGCAATGAAACCAAACTCAGGCTCTATGTAAAACCGAAATCGATCACTTTGGGAATCTTTAACCAAAAATGCTGTCACGAGAGCAAGATGTAGCAAGTGTGCAAATGCTTCTTTTAATGGATATAGAAACATGGCGCAGCCAATCAAGGGAAATGTAACAGCGACCTTGCCAATATTCTGCAAGCATACAGATAGTGACTATTCCAAACTACAATATACTATCGACAACTTGCGTTAAAGATTAGCCCAGTGAATCATTAGACTCCATAACTGCCTCCGAGTTGCCTATAAAACACCGAATAGCCCCATTTATTGCCTTTAAAAAGCCGGTATAAAACATCAAGTTAACCATTTGTATAGTTCACTAAGACTGTAACCACGTTTGTGACATTATATTAACTATGAAAAACTATTATGGAAGGGGCAGGCATATTTAAATATTGCCACTCAACCTTATCTTCTGCACAGTGAAGCAATACAGCAAATAAAACAATAAAGACATGTAACTTAAGAGCATGCACCAGTTTGCAATAAAATCTACCACTGGCTGATTCAGAAGCCAACTGATTTCGTATTCGCAGTAAATAATGACATCCTGGTCTGCATAATAGCAGCTCATTTGGTATTAAAATAGTTTCGAACATTCGTTCTGTACGCAATGGCAAATACGACGGTCTCAACTACAAAGCAAACTATCTAATCGCCTGTGCAAACAGATGCATCCTACGATATCTGAGCTTTTTATGGATTAGGTCATCATTGGCATTGTTCATGCACTGAACACTCCCGTCCAGATCAGAAGCTATAGAAAATGTCTTAGTCATCAGCGGTCGCTTTTGTATTCGGCATGCCCAATGGATAAATCGCGGTTCTGTTGCTGTGCTTATTGATAGGACTGGATCGTTGTCTATTCAGCTGGTAGCTACATTAGTCGTATTGTAGTTCTGATCCATAGCTTAAAATCCACAATGTGTCATATTGATACAAGTTAACAGTGGCTTCTGATACTAAATCGATTGTTAAGATAAATCATCGTATTGACATATGCGACCAGTATCTGCTGCTAAATCGTGTTGTTCCTATTACTTTCGACAACGGCAGTATGCACATCGCATTAGTGTCGCAGAGCAGCCGTCCTTGCGTCAATTGAATATGCACAGCAAATGTTCATTTCCGTTTAAATAAGTAGACAGTAATTATATTGCTTGGCAGTAAATACTACGGATATTTTTATAGAAATCACACAAGTTGAAGGTCTATGTAGAAGCGGACCTTAAACTAATTGTTTTATTATAAAGGTGCACAAGCATATTCAACCCATGGTATAGTGAATTGCAATCCTGGTGCACGAGGCTGATTACGCTTTATCTAGCCGTAACCTTGTCAATGTAACTACTGCATCCTTGAATAGGAAAATGCCATTAGCCCATATTAGTTTGTATAATACATCGCTTTTAAGTTGTTAACTTGGCGTTCATGTTGCGAAATATTAAGGGTTTCCTAAGCAAATCAATAGCGGACTTCGCGTTTTATACCCTGGTGTGTTGCTGCCATTTATGCAATCGATGCCAGTTATTGACCTTAAGTTGCATTGACATGACAAATGTGAAGGGAACTGCCTATGTAATACCCAGCATAGACCTTTCGAATCTTGGATCCCCAGCTTTCAATCACAGTTTAAGCATCATATAACATACAACTGCTATTATTGTGAGGAAACCAATAGAAATGGTTGAGAGAAAGCCTAATTCAAGCATCATACAAAGCGGAACTGGTTTCAAAACCTTTTCCATCCGATTGCTTTTATCATATTGCTTGTGATGAGTATGTACGTTTTTATTCTGCATTAGTACCCGCAATGATCAATGCCAATAGTTCACAGTGGTGAGGCTACAATGGGGTTGTTCGTATTAGAGTCACTGTGAGCTACATATGACATACATATCGACATCCTTATATAACCCCTGAATATTCGGCACAATTATTTTGTACGCGCCAGTATAATTAAAGACTTGTTCCAACACAGTGTCGTTGGTTGCAAATTAACGACGTGGGTGTCGATAGCGATATAATTGCTTCATCAACTTGCTGTTCATTTCATCGGCAATGTGGAGTGGAGTTATACTGTTTTCTCGGATGGTTTTTTTCCGCGACGGGAAATTGACTGATCATATAGTTAGGTTGCTATGCTGCAGTCCAAGGCATATATCGTAGACCCTTTGGTACATCAGCTTGAGTCACTCACGCGTTTTGCCTTTTAGAATTATTTTATGCTGGACTCAGATATGAGAGGTGAGCATCAACTACTACAAGAAGCGCATGGGTACATGGGAGAACTTGGCGAACTATATCAGGAAGTTTAAAATTTTTCCCCGAAAAAGGACCACAATTGACGAAGTTAATATGGATTTATCGATTATCTAAAATTTCGTTCGATGACCTTGACCTTAGTTTACAATCAAGGTCAATATAAAATCCCTGGGTTTCTTTATTTCTTTGAGGCCTTCAATTTAAAGAACTTGAATTCGCGAGACTAAAAAAGGTCAACAAAAATTGATTAGGATGCAACAAAAACATTGCTTGCATTTGATTTAGCAGCAATAATTGGTAATTGTTATTATGATGGAATCATTTTCAAGGGAGATAATGATGATTTAAAAATTGATTTGATGACCTTGACCTTAGTTTCTGTTCAAGATCAAAACAAATCCTGTAGGTTTTAGCATATCAGATACAGCTTCCATAAAAAAAATATTTCGAGAATATATAGCAAATTGCGATATGTGCCACAAGACCAACAAATTTAACATATATGGTCAAAAGTCAGAAATCGAGAGAGTTATGACTATAGTATTAATACTAAATATTCGTTGATACGTTGTTCTTAGTGTGAATGGAAATTGATAGATTATAAATAGCTTATAGCACCTATCTATGTATATAGCTAAAAATAATTGCCATAAATTGAGCAAATCGGTAATTTGATTACACCGTTTTTCATACATATATCAACCCAGTGGGCACAACACGTGGAATCCACGTGGTAAATACGTGGAGAAACTGGTGTAATTCACGTAGATAATACGCGTAAAAGGCAAGTTGAATTCACGTGGATATGGACACGTGGAAAACACGTGTGCTCTTCCACCTAAATTCAACGATACAAAATATCTGTATTCAGGTGGTTTTTACTTCCTCTTTAGTAAATTTTTTGTTTTTTAATATATTTCACAAGATCATTGAACCAAGTACATTTATTTCTCAGAAATATCCAACTATAAGTGCTACATGATTTAAAATAAAAATATTAAACATGTTTTAAACATTACGAGCAAATGTCAACATACAAAGGCAACAAATTAGTGGAAAAAGGCAGGTTTGTTCATGAAACACATTAAACCGGTCACTACATGCATGAGCATCATGAATATACACAGATATAACATGATTTACTTTCACCCTAATAAAATGCAAATTATAAAATGTACTGAAATGCAAAACCGAATTTTTGTTATCGCATTTTGATGATAATTTTTAAGTGACTTTCTGGGTGACGTCACCTAATTGACACAAATCAGTCAAATTCGTCTGGGTAAATGGCTTTCATCAGTAAGCCACTAAACGAAAGTGAGTGAATGAGTTTGATGACTTCATACAGGAAAGTCTGCGAGTTTGATCGGTAATATCTCGGCAACCAGTTATGACATCTCAGTCATACTGTTGTCAAAATGTCACAAAATCATCTTCATAATTAGATGACAACACAAATTTGAATTTTGCATGTAAGTGCCTCTTTAAGTAAACTATCTAGTCAAATCTATGAAAAATATAAATGTGTGAGTAAATCAACAATCATTACCAATAGGCAATATTTAAACTTCTCTTGGGTGCATTCCTTAGTCGGTTGGCTAGAAAGACATTAACAGCAGCCTCGGTGAACCCATAACTCTTCACTACACTTTCTGCACAGTACAACGAGGACAATATAAGCTATCTAATTTCATACATCGTACAACTGACTTTCATTATTTATTGTGTATCATTAAAATCAAAAACTATCCTGGACTTCCAAGTAATTAGCCAATGGTGAACCTACCGACAATTAATTTGCAGAGTGCCATTTTCTCAAAGCTGGCTTTGTCACCTGACCCGTTCATGTTAAGCTTGCACTGCGAGGAATTAGTGATTAATCTGCAAGCAATATGTCTGAATGAATACAATTGGTGCATGAAAATTTCTTAAACATTGCCAATTCAGACAAAATGCATAAGTGCAAGTTGTTTGGATCATGGATTTACATCATATACATAGAGAATCTAACCTGCTTGTCAAATCGTTCATCGTATCCCGGACAATGCACAATGATTTTCATACATTTCTGAAACTGACACAAAAATGTGACATTTGGAAAATATTTCATTGCTGTTTATTAGATCTAATGCCCACTCCTCCTTGAAAAAACTGCAATTTTACATACCCACAAATTCTTTCTCTGGTTGCTCATTTAAATGTTGAAGTTCCTCAGTGCTGTTCATCTGCACAGCTTCAGGAAGCATTTTGCCACTATCGGCCAGCTCTCTCCTCTCCTGCCTGTTCAGTATATCCCTGATTTGCAGAGGCAGGAGAGGCAGCGCTCCTGAAAACCTGTGCACAAACAAATTATGCAGTGTTCAATTACTATGCTGCTGACTACAAACTCATAAATAATACCTTTCTCAATAGCAGCATTAAAACAGAGAAAATATTTAAAGAAAATATTCACAAATGGGCACTTATGTTGAAGGAAAACCATCATTGCTCAACCGACGACTGCTAGAATGAGTGACAGATGAGCCATGACTGTGGGACTGAGTGACAAATGAGCGATGACGACCGTGTGGAACGGATTGACTGATGAACGATTACTGTGAGATGGACTGACAGTAGCCCTACAAGACGTCTGGTATAAATTCATGTTACCGTTACACCAGAGCTAGACTGACAGATGAACGATGACTGTGAGATGGACTGACAGATGAACGATGACTGTGAGATGAACTGACAGATGAACGATGACTGTGAGATGGAGGAACAGTCAACAGATGAACCATGGCGTGTGTATAAGATGGTTGTGGTGTATTTAGGAGCAAGCCTCCAAAAAACCACGAGGCGTGCCTACAGCCTTTCCGCTGCATTTAACTAGCTGCAACGGCTGGCACTTTGCTGAGAGCGATAATACAGGTTTCATGCACCAATGAGCATAAAATCATAAACCATGAAGACATTATATACGGCAAGCAGTTTTTGTACAGCTACTTGAGTAAACTTATTTTCATTGACAGAATAACATTTGAATATGACTCACTTGTAAACTTAGAAACTGTCAAAAATATAGCAAATGAATTCTCAACTTTCCAAAACTGCAGCAAATCGCGCCTATCAGCGGTTAGCGGTTAACCCCCGGTGGGGTCTCCACCACGGACCAGCAGGTCACGGGTTCGAACCTCGCCTACGTTTGGAGAGTATCTCACCTGAATTTCGACTCATTATTCCAGGAGACCCCTGTCACGATAGTAACTAAGCAGATGAAAGCCAACAACCGTCATCATCCCAAGAGCTCATTGATCGATAGCACCAAAAGTTGTGAAACCCACTATATATCTTGGCATATCTAGCACAAGCCTAGCTGGGGCTGTCAGGTTAACACATGGCCATATTTCTGGTATAAACTGAAAAAAAGAATATTTAAATAATAATTTACAAATGGGTCCTAAAATACACGTCTTTTCCACGTGTTTTTGACACGTCAATTCCACGTGATTAATACTCGTGGAATCCACGTGGATATCACGTGAAAACACGTGGATCCACCAATTCACCAAAAATCCACATGATTTTCACGTGGATTCCACGTGTTGTGCCCACTGGGAAGGCCAATCTACTTATGCTGCGCAATAAAGTCCGCACACCCATAAATACTCTGACGGTGGAAATATCATGAAATAAGCATCATCTACATTGCAGTACCGACAATGAACTCACGAAAGATGATTGTATTGAAAATTCATAGGTTCAAGATTAAGAGATTTTATTGATGTGATGATGATGACGATGACGAGGATGATGATGACTGTGATGATGACGGCATCATAACTACAAGAGAAAATTAACAATGATGATGGTAGCCAATGCATTGGCCATATGATTGTTATAACGATGTTTCAAAGGGTAAGGTAGATAATGATGTTGATGATGATGATGTTTATGGTGATGATGGTGTCAATGATGATGATACCATCATAACCACGATCAGGAAAATTAAATGATATAAAAACCGTCAACGATTCGAAGAGAGGATTATGTATTTTGTACTCAATCATCATCCAACTGGAATGTAATTTTTCAAACTTCATCATCATCATCATCATCATCATCATTATCATGATCGTGGTCTTCTTAATCGCCATGTTCATCATCTTCACTGTCATGATCATAGTTATCATCATAAACACGATCTACATCATATACATTGTTATGAGTATCCTAACATCATTGCCATGATCATCATCCGAATCATAACCTCAATCATAATCATCCTAACCATCATTATTACCATCACATAGTTTCAACCGTAACCATGATCACCACCAGAATAAACACAGCATCTTTGTCTTCTCCATCGTTCAGACAACGATTTTATTACTCATATCCAACGCACAACCAATATGAAAATGTTAAACAAATGCATGTGATTTCTTGTACTACATCTTGCGCTTTCCATTAATGTGCCAGCGAGGAGATAATGCAATACGCAGTAGTACTGATCATTATCATGCCGAAGATTATGATGGAAAAAGGTGTATCGCCTGTATGCACCTAATGTACTTCTTGCTAAATCAATCAGAAGTTAAGTTGAAACTTTATAAGCGGCGATCTTTGCACATCACATTGTGTAGGCTGCCGTTAACAAACCAGTTAAAACCCAGCCGAAAGCGACATCGGATGATGTTTATTTACTTTTTCGCTGACCGTTACCTTAGCTTGGGATGAAGGTCAAAACAAAACCTTAATGGTTCTGTGCATCAATGAGGCCGACCATTTAAAATTCACATTCGGAAAAATGTATCGCGTGCCAAAAAGTGCACCAACATACATACTTACATACATACATACATACATACATACATACATACATACATACATACATACATACATACATACATACATACATACATACACATACATACATACATACATACATACATACATACATACATACATACATACATACATACATACACATACATACATACATACATACATACATACATACATACATACATACATACATACATACATACATACATACATACATACATACATACATACATACATACATACATACATACATACAAACATCACACATACATACATATATACATACATACCAGAGTTTCTATTCTGCACGGGGTACCTTTCATGATTTATCAAATCAGTGAGTCTGATAACCACGTAAATCTGATTGAAAGTGGGGTAACACCGCGCTCATCCGAGGAAACAACATTTGTGGCAGCCATGCCATCTCTTCCGGGGAGACGCCACATGCAATGTTGCCGTTATTCAATTGCAACCACGGGATTGCACAAAGCATTAAAGAAGCGAATTTCATTGTGCCGATTAGTCAGGTTCCAACACGAGTTCGTGACCTCAGCTGTGATGCTAAGCTGCATCAAACACTTGTGTAGGCCTGTTACAGTCGTTAGCTTGATAAGAACGTCAATAGTGTGGCAAAGCATTCGATTGTGATCAATCTCACAGAACTGGATGGCTAAGATATCATATGTTGATAGACAATGCGGTACGTCATAACAGCAATCGGCCCATGCTTTCATTTTCTTGGGTCACATTATTCGTGTCACATTAAAGTAGTACATTTCTAGATTTTTCCAAATATTATCTAGTGTGGTTTTCGTTTTCACAGAAAAGACGTATATAGGGGTACCCCTTTGAACGGAATGTGATATGCCGCCATACGTTAACGAACCGGCCATGTTGGTTATCTTCCTTGACAACCATTATATCATTTGTCATCTTATTCACGGCAACCACATTCGTCAAGTGCATACAGTTATAACAGTTTAGCATTGGGGAGGAACTGTCCAACTATTTCGATTCATCATCGTCACAATATTTGTTCCGACCTTGTTACTTTTGACCACACAGCATCGTTCAGACAACGATTTTATTACTCATATCCAACGCACAACCAATATGAAAATGTTAAACAAATGCATGTGATTTCTTGTACTACATCTTGCGCTTTCCATTAATGTGCCGGCTAATGCAATAATGTATTATGCCAAAGGAGAGACTTAAGGTTCTCTGCAGCATCATCGACCTTCCCAGAACAAGAGAAAAATGTAACCGCTAATTGTCTTAGCCAAAGTTAAAATACCTACACAGTCTCGACTAATGCGTCAAGGAGACGGGCTATCATATAAAATGCAGATAATATCTATGGTAAGTGCGCGGCAGGAAACATTAATGAAGCTTATGACTGAGAGTCGGATATAGCAGAATTGGCTTAGTTTATAGCAGCTAAATCCTATCTGGCGTTTCAATGGTTTTACAGATAGACACATCCGACCACCATGAGGTTCACTCTTTATCGCGTCTTGATGGCCACTGAGCGATTACCTTCAGTTCAATTGAATAGATAGACACCTAATGGCGAGGTGACTTGGTAATGTCATGGAGAGAGCCATGGTAAGACGAGAATATCTCGTTGTGTCATCACCTGGCACATCTTATTAATCTTCTCCAAGGATGGCACTATTAGCATCGTTTAGACCACAATTAACACCAGAATAGAGTGGAGATTGAAAATAACCTCCGTGCAAACTATGTGGAGATGCTGCCAGCTACTATCATTTTCCGCGGACGTCGACATCGAGATAGTCCACGCAATATTGGCGCGTTCGATATATTGGAAGAACTGCTACAAGGACTACCAAAACACGCGAGCTTTACATAATTCATATTATAGTTGTAACAAGATAATGGAGACGGCAACAGCAAACACTTTCGAGTGGACTGCAAAGTGCCATGCTCAATGCGAGAGTAAAATAAGATTCATGCCGAAATAACCTTGAGCACGTATACAGTTTAGAGGAATCTATGTTAAGTAATTCCGCGAAACCGAGTTGAAATTACGTCTCCTGCAGTCAACAACTGAGGACGTAGTGCTCGGTACATGGCACGTGGAGGATAGGGACGCTTATTACACAAGAGACGTATAATAAGCCATTTGAATATGAACTGAACGAATAGAAAACATGATAGTAAAGGCGTATCAACACCAACACATCCATGTTAGCGCATGGGAGTAAGGTTTTTGGTAAACTACAATATATCAATGGTGTTACAGCGTTTATCAAAAAGGAACTCTGGCAATTATCATCCACATTTATAGCTGGTTAGAAAAGAGCATCGACAAAATCACCGCTGTGTCATCTCAGCTGGTCGTGTATCAGAAACAACTTTGATGTGCAATTACGCGCCATGCACTAAGGGTGCCTGGGGCTGTCCATTGTGGCATTAGGTAATTGTATGTGCCCTTTCATTGACAGATCTAGTTAGACACGTCCGATGCTCTGTTACATATTGCATTCGTTGATTATGTAATTTTAAATAATCATGGAGCTATGCGATGGTAGTGGACCAAGATAAGTCTTGAAGGATTACATTGTTAAATACTGGGGTCAAATTTACGAAAGGTACTATGCATCAATCCGCAACAAACTTTATCTTCCCACGCTTAGGTGGTCATTTTTGCTGCCTGTCATGATAGTCGGTGCTCTAGAGTGGATTGGCCTCATCGACAAAACTCCATTATCTGAGATCGCATTGATATAATTGACTTGTGCGACACGCACGATTCGATTCAGTGATTCGTCTTATATACATGGGCAAATCATCACATTCGATAGTGATAGCTGGAGGGGATTGAGATTGCTATCGATTGCCATCAATTTTGCCTTCATAATCACCTACAAATAAGTGCCCTGTGAAAGGACAGCGATCGATTGCCTCCAACTTTGACACCATAATCAATTAACGATAAATGCCCCGTGTAAGGACATCGAATATGAGGGACAGAGGGGGATAGTTTTGTATTTCATAGCGTACCTGCAGAAGATCTGGACTACTATTTGTATCGCGAGGTTTTGCTTGCATATGATACTGCAATATACGTCACAATCCATAAATAGTTTTTATGTGAATCCGGCTTTCTATAAATAAACAAAGTAAAATTCTTTTTTGCAGGAGCTATCACCACTTAGACAGCTATACATTTTATGCTTTGTCATGTCCTACGCTTCGCTCAAAGTATTTGTTGTTTAGAGGAGTCTGCTTGGACCTCCTCATTTGGACCCAATAAACTTTCAGGTTCCTAAATTAAAGAACACATCACAAAGGATGTCGACAATGTTTTATGCTCAGTGTGGGTATCATTCAGCATTACGTGTCATCAAATTTGGAAATTGCAAACAGTAGTAAAAGCATTAATTAACAAAATTCGGCAATTGGCGCATAATATCAAACTAACCTTGTCACCTACAATAATCTGATATGAGCTCCAGCTAACGCAATTGCTGACTTAATTGACTTGATTTATCGGTGTTACTGGTAACAAAATTACAAACATTGCATTTATCATTTGTTGAAAGACATCGTGCGACCTTTGTAACGGCAAAATAGTGAATGTTGACTGTAAAGGTGATTTACCTTATCATAGAAACCGCGTGATAATTTATGATGTTTAAAGTCACTCTGCTATTTATGCACTTGCAATCGTTGTTAGTTTCCTTAAAGTCAAAGATACCTGGTGTTACGCAAAATACTACCCTGGTGCAGCAAAGTAGCATGTCCACTATAAGCGAATAAGCAGTTTCATTTTACCGAACAACCTGTGAAGATATTCTTTCATAACATAGCAACAAATAGAGACTGAAATGGCCAGACAAGAGAGGTCTCTCTTAAACCGTTTAAAAGACTCATTGGATATACAATAAAGAAATGGGGCTAACAGAGCCTGCTTTATCTGATATGTTGCTCACGGGCTTTGTTTCTCTGTGATATGTATTCATTTGTTTGCAGAATACCAATTACGTTACCTCAACCTTATAAGCAAGCGGTGTAACGGGCGAATCGTTTCACCTCCATTTACAAACCTAACATGCTAACATTAGCACCAGCAAGCGAATTCCGATCTACATCACGATAGACGATTGGCTCGAATCGGTAACCGAAGGGTTAAAACACACTAGGTATATTTAGAATAATGTTTATTGGGCTATTGGACGGTTGAACATATAATATGAATATATACCACAGTGCACCATTGAGGGCTCAGTGTCACGCAACGCTGTTTGGTATAAACAAAACCGATCTTAAAGGTGACATCTGGTGTCAATGCACCAGTGTCGCAATCATGTCACATGTAGCATGGAAGTAAGCCGTTTGAGGGGGTTTAATTGAGCACACTTACATCAACTGTGCTATTCCGTCCTCGTATGTGCACTAATGGAACCGTACGTCATATGTTGGGGAGGGTTGCGAATAATTGCTATATACACCACCGCGAAGCGTCATGTGTGTGTGTGTGTCAATGATGCATTCGTGATACCTAGAAAATTTTTGTAAAGAAGACTAAACCATCTCATGTCTTCCTTGGTAAGCAATGCTCGCGTGTCAAAATAAATCATAATAATTTAGTTCAGTGTTAATCGCGGATGAGAGATATAAATGTCTAATTTGGAAAGCATCGGTGCCATAAGTCACCAGTGGTAGAGATGTATATTTTTGTGAATTGGTAATGTGAGTAATATCTATAGCATTGCAATAGAGTTCAGATGGGTACCATTTATATGCATAAACAGGGCGCTTCTTCTTTAGTAGCAGAGATAAAGAAGTATGAACTAGATAATCCGATAATGCCAAGATCATACAATGTAAACGCACCTTTAATTATGCTTAGCAGCCATATCCAGACGTCATCAGCCTAAAGTATCTTCACCATGACTGTCAACAACTTGCCTAAACAAATAAATGTGTGCACTCGTACGATGATCATCAAAAGGGTTTCTGGGAATATGTAATGACGTATAGATTGCCCTGGATTAACTGGATTAATGCTGAGAAAATATTGGCCATGGGTCTTCAGTAATGCAACGGACGAGATTAACAAGTGATATGTATATAGCCACGAATGGGAAAGAGTCTAGGCTTCCTGGCATAGTAGCATTCTACTAGCTGATTACACTCTACGTCTGAACAGTTTCTGGGAAATGCACCGATTTTCCTCTACACGGCATTGTTATTAGCGGAATCCGTTGTGTATTTACCGGAGTGGATATATTTGCATGAATTAGGCAAATGTCACTATCTTTAAAGCCTGAAAAGAGCAACATACTGATGGCGTCGTGCAGATCGAATCGAGAGATCCTACTCCAGTAATGTCTATCAGGATTGCAACGGAAATTGTCTTTTGAAATTTTTGACGCACCCATGACGAACGCAAAAAAAACTGCCGATTTCGAATTCATTTTATTACCACTTCAATATTATGATAGCTTCCACTTTTAAAGTGTGATTTGGTCATGTTGCCTGTGCATTATACATAATGCGCTCGCAATGTGCAAAGCTTAACAAACAAATTTTGATAAGAGAGGGCAATGTTCATCTCACCGACTTTTTGTTTCATTCTATAGAGGTTAGCTTTGTCATTGACTGCTGTTGTGGCATTAGTTCACGTCAAAAGAATATATTATAAACCTATATAACATATTAATGTCACAGACACGGTCATCGTCATTCTCGCTTGTTTTCCATATAATACTTCCAACCAGTTTGCAGCCCCGTCATCCGCCGTAATAGTTGGCCAATTGTCTTTCGTGTCAAACGCTAATCTTTGAAGGCGCATGGAACTTTTGTTATTTGAAAAGGGTAAAAAACAATCACCTTATAGAATAGTTGGGCTTATACTGGTCCCAGGGCTTATACAAACCCTGTTGCGATAATCTATCGTCAAGCAAATACAGCCACGTAAGAAATAATAATATCCCAAAACTGTTTTCTCCAACGCAACCAAGCTGAAAGTTTATTTTGTTAACTGGTATTGACATGCATTGTTAATAAGTATTGACATATGTTACCTAGGATGTATCACGCTCGGTCTCCTGCTAAGCCTTTACCTTTAGTGTGATGACATCATCAAAGTTACATCCGCACGCCGCAAGAGATACTTGCTTGACGTTTTGTAAGAGAACAACTGAACACAACGAAGGGTAGTTTTCTCCATTATATTGATAGTCTTTTCCAAGCCGTACATGATAGTTCAACCTCCTACTTAAAGGCAGTGCCACTAAGCTGACATATTTTACCATCGAGTCTGCACCCCAAAGACTTCCTGCTTGATTTTAATCATTACAATGAGCATTCCTCTGGCTTCAGTCAACGAATTCGCCCATAAATGACCTAAACGGAATATTCCAAGCATATTCCGTTTCAATACAGGGTTTCATCTTAGTATCACATACGCAAACTTTTCTTTGTTCAAATCCAAACCACTTCTTTACGATTTCTTTAGCTTATGTATTCGCCATAGCAATATCTTGTGAGATGCGATCATGTGCTCGGCTATATTATCAAGCCGCTGCTTATTACCGGTCATCTCCAAAGTAACGTTGATATGTCTGACACGTTTTAAACGACACACACTAGAGACGTGTAATTCTATATGTTTCCGGTTAGTTCGATTGTGAGGCCACAATCAGGAAGCACTAAAGGAGCTCAAGGCGGAAGGGCAGTTAATAGGCTTAGTTTACTCCAGCTTAATCCTGTTAAGGTTCGTCATTGGTTTTAGATATTGAAACATCCGATAATTTCATTTACCAACATAGTGTTAAAGGCGGGGGAAAGGGTGATTTTTGTTTTAAAGTAATGTCAATGGACGCGTTAGATGGCGACCGTTGCAGACGCACACAAATTTCTGAAAATAACGCTATTTAATCTCTGGTGTTGTGTGATAAATTCAGTCATATACCTTATATTTAGTCATATCCCTTCTGCTGGGGAATTCTGACATACCCTATTGACGTCTTACGCTATCATATTGACACGTTTAGAAAAGGCCATCCGCAGAGTGGTCCATTTCCGAAGCGCCAACTTGGTGTCATGCCATTTTCTCACCATGCTACATGACTCATCAACTTATAGATGCAACTTCTCTCTGATGTCTGGTTGGATTGGTGCATCGGTAAAATCAAAGCTGAATCATTCCGTCCAGATAGTATGACGGAAACATAATATACGTGTTTGACAATGTAAAGTGTGTAGTATTAAGTATAACTGGGTGACCCTTTGTCCATATTGACTTTGGGGATTATGTTTGAGTGGCAACTGACAGATTCAATTTCATACGTCCGACGCGTTGCTCCATATTCGATTCGTCAATGGTGTCGCTGCCGGATATTCCCATCAAATAATTGTGACTTCGTGCAAACAAAATGCAACTAAGGAAATGTAACAGTTCATCAGCAGTAAGACTTGCCTTAAGCGTAAAAATGTATATTGTGGCAGCAAAGTTTGTTTTGTTGTTTTATTTGTAGACTTCACTTTAATTTGCGCTAGCTATAGACTCAGAAGTTGGCGCGATAGTTTGCCCTAAACTTCTTTCCACAATGCATTCAGACAGAAGTAATGCTTTGATTTGCTGTGACGTATTCCCCCGACATACTACATGATTTAATTATGGTCGCTGCAGCCCTAGTTCTAAAAACATGCATCTGTGACGATAATCTTAATCAATTCTATCAATTTTCAACGCAGTAAAGCTGATGATAGCGGCAATTTACGATAAACGCAGTATATAAGTGTCGGTTAAATTGGTGTGCGACAAATTATATTCCATATCTATGTAATATATTGAGATTTAAACCAATGAATTACAGTACGACCTTGCTATAGCTTTGCTTTAATCATCACCAGTTCATTTGGCTGGTCGATATGACAGTCTTCGACATACCGCTTTAATTTGATACTTAACAACGACTAAAATTACTGGAAGCATACGTCAGTGGTGCAATATAAAATCCTTGGTTTAAAGCAAATGTTATTGCGCTCGATATATTCCCCTTCTTTTGCATGGAGTCACGGTTATCTGAGAGGCATATCTTGCTGAGAGCCAATATATATTTATAGGACAAACAGTCGGATGATTCTAATTAAATCTGACAATGGCAAGGCAAACACTATGCCAATGTCAAAATGGACAACCGGAGAATACAACAAACACATAAAGGCTATTTCAGGTCAAACTGACCACAGCTTTGACCTAACCGACGCGCAAATTCAACTAGACAACAGAGTAAGCAATATTTCAAGTGCAGTTGCATGCAGATCATCGTACCAATAAACGGAATATTTGGTGACATTATGTGATATTAGGTCTCGAAGGCTAGATAAAAGGATGTTTATTTGAGGATGCTTGATGAAAACATTTCATAACATCACGTGGCCTCAGGCTGAGCCGGCGGATGGTGACCAGCAGCCATTGTCATTCCTGATGGGTAATCAAGATAAGCAGATAAATTGCAAATTAGGTTATCTTCGGCACTCCTCCTGGCAGTGCTCAGTATTATGGGTGTAAGTCATTGCAAATGTAATAGGGCAGGGGTAAATGAATAGGCAAGGTATCCTGTACACAAGGAAAGCAGCCCAAATATTGTCACATTCTCCGCAACCCGAATTGACAGCTACAAAACGCAATTCAATCGACTCGATTAATCTGGTCCTTGCCGTGACACACAAGGCAAAGTGTTTCTACCGAACTTGCTAAATTAGAATAATTGCTCATAACATTGACATGTGCTAAATATAACTGCTTCAAATACCTGATTAGCGAGAATTATGGCGTTTTGAAGTTAAATTGACTCAATGGAAGGATTAATCAAAGAGTCCCAATGCAGGTATGATGCACCAGTGTGCTTTGTATTAGATATTAGAGTTTCATAACATGCTATGGGAGTAGATATAACGTTCTTCTGTTGCCAGTAACCTACCTCCTGCTTATGTCTCCGTTACTAAGGATAAGCTGTAATAAGCAACATGCTTACAGTCTTATAATTGTAGCAGCTACATCCGAAGTGCTGATCATCTATAGACGTGTAAGCCTTGTGTTTTATACCTAAAGTAGAAGATGCATAACAGCTACGTACTTTGATATGTGCATTGTTTTGAAGTTAAATTGATTCCATTGAAGGATTAGTCACAGAGGCCCAATGATGCAACAAATTGTTCTGTATTAAACTTTAGAGCTACGATTGTTAACTTCATAACATGCTATGGGAGTAGATATAACGTTTTGCTTTTCCCAGTAACCTACCTTCTGCAACATTTTAGTAGTGAGCTTAAAGTCTAATAATTTTCGCAGCTACATCCAAACTGCTGATCATCCATAAACGTGTAAGCTTTGTGTTTTATACCTGAAGTAGAAGATTATAAATCAGCTACGTACTTCGATTTAGCTTATATATCACTCATCCAGTTTATATACCTTTCTTTCATTAATGGACAGAATGCTCCGAACGGGCCTTAAAATAAACATCGAATAATACGTTGCAATACATGTACGGAGGATGCTAGCGGCTCAGAAATGACAATAAATCTTTTTATGAGCTATTTTCTTTGACAACTTAGTGTTAAACATGCATGTACGATAGTTAGCAAGACGTGTTCGTCTATCGGACTTCCAATCGGATTTTCTCTGTGACTAGACAAGCTTATCTAATTTACTAACGAGATTTCCTATGACCAAAAGAGAATATTTAAAGCTTTGTATTATTTAAACAAGAGACTTGAATTGGGATTATTTAGGGGATAGATGACAGTGCGGGAATATGATATACCGTGTACCCACCAAAACGTGAAGTGACGGTCGCAAGTACGTGTTTAACTTATCAACCTACGGATTACGTAAGTGTCAACGTTTTATCAATAACCCCCATTTATTAACCGACTCATACTACACTCTTATGTCCGCCTAAACCACAAAATTATTAAAACAGCACTAATGTATAATTGTTTAATTATGTGTTGAAAAAGCTTCGCATGAACATTGTCTCTGATGTCTGCTGGAATAAATAACTGACCGCCATTAGATTTAACATATTTCGTCAGCTTACAGTCTATCAGAGGCAAGGACCCGGATGAATTGCAAACCGTAATCAGGAAATGACGTTTTGAAGGAGACAACTAAAACCTACCCATCTATAATGTATCAAACACCGAAATTATATTATCGACTGTCGCTTATCTACATACAGCCTTTTTAACGTCCAATAAAGGCGCCATTAATCTATGAAGTCGCATTAAATAATATGGGCACATAAAATTCGCCACACGTTGCACTGAGAGAGACGGTAATTGTTAATGAAAAGATTTGTATTAAGTACCAGACTATACTTAACAGCCGGTATTTCAAGGAGTAGATTGTGAGCGTTGCTCGGAAGTTTTTGGTAACGTGTCGTGATGTTGTTCCATTTATTTCATAATGGCGTCTTACCTCGTCCACATTTGGTGGCCAATAAACGATGACAAATTTTAGCTTGAACTGGTACGTCTTTAATCTTATCGGGCGCTGACAAGGATATACGACAAACACAATAGTACAATATATTGTATGGTTAAAATTGAAAACACCAAATTAGCTGATATAAAGCTTAAAGACTAACACTAAGGAGGTGATACTGAGAAGTTAGGGCCAGACGGTGTATCCGCAAATAGGATCCATAATCGTGCTCAATACGATTTAATTAATCAGAGTACACTGGGGTTAGTCAGGGTGATTCGAATTATCAGCTAGGTAAGAAGAGTTTGTAATTCAAATTATAAATGAAAGGAAACATGTCAAACCAACCACTGAGTCTCTGACATAGATCAATAACAATGGCACGATTTATTCATCAGGAAAAATTGCAACTGGGGATTTATATCATCTATTAAAAAGATGGCATGTCCCCATGGCGATGGACTTTCATTAGGTGCCAGCGTCTAAGTGACGGATCATCTTAAGTTAAGCTTAAATTTGTTAATTGCAAACCATGTTGGAGACAAATCGATGATACATCGGCATTTGACGAGAGTCATCGACTATAGTTGACATCCCGCGTTGGATGATCATAAGCGTCTAACATGTGTCATATTTGGTATATTCGTCCAACCGTCAGCATCTCGGGTCTTCAGCCTGCAACTGCACATGATTTATTAATGTCAAAAAGGCATCACAGCGGTCCGTATTGTGGTCATATCTAATACCAGTATCATTAGCCAACAGCGAGTCTCCGTCCACCTGATAGATGCATTTTGCAGAACGGTAGCCTCAAGTGGATTCTACAGCAAAGCATCGATGCACTTTAATCGGGTCAACAATGTTATCTAATTTATATGTAAACTTTACTGTTAGCATAGCTAGCATGAAACCAGAGGAATAACTGCATCGGTCCTTGACAATAATATATGCTGGATACTTCTACTGCGAGATATATTTGTCCCCGAAGCCAAGTGTTTTAAGTTTTAACCAGTGAGCCTCCATTCATCTTGTCAAGTAGGTTGTTGATTGGTTCCGTATACACGACGACCCCGCAGAATGAGTCATGTCCGATACAATTGAACCTAGGGATGTGTTCATTGAACGAAAAGACATTGCGTATTATTGTTTTTATGCGTTTTCATATCGTCCATATTGCTTGAGGGCGCGCATAAGTCTATTGCCCAAAGGATACATTGAATCTGAACAACATGAACCGAGAATCATGAGGGCATAGCGGTACCACCCTGGCAGATGTATTGGTGACATCGGAATTACACTGGTATTTATTGGGCAGGCTCATTTCTAATTAAACATGTACGTATAAGTGCCTACCATTATGTATGCAGCGCAGCAGCTGAACAATGTGGCTCATGTAATGTACCCAGTCAAAATTGTATCTCGACCTACTTATTACTACTAATGTCTTTGCAGCGCATATTCGTTAGTAACAATGTGTTGTGGATTGTCAAGCTGAGATGGGCACGTATTAGTCTGGTTATTCATTCGGTTATCATCGACTACTAGGTTGTGTTATTGTTATTTGTGGACCCCTGTGTTGCTACATTCATCAAAAAGCCAGTAAACGAGGCCATTTTTTATGTGGAACATTCAAGCATGCTTGCGCCGTAAGATATTGTACAAGTAACGAAGACATATGACAATAAGTCGTTTGTGAAACATGATACAATAAACTAACATTTACATGTGTTAGTTTGGCGGTAAACTGTGTCAATATCTAAAAATACCCAGTGCTTTATTTAGGATAATAACAGTGATACGCAGTTTATTATGCGGCATACAAGCTTTTGGCCAAGGCAGCATCGAATATATAAATGCAATCCTTATCTACATTCAACGTGTGCTTGTGCTCGGATAAGATTTAATCATATTAAGCGTGCGTTACTGAATTTTCAACATTTAGAACAAAAACAAAACTATAATATCAGTATTCAGCTAATTACACCATAAACGGTGAAGCATTTAACAAGAAACAAAAACCTTACCATATCCTAGTGTGCTGATGTCTGCGATTCAGATGGACAATGAGAACGTTTATATGCAATCATACGGTCGGTCTTTAAATACTTCATTCCACGATGGTTAATCAATCATGTTGCGAGCTGTAATATTTGTTTGCCAAGAGGAAGGGTGGTATTGCCTAATTAAAGGAGCCGAAATAAGCAAATAAGTCAATCTTAAAACGTAGGCGATCAACTTGGCAATAACAATGCACAGCAAATTGCTGCATCAAGAATTACTTGTAGGTTATTGGAACAGCAAGCAGGAACCATTAAAACCTGATGACTGCATGTTGGTAGCAGCCGGATTATGTTCCAATACGTGGATTTATGTGCTCATTTGTCAAGCTGGATAGTGATAAAAGATCAGACATTGAAGTGCACTGCGATGACTCCTTGCGAGATGACGTGGCTCTGGCGACACGAAGTTTCAGTTGCGTTTATGTCTGAGCTGAAATGATGTTGCTGGTTACGTAAAAACAACCAACGATTCTCTCTCCGACTTTGTGATCACGACCAGTACTTAAAATAGTATATGTGGTAAACGTAATATATAAATCATACTTCAAAATACATGCATGAAGTTACTGACTTTACGAAATCCAACACTGCGTTGGACATGTGATCATATGGAGTCGTCAGATCATAACTATCGGTGGTTTTGATAATTGTACAACCAGATAGACTAACTCAATCCCTCATTAGCAAATACAAGTGTCTATGATTAGAGTAAATGATCAACATGAGTACAACTGCCTAACATTGATCTGATTGTACAAATGTCTACATCTGTGTACAATAAGGCTTAGTTAATGCCAGCACAACGTCTCACATGATCCGTGACGAGCAAGACCCTCTGAGTGGTAAACTGGGTACATTACATGGTTGGATGGGCGGTTTTCAATTTTCTCTGCATGTACGTGAAACAGTTAGCTGACTATTATGTTTAGGCACCATGCATATATAACACAATATATCCATATACAATGTTTGCACATAACATAGGGTAACATAACTTTGGCAACATCCTTCTGTTAATAAATTTGTGAAGGGATTATTGTAAAATAGTTGCTATTATAGCCGCTGAAAACATCAATAAACCGCGACTATGAGAATTAATAACGCGTGATTACATACTCCTAGGTGGACACCTCTCTAATGATCAAACTGCAGCTAATTCTCGCTTTGGATGATCGTCAGCAAACGATCAATTATCAGTGATTATTATATGTATGTACGTTTGTATGTATGTGTGTATGTTTGGTGAGTGTGTGTATGAATGTGTGTATATATGTACCTATTTATGTATGCATGTATGTATGTATGTACGTATGTATGCATGTATGCATGTACGTATGTATGTATGTATGTATGTATGTATGTATGTATGTATGTATGTATGTATGTATGTATGTATGTATGTATGTATGTATGTATGTATGTATGTATGTATGTATGTATGTATGTATGTATGTATGTATGTATGTTTGTATATTTATGTATATTTATGTATATTCGCCATTTGGGATCCTCTGTGCTGTATACTTGATGACACTACCAGTGTAACATTAAAACTATTTGTCAACAACCAATACAAAACAACATGAGTTTGTACATTGTAAGTGAATAGGTTCAAGAAAATATTTCTCATTGTGGACTCATTGTGAATAGGTTCTCATGTAGATAAAACCGGAAGAAATATTGCACAATACCCTACCAGCCGGCAATGGCCCAAGCATTCCATATGGAACATGAATATTCGTAGCGTATGAAAGGGTATTTGTATTACCTGCGATTTACGACACTCTTATATTCTTCGTTATTTGCTATAAAATTAACATCTGCCAAGGTTAGTTGTCGCCGAATCATTTCCTCTTGACAACGGATAAGCCTTTTTAAGACCGCTACAGAATTTACCGGAAATCATTTATAACTGGTCAAATGACCTGTGATAAAAGATGTCATCTTAACTGCTGCTCTCGGCAGATTTAGATGAATAACATTTATGGGGAACGATTGCCTCACAACCTGATTCAATAAGTGAAGTATGTGAGCTTGCACAGTGGTACTGAAGTGGATCCTGTAAACGGTGCAATTGAATGCATGACAGGGTCGCTATCAGGCGATTATACAGGAAGCGTTAATGAAAAAAAAACCCGAATACGTGTGTTTATTATCGTAAACGGTGTCATAATGCATAATCAGGCATCTATCAGGCGATTATACTTGTTTAGATAAGCAACTGGTACATAAAGGGCTTTGCTTAAACTAGTTTATCTACATAAAGGGCGTCTTGCTTTAGCCGACACTCTTCTCGAGGAAATGGTTCAGGGATCTACGTTACTGGGAGGTGCAGTATGAATATGATGTGACATATTAAAAACATTCAGCCTTAAGGACATCGGTTGAGTAACAGATACAATTGTGGATAACCAACGTAATTTGACAGCTGATTTGGTTTTAACGGCTATTGCCAAACATTGAATCTATATTTCAAGATATACTCTTTTATTCAATCCTATCGCGAATATGTCCGTCCAGGTCAAACAGATATCCTTTAGATTTACAAATGCTACACACCGGCGCACATTGCTATTACCGCTCATTGAACAATTGGATACATACTCATTTATCCAATTAAATCTACATATGTTCATGCATCTATTGCATTGATTAATTTATCACTCCATCTAATGGTGCCCTTCCTAGCTAAAAATATTATCTTGCAAAATTAGCCGTGAAATATTGGCGTTTGGATAGAATGTGAACATATCCGTAATGAATGACTGAGGTTCCGGCAGAAAAGAAGACCCAATGATGTGGTCAACCTTCGTCTAAATCGCTGCTGGGAGTCGCGCGTTATGATCCGATCAACGCAATAGCAGGCAGATGTTCAACACCTGTTGAACTAGCGTTATGATTACTCTAAGAATATGAGATTATATGATGAGTTTCGTGATCAGGTACATCCCCGATTATTCAACGGTTGCTCATATATATATTTTGACTGTAAGAGATCGATTCGTATCAGAATATTTAACTGTATAATGGAACATTGACGGTCACGGGCAGACATAATACATTGGGCTTCCCCAACAACTGAGCTTCGGGCAGCAATGAGTCGCGTGGGGCAACGAGTCGCAGGGGGCATGGGCAGGGTGCCACGAGTCGCAAGGGTAGGGGCGCAGGGAACCGCCAGCTAAGAGACCTAGCAGGCCACGAGGCGCAGGTGGGGATTTCGTCACTATTTGATTTTTGTCATTTTTATACCCCTTTTAAACTAACAGCGCAGGATAGACAATGACGTCTCACAATACACGCGCCCGAAGGGCCCAAGGCGACTATACTAAGATCCACGGCAAAGCCCCACCGCCCTACCGACGCACAAAGGTCGCCCTCGCAGCACTCGAAAAGAAAAACGCATTCGATAGGAAGTACAAGGAGATCTACGCAAGAATGAGGACCAAGGTAGACGGTGAACCAGTCAAACCACCTCCCCTGACCCCACGACCGCGTCTCTGGTCTGAGGTGGTGAAAGCGCCGGCTCCAAGCAAAAGAACAACCACCAGACTAGTTCCAACCCCCCGCCCAAGGTCAACCACCATGCGACCCAGACCGGTCCCCCACCTCAACTTCACGAGAACCAAGCGGGCCATCAAGAACCAACTGCGAGGATGGGTCATAAACGTCCCCAAGGCTCAGCCCCTTGCCTCAGACCTCCTGATCTTCCAGAGAGGCGTGCGACCGAAATGCGCAGAGTTCTAGCCGAGGAGCTGAATATCTCAGGCAGCCTCAAGACCCAGTTCGCAATCAAGGTAAGACTCTACAAGACCTATAAAGATGGTGCCACGAAGTATGTCGAGCCAGTCCTACGAAATAAGCAGCAGGTGATTCTAGACCCAGAAGACATTGACCCCGTGTTAGACCTAGCCGCCCCCCAAATTCAGGAGATGTTGGAGAAGTGGACTAACCAAGGTTCTGGATGGGTCTTCGAGGCAGTAAAAACCATCTGGATCGACATCGCGAAATATTAACCACTCAAAGGCGGCTCCTACTTCCCTCTACCGCCACCACTGGCATACAAAGGGGCCATCATAAACGTAAAGAACCGAGACGATCTATGCATACTATGGTCCATCATCTCAGCCCTCCATCCGGTCAACAGGGACCCACAGCGGCCATCAAAATACAACGTCCAGTTGCTCATAGATAAGCTAAAGAGGTGGCGTACCCCACCCCGGTCTCCCACGCCGAAAAGGTTCTCGACCAAGGCTCAAACGTATTTGCTTGGGTTTGGAAAGCCGTCATGGTCCACCGAATCAGCAAACAGCCAGGCAACTGCATAAACCTCATGCTGATCAAGAAGGATGGAGTATGTCATTACATCTGGATTATAAACCTTAACCGCCTACTCTAAGACCAGACGAAACACGAGTGCTGCAAATTCTTATGCAAACGATGCCTCCATGGCTACACCACCTCCGCCCTACTCCAGGTCTACAAGCAGAGTGTGGTGGGGTCGGCCAAACAGCCGTGCGGGTAGACATGCCAGAGGAGGGGAAAAACATCCCATCCTTCAAGAACTGGCAAAAGCGACTTCCAGAAAAGAGCAACACCCAGAAGACCCAGGAACACCAGGGCTGCGGGTACGGGTACATAGTAGTCCGATGCGACGAGAAGACCTCACCCCCAGTCATCTGTAGGGGAAAAGACGCCGTGGAGAAGTTTCTCAAGACCCTACAGCAAGAGGAGAAAAAGATCAAATCAGTTCTCTCCAAGCCAGTCCCCATGCGGATGACCCGAGACGATCAAAGAGTCCACAAGACTGCAACCCAATGCCACGTCTGCAGCAACCACTCGGAACCGACCGGGTCCGTGACCACTGCCACATAACCAGCAAATACAGAGGGCCAGCCCACAACGCCTGCAACCTAAAGCTTAGGTTGAGCCCCAAGACAACCCCCATCCTCCTGGTCTTCCACAACTTGCAGGCTATGACTCCCACCTCCTGATGCAGGGTATAAGCAAGGTAGAGGGGGACATCAACAGTATACCCAATAATATGGAGGAGTACATATCCCTATCCCTCAGACAGCTCCGCTTCATAGACAGTGCACAGTTCCTCTTGGCCTCCCTCGACAAGCTGGTTTCAGCCAACAGCCAAGACGCCTTCACTGTGATGGCAGAGTATGACGCAAACCAGACAAAGCTAGGGTTACTATTGCGCAAGGGAGTCATCCCCTACGAGTACATGGACAGCTGGGACAAGTTTGACTCTCCCCTCTCACCCATCCAAGACTTCTACAGCAAGCTCTCGGAGCAGGGCATATCAGCCACAGACTACGCCCACGCGCAAAAGGTCCGGAGCACGTCCTACTCCTGGCCGACGTATTTGAAACCTTCCGGAAGACCAGCCTAAAGCAGTACGGCCTGGACCCAGCCCACTACTATACCAGCCCAAGCCTCTACTCTCGAACTCCTAACCGACTACAACGAAACACCTCTTCTTTGAGAAGGGTCTGCCCGGAGAAGTAGGTATGGTCTCGCGGCGCCACGCAGAGGCAAACAACCCCTACGTAGGAGACTTCAATCAGGACATGCCCACGAGCTTTATCCAGTACCTCGACGCTAACAACCTCTATGGATGGGCAATGAGAAGGTGGTCTTGAACCTGAGGACGTATTTGAAACCTTCCGGAAGACCAGCCTAAAGCAGTACGGCCTGGACCCAGCCCACTACTATACCAGCCCAAGCCTCTCCTCTCGAACTCCTCACCGACTACAACAAAACACCTCTTCTTTGAGAAGGGTCTGCCCGGAGGAGTAGGTATGGTCTCGCGGCGCCACGCCGAGGCAAACAACCCCTACGTAGGAGACTTCAATCAGGACATGCCCACGAGCTTTATCCAGTACCTCGACGCTAACAACCTCTATAGATGGGCAATGAGAAGGTGGTCTCGAACCTGAGGAATAAAGAAAAGTATGTACTCCACTATAGGAACCTCAAACTGTATCTGGCCCTTGGGATGAGGCTGACCAAGATTCACCGTGCCCTATCCTTCACCAAAAGCCCCTGGATGGAACCCTACATCCGGAAGAACACAGATCTCCGCATTGCCGCATCCAGCGACTTCGAGAAGGACCTATACAAAGTAATGAACAACTCCGTCTTCGGCAAGACCATGGAGAATCTCTGTAAGCGTGTTGACGTGAAGCTTGTCCAAGCTGCATACTGCAACAAAATAAGAAAACTCATCACCAGCCCCTCCTTTGCCCGCCAGAAAATATTCGACAACGACGACGACCTGGCCGCCATCCACATCCACAAGGCCCACCTGGTCCTCAACCGCCCAGTCTGCGTGGGGATGTACATACACGATCTGTCCAAGCACCTCATGTGCAACTTGTACTACAACACCATGAACACCAGTACGGCCGGGTGGTCAACCTAATCTACACTGACACTGACTCCCTCCTCCTGGAGATCCGATCACCAGACATCTACGCTGACATGAAAAAAGACAGTGACCTATTCGACACCAGCAACTACGTCCCAGCCCATCCACTCCACAGCAACGGGAACAAGAAGGTTCTAGGAAAGATGAAGGACGAGTGCGTCGGTGTACCCATCAGGGAGTATGTAGGCCTGCGTCCAAAGATGTACTCCATCCTGATGTCCACTCGGGAGGAAATCAAGAAAGCAAAGGGCGTAAAAAGGTAGTGGTCAAGGAACACCTGCGCCACGCCCTAAACCTTGAATCGCTGTTCGACCAGAAGCGGTTCCGCCATGGGATGAACATGCTACTAAGAGACAGCCACAAGATATATGGGCTGCGCGTTAACAAGATGTCTCTATCTCCCTTTGTTACAAAGCAATGGATAGCTTCGGATGGTGTACACACCCTGGCCTACGGGCATAGCCGCACCCGGGCCTACCACCCGGCGTAGACCGCCGGCAGACAGGGTGTATCCGCACCTCCCACCTCCGAATGGCCACTGATTCCTGATGGTGAATTTCCCGCATCACTGCGGGACACCTCTCCCACACCCGACCACACATCACTGGTGGACACCCCTCACTCACCCTCCGCGATCAGCAGGACCTTCTCACATATGCCATATAAGT
The DNA here is from genome assembly GCA_034190875.2 of Urechis unicinctus. NCBI lineage: Eukaryota > Metazoa > Annelida > Polychaeta > Xenopneusta > Urechidae > Urechis > Urechis unicinctus. Next base: position 71,834,310 of record CM067351.1, read on the forward strand.
TATTTTTATGCCCTTCTGACACTTTACGATCACCTGTTTAATCTTAAACCGGTGCATTGAACAAAAGTCAAACTTACTGGGCCGGTCACAAGGGTCTCTCTTTCCGAGTAGAATCCAGGGGCACTCTCCAGTTGCTTCCATTACTACCTCCCTCCATTTTGTCTAATTGGTAATAGCGTCTGGTGGCAGCTGGGTATCGTACGGCACCAAAAGCATCTCCTCTTTTACAAAGCCACGAAGCGGTCCATCCAACAAATAGTATAGTACAGGCTCACCAGATTTAGTGACAATCCGGTTAACATCGAGTCACCACACAGGGTCAGTGGCCCGCCAGCGGTGGTCTTTGCTCAACCTCACCAGGCTGGTAGAGGTAGCGAACGCCAACATCAGAGGGAAGCTTGTGCTCTTTAACCCCCAGCGGGCGCCCTGGTACGACTGAAGAGGGCTTTTGTGCAACTCGTTTTGCCTCTATAGCATCTTTAGGCTTTTTTCCAGTCAAGCGGATCACCTCATTATTTTTCGCAGAGACTACAGCCTGCAGTCGAGAAACCCACTTATATCAACTGGTAAGATTCCTTGTTTAATTAGCATATCCTTTGTTGCCAGGGCTAGTGATACATCGGCAACAGCCATAGCCAGGTCGCGTGGGGTGAAATCAAGACGTGGAGTCCCGCCACCCAGAAGCATCTTCACAAGCTTGGCATAACCTATTGAAATACCGGTAACAACTTCACCATGGTACAGAGCGTTGACGAGCATTTTACCATCAGTAGTTGGTGTTGTCATCTTATTCCATATAAAAAGGATCCTTTAAATGAGCGTCCGGAGGTGCTGACCGAGCTTGCTTTCCCCTAGGCACAACCTTTTTAGTGGTGAGGCTACAACTCTCTGCCTATAGCAATACAATGCTAGTCCAAACACGCCCACTCAACTGACAAACAGAGGTGATGGCGCCCACGTTGGCCACGACTGAGTCAAACCCATCTGCCCTGCGGCAGACCCCCGGTCAAACTGGGGGGTTGGAGGAGGAGGAGGCCGATTTTTAGACTGTAGCGCAGACTTAGCCTCCCGCATCTCTCTCAGAAGTTTAATTTGATTAACTTTTCGAGCCGCAGCGCCCTTTTCGGCCTGCCTCAACCTTTTTGGGTCTTTCGTAGGTCTCTCCTTTGCTGCAGGTTGAGGTTGAGGCGCAGGCTGATCACCAGTCACCGTCAATATCTCTTGATTTACGTTCTCCATGTTACCTTCTAATTTTGTTCCTCCAATTGACAGCACCCAGGCAGGTCCTCTGCAGGACGGGTGTCGAACGGCTGGTCCCGGATCGCGGTGGTGCTCGCTTCATATTGGCAGTACATAGCGGTTGTTAGGGCCACAATAAGCGGAGCCAACATCATACCAGAGCAATGATAAAGTTCTCATGTGACAGTTCTTAGCGCTTGCCCGACAAACGGGTCAGTCTCGAGGCCCATAATCAGGTTTGGCTGATGTCCTGGGGGGATTGGCAGAAACATACAAGCAACGCCAGAAAACAGTTGGAGAACTGACTGCCCCAGAGTCCGCGTCATGCTAACGCCCAGCCGAGCCTCATATTTTGCATAGAGATTTGTAATCTCTTCATCGGACAATAATTAAATCTTTGCCGTCGACAGGTGCTGATCGCATGGCGGCCGCTAAAGGCCAGTTGGGATAACATGTCTTTCTTCTTGGTTAGGGCCTTTGTTGCCGAACAGTCATCAATAATGTAGAGGGTAGGCTCGCCCTTGAAGCAGTGGTAGAGAGCCCTCCAGTGGTCATGGAGCCGCTCCCCTGGGTCAACCACGTACACCTCTGAATCCTTCCACATCCATGGCCGCGTCTGATAGGCCTCGTTGAAACGTATGGTAGGCAGAGGATTACAATATGCTTAAAGGCGCCGAAAAAGGGCCCTTCAAGTAGGTCGAGGATGAATGCGGGTTTCCCACATCCTGTCTGCCCACAAACAATTGCCGAACAGTGACCATCTGGAAATGTAAACTTTTCTCCCACCGAGTGGTCCTTTGTCTGATCTCGTCGTACTGGGGCAATCTTAGTACACTGCGCCGGCAAACCTGCCATCTTTAATGTGAAGCTGTGCATCCATAACAATATACATATAGAGGTTCAATGCGCCGGCCGTCTCTGGCATTTTTGTGATCTGAATGGTGATACCTTCAGACGCATTCTCTACGGTCCTGCCTCTACCATGCAGTTGGTCGTCATCACTCGTTCCAGAGCCAGAGACGTCCGACAATGCGAAGTCTTTTACTTATATTGCTACACTGGAGTCTCGTTTACTTGTTGCTGCAAAGGACTTCTTATCTCATCCTCGACCTTCGTAATCTTTGGGTTGTGATGGCCAATGATGCACCATGAAGGTCTTCAAAGAGCAGTAAGATGCCCTTCATGCTGCGAGCAGGCACATTCAGATTGATGTTCCACAGTGTATCATTTTTATTGTATACAAGCTTTCTATAATGAAGTACACAGTCATACATAATTGAGAGCCGACCTGTGTACTGGTTGCATATCTGGCCCACTCTGTTTGGGTAACCATGTCATACTCCAGCGAGATGCCATCAATTTTGTAGCTTGCGTCAGTGTCGCCTGTTGCGTGAATTACGCGGTTGTAGTCGTCGAACATGAGCTTGTACTCCAGTTTGTCATTAAGCGCGCTCTCAAGGAGTTCAAAGTCAAGCAAAACGTAGAACCTGTTACTATACACATCAGCTATGGACTTGTCCTCTTCCTCAGTCTCATCCTTGTCTCCTGCCCCCTATCGTATCTTAGTAGTGCTTCTGTCATCTGATGTGTCAATGCCCTTGTACTGGAGACCCTGTCTCTCCTGTGCAGTCCACCACAAGTCGTGGTAACAATGGTACACATCAATGCCATCAATAGACATGACCTCATTGCCAGAAATCTTGATTGTCATTTTTTTAACCACGGCGCGACCCAGGTTTTGCGGTTAACATTAGTCGAGGTCAGCGTGATTGTAAAGGCCAGCCGTGCTGTCCCTGGAACAATGACGTCGTCTGCGCTTAGATTGGGGAAGCGAACCAGCAGTTGTTGTTCTGGTCAATAGTGCTTGGATTGTTTGTAATAACTACAGACTGTCGCAACCAACCCCGGCACCGCTGCCAGCTGATAAGCCCGGCTTAAAGGAGTGGATTACAAAGCAGCTGAACTTCTTGGCAAGCACCCTGAAGGGCCAATCCAGTAAGGCAGCAGCCGTCCTTCCAGGAACCCTTGGCTCCATCGTATCATGGCTGCTTACGTCAGCTGCAAAGGTAGCTGGTTGGATGGCAGAACATGTATGGGCCGCAGCTGTTGCGGTGGGGGGAGTTATCCTACTGATACTCGAGACCTACTACGTAGCAAACCAAAGCACAGCTAAGCCTATAGCGATTCCGCCAACAATAAGAGCGGTTTTCTCATCCTCGTGTGTAGATGGTGGAGCAGCGGGTGGAGGGTCTTCAACGGCAGGCAGAGGGTTTTCTCTAGTGAGTGCGGCGGGCTGAGGGTCAAAGCTTCCTCTGTCTGGAGGTACAGCAACCACGTTGACATCAGTATTGGTGCCAATTTGCTGTTCCTCAGTTGCAATGGTAATCAGATTGTTGCACCCAGCAACGTTTCCAATGGCGAAGCTCATATCAGACAGAGTCATGTACAAGCCCGTTCCAAACACATAATCAACCTTTGAGGAAGCATTCTGGGGGATGTTCTGATACCGTCGGATGGCTGAGGGAATGTCCACTGGGGAGTTGATGGCATTCTCAACGTTGGCCTGAAATTGCTTTTGAGCATCAAAAGACGTGCCAATACCTTATATCTCTGCACGGGTTTGCGCCTGAGCACCAAGAATGGCCCAGACATAGGTCCTAATGCTGTCGTTGATCCGTGAGATACCTGGGGATGTGAACCCCTCCGATTTTTCCAGGATGAAAGTACTCCAAGCAATGTTTGCCCCCTAATGGTCTTGCTTTATGAAATCAATGTGCAGCTTGCCGCCCTGAAAAACAATCACATTGGTTGATTTCTCAAAGGTTTGCCTAACGGATTCGTACAGGTTGATGTTTCCGTAATGAGTGATCACCCGTACCTCGTTTGTTTCAGGGTCGGTGAAGTAGATCCGCCCTAGGCCCTGGTTATCGTTCTTTATCCTCCAGTCGCTGTTTTCGTCACCCCCAAACTCGTGGCAGAGCTGGTGGTAGATTCTCTTGTCGAAAGTATTGTTGGTAGCTGACCATGTGGCGTCATCCGGTAGTGCTAATCTCATTTCGTCTAAAAGTCTCGGAATGGTGTAGTAGACGTGGAACCTGTAGAGGTTACTTAGTGCTGGGGAGTTAGATTTGAGGTAGTCAAGGACAGATACCCCGACGCCGCTTGTTGCACACCATACAACAAAGTTTACCTGGTTCTGCCAGTATTGTATGTGGTTGGTTCTCCAGCCAACTACAAGGCTGTCGTAACTTATGTTTGGCACCAAGTATTTATCAAACAGGTTGGAGAACGCCACCTCAAACGCATCTGTAATTTTACCTGCCTTAACCTGGATGAGAAGGTGTGTCAGATCCTCAGGATCAATATATAGTGGGTAGACCGGCCCAGGTTTGTACGTTTTATTCGTATTGAATGTAAAGGCTTCTTTATTCATAGTGCTATGTATCACACTCTGTCAAATATTCAAAGCGGGGAGGCTGTATCCCAGCAAAATCCTATTGACAATAGTGCAGGTGATCTTTACGTAGGTCTTAGGTCAATCACGTATACTCTGGGTTGGTATAACACTGAATCATATGTGTCTATTAGATCGAGGCAAATTTCTACAGGAAAAGAAGAAGGTGTCGTTTTGTCCCCTGGCCTCTAGAACTTCAAACTTTTGCAGGATGTGTTCAAGGCTTACTTTGGAGAATAATGCTCATGATGGGGCTATCGCCCTCTCAGTTCCTGATGATTGGGCCATACAATGTGGCGAGGGTGTGTTAAAAATGTTGGGTCTTGATAAGCCAACTCTGGTTGGAAGATGGAATCCTTCAGGTCGTTACGATGCCCCCTTGCCCGTCAACTTTAGCGTCTTTAACCCCCTTTATGTCCACTTCGATCAAGTCAGTACCACGCACAACATGCTTGATGGTGCGCCCACTACGCTTCTTGAAGTTGTGGTCCATGAGGGTGGCTCTATTGGGGATATTATAACCACAATCATCGATAATCCTGTGTCAAAATGTGTTACTGTCGGAGCTGTGAATGAGTTGAAGGTACAGATAAAGGATAATAAAGGACGTCTATTGAACAATCACGACTTTCCCATTGGTGTTGTTCTCCAATTTACAAGATGTCAATAAAAGCGATTATTTATGGAACTCAACAGTAGACTCACAAAAATGGATAAAGGTGGCAGCACTATGACTGGGGAACTTGAAATGGGAGATAATAAAATCGTTGAGCTGGGAGGCCCTATTTCGCCAAAAGATGCTGCTGATAGAAAGTTTGTTGATGCTAAACATAGACAGCAGAACAGGGACATGAGACAACACGTAGCTGAAAAAACAAAACCCCTCATTACTATTTGGGCAAAAAGTAAGTGGCGCCCTTCGCAGAGGATATAGTTGGTCGTTTGGTGATGGGGGTCAAGACTCTCGAGACTTAAGTTTTGGATATACCATGTTATCCAATGGTAGGATCATTCGTATGGGGTTGTCGTCTGGTACGGGCGCTGGTACTGGTACTGTTACTACAGCAGTGTTTCCTGTTACTAATGGGAGAGCTCCATCGGTAGGAATAAGTAAGCCTACTAGCGAACAGGCTATTGTATTATCTTTAGCCCAACCTTTACAGCTGGAACAAGGCAACGTTATGAACTTTTATACACCCACTGGAAACATGGGGGCGATATGTACTGTATCATCACTCCTTATTGAACTTGACTTAAAGACTTATGTGCCTGTAAAGGTAGTATGAAAAAACAACCAACTGCGCCGCTTGATGAGAATCCAGGCCACTCCTATCGGCTGAATGAGATTGGTCTCAAGAAGCAATACCTTGAGAAAGAAATTGAAAAATATGGTGCTATGTATAAAAAATATAGGTGTGCAGTACACTCAGTGGACGCTGTAGACACTGCTTTATTTGCTGTGGGTATGTCTTGGCGCAAGTGGTGCGGGTCTGATGTATACGGTGGTTGCTGCCCCTATTGCTACAGTTTTGGGTGCTACGGGGGCTGTGTGCGGGTGGTTGCGATCGCCGGAAAGGTCATCAGCCGGCGGCTGTCGGCGAAGGTAAAGAAGCACGACCAGATTCAAATTCTGGCATAGAGCAAACAAAACACGGTTACAGATATTATTTCGACGGCGTTTGAAGACGGCTTTCGGCTGAGATCGAAAAATATACTCGAATGAAAAGCGACATTAAGGCTAAGACGTTGGCTAGGGCATCTCCACCCCCTCACCGCCTAGGTCGACCACCTTAGTCGCAGGAGATGATCGTGCCGGTACCGTGGTAAGTGCAGCAGACCGACTGACCATTTAAAGAGTGGTGTTTGCTGGGTATTATGGAGGCGGCGATTAAATCTTTCTGCAACGATCTAATACAATACATTGATTTGCGGTGTCTGATTACCTGAGGGTATGCCGCACGGTAAAACAAAATGCTTTTATCAATTGTGCAAAACCACATTCCAACCAATAATCTCGCTGGCCAAAACAGAGAACTGACAATTTTGCGCTGTGCTATTGAGATAACAGGTGCTTGTGTTCACACATATATGCTCCTGCCTAATGTAAACGTGGTTTCACTCAATTCGAAATTTGGTGGGTTATGCACTGTATAATAAGTAAAACGCCCAAAACGACGCAATGACACCAAACGTAGACTCTCTGTTAAGCCGAAATCGATCATGTTGAGAATCTGTAGCTAGGAATACGGTCGTGAGAGCAAGATGTAATAAGTGTGCACATGCCTTGTTTAATGGAGGCTAGCATATCAAAATGTACCGTAGCCTATCAACGGAAAATGAACTCCGCCCTTGCCAATATTCGGCAAACATACTGATTGTGACTGTTACATACGACAATATAATACCGACAACTTAACTTTTGTTACGATAATCCCAGTGAATCATTTGACTCCATAATTCTCAAGTTGAACGAGTTATCTATAAAACACCGAATAGCCTCATTTATTACCTTTAATAGGCCCGTACAAAACCTCAAGTTAAACGTTTGTATATTTCAATAAGACTGTAATTCACGTTTTTGACTTTATATTAATAGTCAAAAGCTATTATGGATGGGGTACGCACAGTCAAATATTGCCACTCAACCTTTCCATCTGCACAGTGAAGCAATACAGCAACTAAAACAATAAAGACAAGTTACTTAAGAGCATGCGCCAGTTCGCAATAAAATCTACCATTGGCTGATTCTGCAGCCAGCTGATTACACATTCGCAGTAAATAATGACATCCTGGTCTGCATAATAGCAGCTCATTTGGTATTGAAATAGTTTTGACAATTCATGCTGTACACAATGGAGCATACGATGGTCTCAACTACAAAGCAAACTATCTAATCGCCTGTGCAAACAGATGCATCCTACGATATCTGAGCTTTTTATGGATTAGGTCATCATTGGCATTGTTCATGCACTGAGCACTCTAGAAGCTATAAGAAACATCTTAGTCATCAGCTGTCCCTTTTGTATTCGGCATGCCCAATACATCAATTGCCATTCGCTGTGCTATTGCTGTGCGTATTGATACGTCTGGGTCGGTTGTCTATTCAGCAAGGAGCTACAATTATCGTATTGTAGTTCTGATCCGTAGCTTCAAAACCACAATGTGTCATATTGATACAGGTTTACAGTGGCTTCTGATACAATAGACCAGGCTGCTTATATCGATTGCTTCATTATCTTTGTCAGTCCGCTTATTACGACCATTGTAGGGAAATACTTTGCCAAACGGAGTTACTATATATTGCAATCATGAAAGTATAATTATTTCATTAACAGAACAGATGGCTGATGTCAACATGTATTACTGCTGTTGGAGTATGTGAAGCGCGGGCCTTAAGATCGATGAATATATGGATATATTTAAAATACATCAATATGAACCTGACAGTAAACGGTGGCTGTCCCAGTGCTGATACTCTTACCCGGTAGCTATTATGTTATATCCGCCAACCCTGGTAATGGCCAGACACAGACATCCGAAATGGCAGTTGTTGCGATCAACATCGTATTGACATATGCAACTAGTATCTGCTGAATTGCGTGGACCTATACAGATATCATTTCTGCCGCAGAGCAGCCTTCCTGGGGTCAATCGAATACTCACAAAAATGTGAATTTTCGTTTGAATAAGTGGACAATAATATTATTTTTTGGCGGTGAATATTACGGACATATGTTTGGAAATCACACAAGTTAATGGTCTATGTAGTAGCGTACCCTCAACTAGGGTAGTTATTATAAAGTTGCACAAGCATCTTGAACCCATGGTGTATGTAGTGAATTTCACGTGGCTGGTTAGGCTTTTTCTAACCGTAGCCTCTTTAATGTAACTACTGCATCCTTAAATCGGAAGATATCACTAGCCCATTTAAGCTTATAAGGAGATGGAACTTGGCGTTGATTTTGCGAAATATTAAGGTGATGCACTGACAAGTTATAGCTACCGAAAAGTCATCGGTGCAAGATTGATCAAAGTTGTATCACTTGATAGTACACAATTAATGATTAGGCGCTCTCATTTACAGATACAAGAAGCAGACAACGTTATGAACTTTGTCGTTAACACGTCTTGCAAATAGAGCCGTTGATTGTCGTTGTTCCCTAAACAAGTCAATAGCTCACATCTCGTTTTTTACCCTGGTGTGTTGTTACCATTTATGCAATCGATGCTAGATATTAACCTCAAACTGGAATGACATGACAAATTTAAAGAGAACTGCCAGCATAGATATTTTCAGGATTGTATCCCCAGCATCCAATTACAATATGAAACATCATGTAACGTATAACTGATGCGATTATGAGGAGATCAATAGCAATGGTTCACAGACCCTATTCATGCATCATACAAAACGATACTAGTTTCGAAACCTAGCCGAATGGTTTTACCACGTTACTGGTGATGAGGATATACGTTTGTATTCTGCATTAATACCTGCGATGTGTACATGCCAATTGTTCAGAGTTGTGAGGCTACAATAGGGGTGTTCATATCGGAGCTACACTTGGTCTATACGTGTTATAGCGCATACGGTGAACAACAAATGTCATACATATCGACATCCTTATATAACGCCTGACTATTTGCACAGTATTTAGTACTCATAAGAAAACACATCAGTCTATGGCCTTACACAGATCGTATTAAATTATAGGGTTCGCCAGTACGATTAGAAACTTGTTCCAACACGGTTTCGCCGCTTGCAAACTAACGGCGTGGGCTCAGAGACGATAGCTATAGAATGAACCAGGCCTCATCAACTCACGGTTCATTTCAACTGCAATGTGAATCAGTACAAACGTAGCAACTCAGTGGAGGTATACTATTTGTTCGAAAATACATCGATCGTATATTGATAGTTTTAAAAGCGATCGAAAATATTCCAGGTCAAGGAAATGACGTCATCGACCTCCATGAAATCCAGGGATCCGACGTAAAATGTTGCAGAGAACATGTGACCCAATTTTAGTACCATCTGTTACATATATCGACGATTTTAATAGGCGCTGACAATATTCATGAAACTTTCGTTGCTGATTTTTCGACCTTGGGCACTTTGTAAAACCAATAGTCATTATATATATTTAAAATAAAGTTTTCAATTGGATGATTGTGATCTTAGCTTGCGGTCAAGGTCAAAACACGACATCTGGATTCTGTGCATTTAAAAAAACAAATTCTGAATAATTTGGAAATGTGCGATCTGTATTGCGTGCAAAATTGTGAGTTAACACAGATAACCACGAAGATCTGATTGAAAGTGGGATAAAACCCGGCTAATCCGCGGAAACAACATTGGTAACAGCCATGCCATCTTTTCCGGGGAGAAGCCATTGCAATTTTGCTGTTAATCAGTTTCAACTACGTTATGGCACAACGCATAAAAGAAGCTTATTGTATTGAGCCATATAGTAGCATGAAATTATACCTAAATCATATTTGGCGCATTCATGTTCCGTTTCAGCATACTTATGTAGTTTACAAAACGAATCATTCGTAGTCAGATACGGCAATGCGGTCTTATGTTAAATAAGTAGAAGCCCCCTCTCCTTTCCCCTTTAGCGTCATTCATTCCATGGGAGCTGAGCAGATCTAGGTTGTATATATCGCGTTCATCGGTATTTGTTGTTGAATTAAAGGGCAGTCAGCCATCCTAAGGTAGTTAATCCCACATAGTGCGTGATCTATCATTGTCTTTCTGTCAAGTGCCTTGCAGGCGAATCGTAAGATTTTAATTCAATTGCATTTTTGTTATTACTCAGGTTTCAACACGAGGTCGTGACCTCTGCTGTGATAATTAGCACCATCAACCATTTGTGTGGGCCTGTTGCAGTCACTATCAGTCGATCAATCTCACAGTACTGGATAGCTAGGATATCATATGTTGATAGACACTGCGGTATGTCATCACAGCAAACTCTAGTGCATCGCACCTGTGTATTAATTTTGTTGTGTCACATAATTCTTTTACTAGCTACCTGCACAGTCTCGAATTCAGATAAGATCGATTGTAAGTGCGCAGCAGGATGCATCGATGAAGCTTGTGACTGAAAGTCGGATATAGATAAGTGGCTTAGTTTGTCACTGCTAAATCCTATAAGGCGTTTCAATGGTTTGAAAGATAGACGCATCCGATCACCATGAGGTTCACTCTTTGAGCGATTACCTTCAGTGCAAATGTAATTATCGTACGGAAACTCAATTTAATAGATAGACGCGTGATGGAGAAGTGACATGTCTTAGAGAGAACCATGGTAAGACGTGAACCTCTCATTGTGTCAACACCTCGCACATCTTATTAACCCCTCCCCGTTTCAAACACTTAAAATAAGCAATCACTAAAATCACCAAGGAAGGCACTGTTAGCATTGTTGATGCCGCAATTAACACTAGGATAGAGAGGTGATTGCAAATAACCTCCGTGCAAGCTGTGTGGGGATGCTGGCAGCTACTAACATTTTCCGCGGACGTCGACATCGAGATAGTCCTAGCAACTTAATAATGGAGACAGCAACAGCAAGCAATTTTCTGGAATTATCTAAAGCCATGTTTTGACAATTTCCAAGCACAGATGCAAACTTCGTTATGCATCCAACCATTTCAATCATTCTTTCAGGTGGACTACAAAGTGCCACGTTCCATGCGAGTGTCAAGTTAGGTTTATGCCGAAATTACCTTCAGCACGCATACAGTTCAGCGGAATCTATGTTAAGTAATTTAGCGAAACCGAGTTAATATAATTATGTTTCTTGGACACGGCTCGTCGAGGAGAGGGGAGTTCATTACACAAGAGACGTATAGTAGGCCAGTTGAATATGAACTAAACAAATAGCAAATATGATATTTAAGTTACCACAACACATCAATGTTAGCGCATGGGAGCAAGGTTTTGGAAAACTACAATATATTAAGGGTGTTGCACATAAGCAGTTCAGCGTTTATCAACAAGGAATTCAGACAATTATCATCCACATTTATAGCTGGTTAGAATGGGACATCGGCAAAATTATCATTGTGTCATCTCAGCTGTAAGGAGTATCAGAAACAACTTTAATGTGCTATTGGTCTATGCACTAAGGGTGCCTTGGGCTGTCCATTGTGTCATTAGGTACTTGTTTGCCCGTTCTTAGACAGATCTAATTAATCACGTCCGATGCTCTGCTATATATTGCATTCGTTGATTATGTAATTCACGCTTAGGTAGCCATTTTTGCTGCCTGTCATGATGGTCGGTGCTTTAGGGTGGATTGGCCTCATCGACAAAACTCCATGATCTGAGATCGCATTGAAATATTTGACTTGTGCGACATCCATGATTCCAATTCAGTGATTCGTCTTATTTAAATGAGTAAATCATCACATTCAATAGTGATGGCAGGAGGGGATTGAGACTGCGATCGATTGCTATCAACTTTGCTTTCATAATCACTTACAAATAACCGCCCCATAGAAGGACTTCGAATATGAGGGACAGAGGGGGATAGTTTGGTATTTCATTACGTACCTACAGAATATCCGGACTTCTATTTGTAAGGCAAGGTTTTGCTTGCCTATGATAATGCAATATACGTCACAATCTATAAACAGTTTTATGTGAATCCGGCTTTCAATTTATAAACAAAGTAAAATTCCTTTTTGCAGGAGCTATCACCACTTGACAGCAATACATTATGTGGTTCGAAAATGTGGTTGTCATGTCCCACGCTTCACCCAACAATTTGTTGTTTAGAAGGGTCTGCTTGAGATCTCTTTCATTTGGACTCGATAAATTTTCAGGTTCCTTAAAGAACACATCGCAAAAGATGTCGACAATGTGTTATTTTTGCAAAATTCTAGCGTGGTACAGCAAAAAAGCATGTCTACTATAAGCGAATAAGCAGTTTCATCTTACCGAACAACCTGTGAAGATATTATATCATAACATAGCATACAATAGAGCATTAAATGGCCAGACAAGATATGTCTCTCTTAAACCGTTTAACAGAGCCTCATTGGAACTACAATAAGGAGATGGGGCTAACAGAGCCAGTTATACCTGAAATGTTGCGCACAGGCTTTGGTTCTCTGTGATATGTTTTCATTTGTTTGCCGTATACCAATTACTTTACCTCAACCTTATTAGCAAGCGGCTTGATGGGCGAATCGTTTCACCTCCATTTACCAACCAAATATGCTACCATTAGCGTCAGCAAGCGAATTCCGATCTACCTCGTGATTAGATGTTTACTTCACGATAGATAATTGGGTCGAATCGGTAACTGAAGGGTTAAAACAGCGCTAGGTATATTTCGAATAGTGTTTATTGGCCTATTAGGCGTTTGAAAATATAATGGATATAATATATATATATATATATATATATATATATATATATATATATATATATATATATATATATATATATATATATATATATATATAAATATATATATGCATATATATATATATGTATAAATAGATATATATATAAATATATATATGTATATATTTATATATATATTTACTGACGATTACAACCATTCGTGATCTCCAACCATTTGTGGACAAATTTTTATAGTACATTTTTGCTATCATTAATTATCAATTATTTATTCGGCGTCTTTAAATTGATACAATGAAATAGATTAATGCGAATAAAAATCTTTTCGTCACTTTTTATTCCTAGTATATACTTTTGGTCCTCGAAAGGTCGTCCACGAAACGTCAAGATATTAATTTATACGTATAAATCCAACCTTTCGTGCCCATATATATTTTTGAATATTTGCGGAATACCGAAATATTTAAATCATTTTCTGTCATCATGGATTATAAACATAATATTTGTTGCAGATGTGATCATTATGAACCATTGGTAGCATTTCGCGATCTAATTCAATGTTATAGATTAGTGAATAAGGAGAAAAATAGAGTTTTTCGGTAATGAAATTTAAAAATAAATCAAATATTTTAATTTTTCAAATAAACATATCCAACACACATGATTAAACAATTTTTCGCCAATTTGGATCGAAGTATATATGGTTGTATGGAAGATATTGAGGTGTGCGGGTTATGTCAACGAATGGTTAGTTGTTAAAATTTTATTTCGCTATTATATTCAAAATCCAAAGAAATCACGCGGGAAAGATTATTTTTGTACGTTACTAAGACTAGACTATCACATTTGAATGGTCAAACCAAAACATTTTCAATTATTTTGGACGAAAATGTGCGTTGACTTTATGTGTACATACTGGTATATCCTTTCGTGGACCAAAGTCTACGAAAGGTTGGCGGTTGGTCCACTAAAGGTCTCGTTCGTGCTAATATATATTTATATATATATATATTTATTTATATATAAATATATTTATTTATTTATATGCATATTTATATATATATATATATATATATATATATATATATATATATATATATATATATATATATATATATATATATATATATATATATATATATATATATATATATATATATATATATATATATATATATATATATATATATATTCCAGTGCGCTATCGAAGACTCAGTGTCACGCAAAGCTGTTTGGTATAATATTACGAGTTGAAAACGATTTTATGTTGACATTTGGTGTCAATGACCCGGTGGCGCAATCATGTCACACGTAGCAGGGAAGTAAGCCGTTTGAGGGGGTTTAATTGAGCACTATTACATCAACTGTGGTATGCCGTCCTCGTATGCGCACTGGTTGAACCGTACGTCGTATGTTGGGGAGGGCTGCGAATAACTGTTATATGCACCACCACGAGGCGTCATGTGTGTGTGTCAATGATGTATTCGTGATACCAAGCAAAGTTTTGTGAAGAAGACCAAACCGTCACATATCATCTTTGGTAAGCAATGCTCGTATGGCAAAATAATCCAAAATATTATAGTTCAGTGTAAATCATGGATGACAGATATAAATGTCTTATTTGGAGAGCATCAGTGCCATAAATCACCAGTAGTAGGGATGTATATTTTCGTGAATTGGTAAGTTAGTGGTTTCCATATCATTGCAATAGAGTTCAGATGGGCACCACTAATATGTATAACTAGGGTGTTCTTGTTTAACAGCAGAGATAAAGAAGTATGATCTAGAACGTCCGATAATTCCAAGATCATACAATGTAAACGCACCTTTAATTATGCTTAGCAGCCATATCCAGACGTCATCAGCCTGTAGTATATCTTCACCATGACTGTCAACAACTTGCCTAAGCAAATAAGGAGCAAGCGAATATGTACTCGCGAGAATATCATCAAAAGGGTTTCTGGGAATATGTAATGGCGTATACATTGCACTGGATTTACTGGAATGATGCTGATCAAATATTGGCCATCGGTATTCAGTAATGAAACGGACGAGAACAACAGGTGATATGCATTTAACCACGAATGAGGATGACCCTAGACTTCCTGGCATAGTGGTAATCTAGGAGCTGATAACGATCCACGTGTAATCTGTTTCTTGGAAATGCACCTATTTTCCTCAGCACGGCTCTATTATTAGCGGAATCCGTTGTGTATTTCCCGGATTGGATATATTTGCATGAATTGGGCAAATGTTATGCCATCTTGTTTCGTTATTCCCGCGTGCAGAAGCTCACAATTTTCCATATTGTACTTGTTTCTGCTCAGATGTAGCTATTTATGAAACTTTTAGCAACTTTGCTGAACCAATCCGCAAGGAGAAAATTATTTGAAGCAGATAATTAGGCCATTGCGTGATTCCCATGATAAACAAATGGCTGCATATTGTTTGCCATTGTATTCTAATTAAATTATAAGCCATGATACCGCATACGCACAGTTATACCACATGCACAGCATTATCAT
>CM067351.1:71854907-71964907 GCA_034190875.2 Urechis unicinctus
TATCAAATTCCCCCGGTTTTCCTATTTTTACAGGCACAGCACGGTATGAAACGGAAAATAAAGCCCTTCAGTTAAATATACACTTTCTGCTGATTTCGCCCACACAATAAATCTGAACAACTGTTTCATCATATTCTGTTTTCAGCGTCTCAGTATTAAATCCGGCGATCACATCCACACAGGGCACATTGCTAAACGTTAAAACAGACATCACATGGAAAACCTCATGATGGCGTATATAAATCCAAGGTTAATAGCTATTTGATAGGATACCTTAGATGATTATTCTCTGGGGTTTATGGAGTTCCCGTCAGTCTCAGGTTAATTATTGCACTAATTATGGCATGTCACTGAAGATTTACGTTTTAATTTTTCACAACTTGTGAAGAAGGTGATGAATTGTAAATTTGTATCAAAATGTACATGATTTTAACTTAAGTTCATAAGTGTCCAGTTTGATTTAATTACTTTTATTTTGTACCGCAATCAGTGTGCGATCCACGCCAAGTAGAAGATTACTGTATTGCATCCAATGCCATAGAGCAATAGAAGAAGACGACAACTAAATACGTGAAATAGGTGATATGTTCGACACAGCAAAGAACGCAGGTTGTTTTCGTTTTGTCCCGTCCTGATAGGTCAGCAGGCTACAGTCGCTTTTATGTATGCGTGTCACAGATGCAACAACAAGACTATTAACTCACGTGATGGCTATTATAGCAACGCCGTGCTCTAAATGTCTCGGCTCATGAAGGTCACAAAGCTATCAGTACATCTGATGCAACACGACCTCGCTCATTAAGTGAACGCGTGTTCAAAGATTGTTTATAAACGGAGCGGAGGCCACTCTTCCTTTCATTGTACGCAGCCAACCAGTATTGTATAACTCACAAATCATGCGAGGTAAGAGCATTTCTCAATGCTATCTACCAATGATTAATTTCAACAGCCGGCTAATCGAATAGGCGTGAAATAATGATATATATGCTGTCACCAAAACACTACCTTCGACGTGAGAACACTGGCTTTAATTGTGCTATGGACAATGCAGCATACACTGCTATCCACTGATCAGCTCAGGCATGTTATCCATCGACAGCTGAGCTTATCATTGCCATTGCAGTTATTGACCACATTGTTTGAGTTTGTGTTCTGAGCATTGGATACGACTTTAAGATATAGATTTAACGCTACATCAAACCCAATTAGTCATCATCTTCCCCTTCTGAGTTCGACACAGCAAATGAGACATATCAATTGCCAAGATGAGTTCAGATGGTGTGCTGATTAATGCGCCTGGATCCTTTGTGCATTCCAGGGGGCTATTTTAACCCAAATTTGTTTCTGAAATAAGCCATATGTCAGGTTAAAGCAGGTCAACACATGCACGTTTATGCCTACTATTTCTTACCGAGAGCCCGTCCTCTTATCACACCCATTCAACAGGAATATTTGCTAACCGAATTAATCGATTTATGTCCTGGAGACCATCGCAATCATGCGTTATTAGTTTACTTGCTTTAGTGTAGATTCTAGAGAGAAATCTGCTTGCAGTTGTCCGTGATGTCGGCTGCAAAATATCATCTTATTGAGCGGATATGATTACTGCGCGTCAACCAAAGTGATCGTTTAGGTCCTAGCACCTTTGAGGTCTCTACAATAACATTCGTTTAGCTTGACATTCTTAACGCCGACTATATTTTCGAACGTTCAAATGGTTTTTTTCATTATTTGTTCAATTTCACCGTTTCTGATTCAAGCATTGACGGTTAGTAATAGAAAGGTAAATATCACAATTATTTTAGAATTCCTAGCTATAGCACATCCAATGTTTACAAATTATATTTACCCACGGCCTTTATTGATAACACGAGACAGGCTAGCCGCCGATTGCGCCATGCATGTAACGTTTTCTTTGTTGCGAGACTATCATTAGTTTTGCACTTGTTGCCTGTGTAAACGAATACCACGGTGCAGCCCTCCCTTTGTGGTCTGGCACTGGTGGCATCATCGGTCAACAGCACAAGTTAATCATTCCAAACGTTTCACGCGATTCAGCCTTGTACGTAGAGAATGGTAGCACTTGCTGCACTCCCTCATACTCAACGCCGTCTTTGATTTTCTTGCAACTCTTTCCCCGCTCTAAACATTTCAAGACCCAGCAATAAACAACTCTGGCTTCGAGCTCCTCAAGTGGATGACAACTAATTTATTTCACTCCACTGCTTGTGATTATCCCTAACTCTTGGCTGGGTTTTCTTATTGTACATTAGAAGTACGCAAGGTAACGAGACTGTTGTAAATATATTGGTCTCCTAAAACCTTATACCCAGGACATTTGTTTGCTGGTGATGACTACCCAGTTGTTGAACGTAAAGCCCCGTACAGTTCCTTGACTTGCGAGATTTATTTTCGCACAAAGCCCATGTGTGTAACTGGCAATCACCTTGAACGACGTAAATTAAAGAACTAATCGGGGAGTCGGCAGTGACGTCAATTGTCGGTGCACTATGCCGGATCGTTTCTACCTAAATGCTATTTAACTTGGCGTGTACATTCCTCTGTATTACGGAACAAGCAAGTGTTATACTACATTATCACAGTTCTACTGATCGCATTAACAAAGGTGCGTTACCTGCCAAATTAATGGCGATATACGTAACAAACTGAAAAATGGCGCCGGAAATGGCTTCCACACGTAATTGTCGACAGAGGTTCCAACCTTCGAAATGTTCAGACTGTAATTCGATAGTGGCTATAACTGGAAAACAGGGAAAATAATTGATTATCACGCTGCATTTAATCAAGCGGTGTATTAAGCTCTAGGATATAGATTGTAGAAATAGACCTAAATTCTATCTCAGGAATCTAATCAACTTGTTTAAAACGGAGCATATTCTGCAACTCATTGAAATACTACAATGAACATTTATACGTGACCCAGTTTTCCGTTTACCATCATGTATATAATGAAACTTACTACCAGCGTGTTTCTTGCAAGCTCGGCTATTTTAGCAGTTAAGCGGAGCTTGTAAAGTATCCTTCACGTTTATAGCGCTGTCAAATAATGCTGGTCGACAAATTATCCCCTACGGCTCCACTAGCACCAGCAATTCTGTTGATAAATCGCTAGATTTTAAAATCTGACCAATATGAGTGATCGGGACCGGGCTGGGAGAATATAAAGGTATAATATATAAATAAGTGGACAACTCCGGGGGAAATGGTGGGCATGGGTGTAGACATCTGTCATATTTACCCATAGTTATCTCAGTCGAAAGGCGATAGCATATATGTGAACCGCGGGCCTTTGACATTGTAAATTGCTCCTAAAAGGAATCATCTGTATCGGTCACACTTTCTCGCTGTCAAGATTACTGGTCCACACGTCACTATCTACATTTGCACTATAAGAAGGTGGAAGGAGGATTTTTTCTTCATAAAGGTATGTTATATTTTATAGAATTTCTTACAGTACCATCAATGCGTTGGAACAATGCGCAAAAAATTATCATTTTTCTTATGGTGAGAAATAATCTCTAATAGTCCTAAGAGAAATTAGCACACCAAGCCTTAGAGAAGCCCTTTACGGACAAGGGGCATTCTGAAAAGAGAGGACGATGTTCATCTCACCGCCTTTTTGTTTCATTCTATGGAGGTTAGCTTTGGCATGGGCTGCTGTTGTGGCGTAAGTTCACGTCCAAAGCATATATTATAAAGCTATATAACCTATCAATGTCACAAACACGGTCATCGTCTTTCTCGCTCGTTTTCAATATAAAACTTCAAAACCAGTTTGCAGCCCCGTCATGCGCCGTAATAGTTGATCAACTGTATTCCGTGTCAAACGCTTGTCTATGCCGGCGCATGGAACTGAAAAGGGTACAAAACAATCAGTTTTAGGATAGTGCGGCTTATACTGGTCCCATGGCTTATTCAAACCCTGTTGCGATAATCTATTGTCAAGCACATACACAGTCACGTTAGCAATAATGATATCCCAAAACGGTTTTCTCCAACGCAACCACACTGAAAGCTTACTTTGTTTACTGGTACTGACATGCGTTGTTAATAAGTATTGACATATGTTACCTAGGATGTATCCGCATATTTAGCGATTTATTCACGATCGGTCTCCTGCTAAGCCTTCACCTTCAGTGCGATGACTTCACCAACGTTACATCCATATGCTGCAAGAACTACCTGCTTGACGTTTTTTAAGTTACAGAGAACAACCGACGTATTTCAGCATCGAGTCTGCACCGCAAAGACTTCATGCTTGATCTAAATCATTTTAGTGAGCATCCCTCTGGCTTCAGTCAACGAATTCGCCCATAAATGACTTAACAGAGATATTTCGAAAAGTCTCCGTTTCAATACAGGGCTTCATGTTAGTATCATTCGACAAAACCGCATCACATCAGCAAAGTTTTCTTTGTTCATATCCAAAGCACTGCAAATTTGTTGTCTAATACATTAATGCCTGCCTACGCTATTGGTATTACCCTAATGTATTCATTTAGACATGCTTACTCTATTGCTTACTATTGTTATTAGCACTAAAACGCTCATTTAGGCATGCTTTTTCTATTTCTTGCTATTGTTATTAACATTAATACACTCTTTTAGACATCCTGACTCTATTGCTTACTATTGTTATTAACCTTAATACGGGCATTTAGGCATGCTTGCCATTATTAAAATAATACACTCATTAGGCATACGTTCTTGCTATTTTTATTAACATTAATACACTCTTTTAGACATCCTAACTTTATTGCATACTATTAACCTTAATACGGGCTTTTAGGCATGCATACTCTATTTCCTGCTATTGTTATTAACACTTATACACTCATTTAGGCATGCTAACTCTATTCCATGCAATTGTTATTAACCCTAATACATGTTTTTAGGCATGCTTACTCTGCTACTTATTATTGTTATTAACAATAATACACCCATTTAGGCATGCTTACTTTATTGCTTACCATTGTTACTCACCCGAGACAGATGCTCATGGTTTATAGTAGTATGTTCGTTAAGTGGCCAAAACATTGTGACGGAAGAGAACCTCTTCTGTCGTACTGTTTCTTGAACATATGTATTTGCCATAGCAATATATTGGAAGATTCGATTATGTGCTCGGCTAAATTATCCACCTTCTGCTTATTATTGGTCAACTCCAAAGTAACGTTGATAAGTCTGACAGGTTTTAAACGACACACAATAGAGACGTGTGATTCTATACGTTTCCGGTAAGTTCGATTGTGAGGCCACAATCAGGAAGCACTACAGGAGCTCAAGGCGGAAGGGCAGTTAACGGGCTTAGTTTACTCCAGCTAAATCTTGTTAAGGTTCGCCAGTGGTTTTAGATATTAAAACATCCGATAATTTCGAGGCTTACTGGCCGTCGCGTCGTGATAGGGACTGATAAATTACCTTCAACGCGAACGTTGTTCCCATATATTTAACACGTATTCAAGAGGTGTTTCTAAGTGATGTAAAAACTATAATAAATAGAGATATTCAGACATGTTACTTATGATTATCTCTAAATATACGGCTCAATTATCTACAAAATTAGAAAAAGGTGGAGGAAAAGGGGTGATTTTGGTCTATAGTTGCGTCAATGGACGCTCTGAATGGCGACCGGTGCAGACGCAACGAATTTCTTAAAATAACGCTATTTATATCTGGTGTTGGCTCTTGCATGATGTTCTGTTTGTATAGTCATGTTTTGCATGTACGTACAGCTTGCCTCACATATTTTGTATTCATTTATGATTAAGCGTGGCATTATTTAGGATAACGGCGCAACACTAAGCAAGTGACACCTTACTTACCCGATTAGCCAAGCGACAGATATTGCCCCTGGTGTTATAGTCGATACATTGAGGCTTTGCATCAAATTTGAGAGCTTGTTGTCAATAAGAGAAATGAATGCCCATAAAAAAAATTGCTCTTTGTCTTTCGATGCTTTCATGCAGCATCTAGTTTGTGCAACCATTTCGATATTCATTGTTAACTATTAAGTGCAGAAACATCAACAAAGTGCAACATAGAGTTTATATCCGCATTTACTCCAACTGATTGTTGTGTGAACTGTTCAGTGTATATTCAGTCATATCCCTTCTGCTGGGGAATTCTGACATATCCTCTCGACGTCATACTCTATCACATTGACACGTTTAGCAAAGGCCATCAGCAGAGTGGTCCTTTCCGAAGCGCCATCTTGGTGTCATGTCATTTTCTCACCAAGCCAAATGACTTATAGATGCAACATCACTTTAATGTCTGGTTGGTTTACTCCGAAACATTGTTGTGTGATATATTCATTGTATATGCAAGCCATATCCCTTCTGCTGGGGATTTCTGACATACCCTCCTGACGTCTTACTCTATCACATTGACACGTTTAGCATCCGCATAGTGGTCACTTTCCGAAGCCTCAGCTTGGTGTCATGCCATTTTTGCATCAAACCAAATGACTCATTAACTTATATAGATGCTGCTGCATTCTGAGTATTATCCACATTGATGTCTAGTTGGATTGGTGCATCGGTTAAATCAAAGCTGAACCATTCCGCCCAGACAGTATGACGGAAACATCATTTAAGTGCATGGCAATGTAAAGTTTGGAGTATTAAGTATAAAAGGGTGACCCCTTGTCCATATTGACATTGGGGGTTATATTTGAGAGGCAACTTACAGATTCAATTTCATACCTCCGACGCGTTGCTCCATATTAGATTCGTTAATGGTGTCGTTACCGGATATGCCCATGAAATAATCGTGACTTCATGCCGACAAATTGTAACTAAGGAAATGTAACTGCTCATCAGCAGTAAGACTTGCCTTAAGCGTAAAAATGTATATTGTTGCAGCAAAGTCTGTTTTGATGTTATATTTGTAGACTGCACTGTAATTTGCGCTAGCTAAAGACTCAGAAGTTGGCGCGATAGTTTGCCCTTAACTTCTTTCCACCATGCATTCAGACAGAAGTAATGCATTGATTTGCTCTGATGTATTCCCCCGACATACAACATGATTTGATTATGATCGTTGCATCCCTAGTTCTGAAAACATGCATCTGTGACGATAATCTAAATCCATTCTATCAATTTGCAACCCAGAAAAATTGATGATAGCAACAATTAACGATAAACGCAGTTTATAAGAAAGTGTAGGTTAAGTTGGTGTGCGAATATTTATATTCCATATCTATGTAATATATTGAAATTTATTCCAATGACTAACAGTACGTCTTTGCCATAGCTTTGCTTTAATCATCACCAGTTCATTTGGCTGGTCGATATGACAGTCTTCGACATACCGCTTTAATTTGATACTTAACAACAATTAAATTACTGGAAACATATGTCTGTGGTGCAATATAAAATCCTTGGTTTAAAGCAAATGTTATTGCGCTCGATATATTCCCCTTCCTTTGCTTGAAGTCAACGTTATTTGACAGGCATATCCTGCTGAGAGCCAATAAATATATATAGCACAAACAGTCGGATGATTCTAATTGAATCTGACAATGGCAAGGCAAACATTATGCCAATGTCAAAATGGACAACCGGAGAATACAACAAACACATAAAAGCTATTTCAGGTCAAACTGACCAAAGCTTTGATCAAACCGAAGCGCTAATTCAACTAGACAACAGAGTTAAGCAATATTTGAAATGCGGTTGCATACAGATCATCGTACCAATAAACGAAATATTTGAGACCTGGTGGAATTATGTGAAATTAGGTGCCGTAAGCTAGATAAAAGGAGGATGCTTGATGAAAACATTTCATAACATCACGTGGCCTCAGGCTGAGGCGGCGGATGGTTACCAAGCAGCCATTGTCATTCCTGACGGGTAATCAAGATAAGCAGATAAATTGCAAATTAGGTTATCTTCGGCACTCCTCCTGACAGTGCTCAGCATTATGGGTGTAAGTCATTGCGAATGTAACAGTGCGGGGGTAAATGAATAGGCAAGGTATCCTGTACACAAGGAAAGCAGCCCAAATATTGTCAAATTCTCCGCAACCCAAATTGACAGCTACAAAACACAATTCAATCGACTCGATTAATCTGGTCCTTGCCATGACACACAAGGCATAGTGTTTTTACCGAACTTGCTAAATTAGAATAATTGCTCATAACATTGACATGTGCTAAATATAACTGCTTCAAATACCTGATTAGCAAGAATTATGGCGTTATGAAGTTAATTTGACTGCAGAGAAGGATTAATCAAAGTGTCCCAATACAGGTATGATGCACCAATGTGCTCTGTGTAAAACATTAGAGTTTCATAACATGCTATGGGAGTAGATATAACGTTCTTCTGTTCCCAGTAACCATACTGACTGTGAGCATACAGTCTTATAATTGTAGCAGCTACATCCAAACTGATCATCTATAAACGGGCAAGCCTTGTGTTTTACACCTAAAGTAGAAGATTGCATAACAGCTACGTACTTTGATATGTGCATTGTTTGAAAGTTAAAATGACTCCATGGAATGATTAAAACAGAAATGACAATTAATCTTTTTATGAGCTATGGAATGATAAGAATTGCGGCAGTTTTGTACGAATAGCGCATATGGAAGCGGGTTTTTTGAGCAGCCCTTGCGTTTTCATCGGCGGGTGTTGCCCACCTTCTATTATATTATATCATAATGCAAGGGAGATAACAGATTATAATGTCCGAACTCGAGTTCCTGTTGCAGTCGGAGTCATCATTGCACTGTTTTGACAGTGGTCAAAATCATTAACGGCTTAATTATGCCGTTTTATGTGAATTTATGTTGATTGCTAGATTAGAGGGTCTACCAAATATGCAGCGATATATTACCAAGTGGCCACAGCAGCATGAGGCTTGACCTTAGGATTATAGGTCATGGCCACACCAGTAGATTGCTTACCTATGTCAGTGTAGCATAATTCGTAATTTTATCTTCATGCTACCACAATAGTGCGATTCATGAAACAGCGGATACAGCTAATCGATACCATTAAGCCGTACGGCCGATTACCTAAAATGATGTTATAGGGTTTTGTTTTTCATTGTATGTGACATGGTAAATTGCTCCATTTAGTATCAAACAGTTATATCGTTCTTAGAATGTTATGTACGCCGGGTAAAACAGTAGATTCGACACTTGATCGCATAAAACTCCGCACAGCCTAAAGGAAGTGGATAACGGCCTTAATGGCCTTAACACGGTGAGTGCTTTGTTACAGCTACGTCCTGAGAGGCCACCCGACTCATATCTTCTTTATAGGTGTGTGACACATTCAGCAACAAGACAATTAACTCATTGTATGGCTACCATTCCAGTGCCGTGCTGCGAATGTCATGGCTCCTGAAGGTAACATAGCTGTCGGCAGCTCTTACTGTTTTAACATGTGGTGAATGAATTCTGAGCTATGATACGATCTTTTATGCACTTGAAAATATCCATAAAGTACTAAGACAGAAGTACAGCGTGATTGCTTAATTCATGTTGGTTCAGCAAGCAACTTATTTGTGTTAGACTTGCACTTCAGAATCACCTGTGGTATGGTACGAAGGGGCGTTAACTCTATTGCCGTTGTGGATGGATAATCTACCCAGACACTCACGGAAACGTGGATCGTAATTTCTGATACAAGTTCGTAACATTGGAACAAACATAAACTTACGCGCATTTTGGCAATGCATCTTTTTTGTTCAAGAGCTCTGCATTTAACAAACCACATTGTCGCATTTGCAGACATTTGAATTGTAAGCAGCCATGATAAACCTACACAATGAATTCACGCATCCTTTCCTTGAGGGCTGAAGCGTATATCATATGTTAGACTGTCTAATCGTTATCAGAAGATATAAATAGACACAAGTACGAACCAGAGTCTGCTAGAAGTTACCTCATTTACGCAGGTGCATTCGTTAGCTTAGGTTAGCCATATATGTAGAGCGACGAAGTCAATTCCTGGTGACAGTAGTAATGTCATGTTTTAGCATTGATACATCTTGTGTCCACTTCGTCAATTGATGAATGATTTCAAAGGTGTCACGAATCATCAGTGTTACAGATGAATATCTCCACAACTGAGCTGATAGGTGAGTGATATCAAGGGCATAGCAGGTGGTATCATTTTAATGCGTAACCCAAGATACACAACGTCTCGCATCAGCCAAGTAATGCCTAACGTCTGTATTGGTTGTAGAGATTAGCAAGAACTATGTAGTTTGACCTTGTCATGTCCCGGTGAATCACGTGCTACATATTACTAGTGATTAAGCCATCCAAAGTGGGATGACGCTGAGCCGGGGATATTGTTGTCGCTTGGTCATCAGCAATAATATGCTTAAGAAGGATTATGTAAACAATATATACTCCGAGAGGCGTCTGCTGAGCAGCGTATTTGTTGATGGACACTTAGCTGCACATTAAAACGTCATTGCATACTGGTGTACTAGCATCATGTAGGCCGCCAGCACGCAAAACACCAGGTAATAGATGAATAGTGCACATTTCGTTTGGCAGGGTCTCAGCTGATTTCATAATCCGGATTAGTACATGTCTTGCAGCATACAAGTTATTTTGCAGTGTTAGATGTTATCGATCTATTTATATTGCGGTAACTTGAGACCACTCGCTCTTATTGTTTTGGTTAAGATATTCACGGAATGCGTTGTATTTATCGTAAAACACTAATTAAAGTGCGTTGGATAATGCTTGACACAGGTTTAAAATTTATACTCACTACTTATTAAAATTCCTACTGCCGCGATATTCGGCTGTTTACGCTAATCTTTCATAGACTTGGTCATTTTAACATATTTACCTAGCGTCATATTGAACATTAAGTAATATTATTTGCAACGGAAAAGATATGCGTTCAGTTAGACGTCGTTTGATATATATTGTAGAACACCACAATACGACATATACCTTGATGTGACGATAAATGATGGGAGTCTGATATCTGAAGCAAATATGATTTTGAAATCCACAGAAAGCTACACAATTTTATGCGAACTTAATTATTTTTATTGCACTCTTCAATGCATTTAATAGATGGTGGTTTAGTGTGAGATTTATAGGTGATTTAATATGTGCCCATGGTTGTCATTATTAATCCTAAAGTTGACCAGAAAAGTGCATGCGTTGCGTAACGTATCAATTGTCATATATTTGAGGATACCACCGATCACCTAGATGCTTAAACAGACCAATATAACGTCGAAGTCGGCAGATCTCTGACCAATCAATGTAATTTTTGCGACGATTTTTGTACATTAATCACAATCAATCGGCTTTTGTTGATAGTGTTTTCCTTTCTTAAGTACAACCACGCGTTGAACATCTTCAACAAAAGCCCTAAGGGAGCTAAGTTTTTATGTTATTAAATTTGCGCAGTTGCCAAATATTTCACCTAGATGAGAGACAGAAACGGCCTTGCTCCGACAATCGGCTGGTGGTGTCTAGCCCTAGGATTATCGTTTTCATTTTTATCTTTTCTATCTCCATTTTTCATTTATCCTTAATCAGATTATTGTTATCTATTAACCTTTCGTGGCATCGTATAACAGTGTTCGTGCTGCGAAAGACTATACTAACCTTACCTTACATAAACATTACACTATTCCTGTGCAAACAGCTCTGGCATATAGATTTTCCAATGAATGAAAGCCGGTTCATATCACTTCAAAACTTGCTGACGCGTGACATCAGAAGATTGGCTTCTTCGACAACACACCATAATAAGGTAATATTATTTTTTTTTATCAAAATGAGTCAGATGATTTGGACGCCGTGATTCACACAAATGTTTCCATGTGAGAATTAGTAAAAAGTGCAGTTTGGTATAGTAATTTTATCATGCTGCTGTTCAGTTGTTGCCACTCCAAAGCAATCACATGAAAAACGGATGCAACACAAAAATTATAATTTCTCATCCCCGTACCAGCAGTTAAAAACTTTCTAAGCAGTTTGATTTCGACATTCCATATTGAGCGTCTTTAGAAAGATTACAAACTCAGCATTATTTTCAGGTGATATTTCGCTGATGTATACATAACGTTGCGTTTGGCATTGATTATGCTAAGAGCATGTTACTTCTCTACCAGATGGATTGATGTAACAACAGTAATGTGATATGCTGGTGATATCACCAACACATTCATCAACGATTAAGCAATGCCGCTTATAGAATTGTTCAAGCGGGTACTTCTTAACAACATGCCTACATACACACTTTACTGAAAAATCTCTGTCTTATAATCCTGAATTTGATCTCAAGTCATTACTATTGCACACAAAAAGTGTTCTGTTCAGCAAAAAATTATGTTGTATGTTATTTGTCATCCATGATTTGCGAGAAAATATACACGTTAAGGCGTTATACCATGCACTCAATATGTGTTAATGTCCACTAGTTTACCCCGACAGACGCTTCGCTAATTTAAGTGTGCAATACCGGCTAACCTATATCTATAGGATTCTACCTGTTATAAGCGGTATTGCATTTCATTCAACTCATCCTGTGAATTGAAAGAGCTGCTGCATCAAGTGTTTTATTCTGATCGATCGAGAACTGAAACATACGAACCAAAATACACAGATTACACAGTTATCCTGCTGCTCGAGTATAATTTATATGACAACATTCAACCACTGCCCTTTGGTGTTACTCTACATTCCGTCATAATTGCGTGGTAGAAATGCACTAAATTTCAACATATACACCATTTACGTCACCGAATATCCAACAGAGAATATTTTTGGGTCTCTCTTTTTTTAACGAAAACAATTAGATAAAACTGAGTTCGCTGTAAATGTTTAGCTTCATCTCTCACTCCCACCAGCCCAACCACCTGCGATCGTTCAGATTACCAATGCAAATGCAGTTAAAGCTCTTAGAGTGATTGCTAAGGCGAGGTTAAACGACAGACTACCTACGAGTTCTGATAAAGGCGGTCGGAGCTTACTGGTGTTCTTGGTAATTTGGAAAAAGATTATATTTTACTTAATGACGCAGCGAAAAAGTTTTACCCACTGCTATGGGCAAACAATACAACGTGAATATACCGTCATATTTAAAGCGACACATCAATTGGTGCGCCAGTTATAATGCTGATAAATGCAAAACAATGACTTAACTCTAGTTTTCTATTGAATAAAAGCATACACGGTCTGTGCTATCATACCTGCACCCTCAAAAACGTATTAGACCAAAGTGAGACATTTTATGTTTGCAAATGCGGTGTAACGCCTTTCTGACAAACGAGTTAGTGGCTTAAGGACAATATATTCCTTTTTACATAATCCTCAAGACCTGAAGTCATTTAACGTAAACTTCTATGGTATTAAGTTTATACGTGAGACCGTGATATGGCAGATTGTGACGCGATTTGCTCCAAAACTTTTGCAACAATATGCAAAATAAAACGGCATCAATAATTTAGCAGATAAATGGGTACATCCGTTACGGAATAGTTTTGTCAGAAAATTAGCTTTAATGCACTAGAATATTAAAAGACTCCTTAGTTCCCATAAATAATCAATATTTTTTTTCATTTGAATCTCAATTTTCCAATCACGCATCTATATAACTCTAACCCCTATCTTGGATAAGGTACAAGTTGTTCGTCATATGACATGTAGCACGACATAGTGTAAGGGTTATCTAGGCATTCATGACACGTTGTGAGGTGTGTCAAATTGTTCGAAGCGAAATATTACAGTATCAGCATTATTGCTTGTGAAATAATTGCTTATTACTAGATCAAAGATTCTCTTATGCTCAAAAACATTTGCAGACACGTCAAATATTTACAGATTGCCCTACCAGAAAAAAACCAATAACGCTTTAATAAACTAGTTGTTTGCTCCAGAGGTCCTTTGGAGCTTTAAAAAGGGCACGTTATACAACGCCTACGCTACTTATGCAGCACCAGCGTATGTAAATGAGTACAACTACACGGGTGGGGCAATACATATTGCATTTCTCGCCCTTTCGATGGCAACGCAGTTCTCTCTAGCTTGATATTTTATCGCTACAGTATGCAAAATGTTTATTTGCCCTAACATTCTGAAGCAACCAGGAGCAGAGGCGTTTCATATGCTTCGATGTGTTGAAATATGTGGGATTTTCCGCAAAGAAACCTTATTAACCTAAGCATTGATGCACGCAATATATTTCGTCGAAGCAAAGTTGATTCAACTATTGTGTTTTAAAATATTGTCAGAAACGCCCATTTTAAGGAAAATTACATCACCATGACTAGTATATCAGAATAATAACATTGCCGTATTCAATATTCCAAACAATCATTAGTGAGAAATTACCAATGTCGTTACACCGAGAAAACTACAGCAAATATATAGACTTGAATGATAACAACCACTGAATAATGTGAATTATACGCTTCTTAACGTAGCCGCGGCATCAGTAGTTGTAGAGAGGTTAGATAGAAGCAATGGCGGCCTTGCATCTGGACTTATGCGATGGTTTATATTAAAATGCTTGACCAATATCACACGACACAGTATTGACGCAGGAAACGTACCCATAAACTCTGTTACAGCATAGCAGCCTTCAATATTTGTTTCGCTATTGACGATTAAGATAACAGCCAGGATACTAGTTAGAAAAAATGAGAAGCGTGATGCGTTAACAGTACATCAATGATTGTAATGAAATATTGGAAACGTTTAGTTGATATACATAGACAGGCATAATATCCTGTTCCAAATGTTTGGCTTCGTCTCTATCAGTTAAGGAACGTCAATGCCGAGTCATCATCAATAACGCATAGTAGTCGTCAATGAGATGTGGCACTTTATCGGGTGGATCTTGTGTGATACGAGTCCTCCTTTGAACACATTTTACTGCCGCAATATGCGATTTTATGGCCTTAGATGGGACACTGAACTCAGTAAGCTAGCGAACCAGCGTTAATCTGCTACTCCGCAGTTATTTTACATTATATAAGACGATATGGTTTGATAGGCGTAAAGGCGAGGTAAATGTAGACTGATACCATATTTGACTGCACGGCGGAATAAAAATGCAGCGGTGTCAAGTGTTGCTTGGCTTTGCATTATTCAGCATCACATCATAAAGGGCATTGCACGGCACGGTTTGTTATCAGTGTCTAAAATAGTGGACAGCGGCGTAGAAGGTAAAGGGCATGCAGTTCGAAAAGGCGATTTTTTCTACAACAGATGCAATCCTCTAAAGGTGTTTCCTTTTCTAACCCATGATGCCATAAGTCCGGCTAAGTTAGCAAAACAAAGCACCCGGATAGAGCTAGCAGATAGCAAAGAGGAAATGATCTATATATATAAGCAGCGGCGTAAAGGTAACATTGGTCATGCAGTTCGAATTATTTTACAACAGATGTGAATCCTATAAAGGCGATGTTTTTCTAAGAAAGCCATCTAAGTTCATCCGAGCTAAGTTAGCAAAACAAAGCACCCGTCTCTCTCAAAGCATCCCTTAATAGGAAAGGTTTCCTTTTAATGCTTACCACCCATGATTAATCATATATATATATATATATATATATATATATATATATATATATATATATATATATATATATATATATATATATATATATATATATATATATATATATATATATATATATATATATATATAAATATATATATATATAAATATATATAGATATAAATATATATGAATATATATATATATTAAACATTTGTTATTGCTTTATTAGATTCCTCAACAAGGCTTGACATGATTCTGCTTTATATATATACAAACCCGGCGGCTTTAGATACTTGTTTAGTAATCTGTTATATTTTGCCTCTTGCTATTAAAATTCATCTGCATTGAAAGCCTACCTTTAGGTCTGGAGATATGCGTTTACAAAGATTCTTTTAAAGGTTGACCACGCTGAATTCCACAGGAAAAAAAAGTAACAATGCCAATTAGTGGATGCAGTTTTGTATTCGAACAAAACCTGTCAGCTCAATTAGAGATGAATTGTGCTTGCTTATTCAGGGTCACATTATAATCCTGTGTCAGTGTTCTGTCATAGGTGACCTTGTCTGTCTCAAACCCTTCGGTGCTCTGACATGCATAGTAATAAGACCCAAGCAACTCATACCCTATGAACATATTTGACAGCTATTCGGATACGAATTGAAGGCCAACACCGCTCATCGCGACGCCTTTTAACCTGCCTGAATAGTTTGAATAGCGGTAAAGGTCAAAGCTCTGATTGCATTATCGCGCGTAAGCGCAGGGATCCCAGTGTGCATGCTTACCAGCTGCCGAAATAAAAAGATCCGACGCAGTTGTTTCACACTTGATTGGGCGGCGGCATACACTGGATGTACCCGTTGGGTGCTGGGTCATTTAGTGGCAGATTGTATGGCGTCATACTCAGGCTGGATCTATTTGGTGGCGGCATAGTCAGGCTGAGTCCATTGGGTGGGGTCATTGTCAAGGTGAACCCATTTATGTCGTCATGCTCAGGGTGGGCCCATTAAATTGCCTCATGCTTAGTGTGCGCCTATAAGGTGGCGCATACACAGACAGGATGGCCCATTGGGTGGCGTTTCATTTAAGTTGGGCTCATTGTACCGCGTCATACTCAGCGCGGGGCCTTCGGGTGGTTGTACCGAGGCGTCTTCTATCGTATTCATTGACTAATTGCATTCATGAAAAAGCTCTCATAGCTAGTTTATTTGCTGCACTTCGATTCAAGCGTACTACGATACAGTACGTGACTTATATATATAGTTTAAATTAATATGTATATATATATGAGAAGAGAGAGATAGAGAGATAGATAGAGAGATAGAAGAGATAGAGAGATATATAGAGAGATGACCAACATATCGCTTGCTTGGTGAAGACCAATGGATTGCTTGGTGTAGACAAATGGATATGATAGACAAATGTATCGATTGTTAGGTGTAGACCAAAGCATAGGGCAGCCCAGGCTTTGTAGGCTATAGGGCCGTGGATTGCTTGGAGCAGACCAGTAAATTGCTTGGTGCAGACCAATGGATCGCTTGGTGTAGACCAGTGGGCCGTTCCTTTTGTTCCTATATCCTATGCCAGAAACAATCCTTTTCTCTTTTGCCCTTGTAACCTTCCTGCAAGACCCGGGCTGCAATAGCAAAGCGTATGCACCACATCAAACATCGACTGTCTTTGTTTTCTATATTCAAAATGGCCTTGTTGCTGAGTAGTTTCTGTGGCAGTTGGGTTGCTGTGTAGTCTGGTTTCTCGCGTGGTGGTGCGGGTTCTTCCGGTTTGTGGTCCAGTGTATGCAGGACGCAGCTATAGCCTTTGCTTCAGTGGTCGAAGGCGCCACATTTGCTGATCCCTTCAGCGTCGCCCAAGAGTAGGGTCCATGTGGCTAGTATATCAAATCGCTCTTCTTCGCCGCAGGATTCACTGCAGTCGTGGTGTCGTTCGACTTCTTGTATGCCATCCTCTGGTGTGGGTAGGATGCAACACATGCTGCCGAGCCCGTTCTTTGTCATTGAGATCTCTACAATATCTTTTATGTACCTCCTACGAAAGGGTTATTGGGAAATCAGTTGGTAGAGCCCGTGGACCTGGGGGGGGGGGGAATCGACAAGATGCACTATGGTGGTACCTCGGTTGAAAGCAAGAACATCGCACTCTTCCTGGTACCTAAAAAATGTTAGGTGTGCATTTGTGGGCCTAGTTGTACCAATCTTGGTATACCTTGTTGTTGAGGAACTTTTTTTCGATCTCGTCCTGGCGGTTTTAGGCAAAGGTTTTTGAGCCTATGCGGTAGGTCCTTCAGACTTCTTTTTCTCCAATCTTGCCGGCTCGGATGCCATCCACTAGGCTGTCGGGAAGCTCCCTGTTGTGAACAAAGTACTTCTTGATTTGCGGCGTTGGGGTGTACGTCTCTTCTCCATTTCGGATGCGAGTGTGCCTGGGGGTTCGTATGTCGCATGTTCTCTTGGTCTCTCGAACCCTTAGCAAACCAGAAGCTGTTTCGTGGTAGGCGTTTGGTGGTAGTACTATTTTGACAGGCAATTTTGTATACTGGTGTGTCCCATTAGTTCAATTGTCTGTCTGCTATAGGGTTGGAGTACACGTTACACGTTCGATGTGGGGGGGGGGGGGGCGTGTTTGCGAGCTGGGTGGTCGGGTTCGTTGGCTTGGGTGAGCGAGAAGTCCGGTGGTTGGTCGTAGACCTAGGTTGGAGCGGATGGTTCGTGGACAAACATGTGAACAAGAATGTATCCTATTCCAGGTATGCATACCAAGACCTGCCTTTCCCTGTATGCCTGTGTATGGGTGTGTACAAGGTGGTTCTATTTCTGCATCGATTTCTATATGTTCGTCTGGAAATGGGGGATTCCCTGTGGCGGAGGAGTTCTGGGAATTCGCTTATTGGCTGGTTGGTGATGTATATATGTATGTGGCTGGCGGTGGTATATGCATGTGTGGTGCTGCTGCGCCCGTATGACGTTGGAGATTCCCTGTTGGCTATATATTTGGTGGGCCTGTACAAAGGGCAGATCGGGCCAAAACCCTCTCCTAGGGTGAGTCCAAAACCGTCCACCGCTGCACCAGAACCGTCACTATCAATACTACTCGTTATATGTAATACCTACCAATTAATGCTTCCTGCAATAATCATTGGAAGAATATGTCTCCTTTGCGGGGAAAATGGCGCTTAATCCCAGCAAATATTTATGCAAATAAAACTGTAATGTACATCATCGCACCTGGTGACCTTCGTTATATCTAGGACAAATCGACTTGGTGCTATCTGTTATAGGAAGCGGAAGGAGGAGAGAGAACCAGACAGAGGTGCGGGTAGATTGGCATGAGACACAACGCAAAAATTAATGGAGAATGGAAAATCCCATAAATGAGCCTTACATCACCATTTCAACTACACATTTGAGGAGTTAGCAATCTGGCCAGAATTACCAGCTATATAAGCTTGCTTGTGAACAAATTACACGTTAACGTCAGAAAGGCTCCGTATCCATCACATGAATCATTGTAATTGTTCGACATACATTAATCAAATCCACACCGTGCCCTGTTATTCTTCATATCATATAACGAAGATATTATTCGACGTCTAGAGGTCTGTGGTCAGTGGCCAGTGGGTTTGTTGTTAAATTTGACCCATAGCAGCCGCCTATATGCTCTCTAGATGACGGGAGTGTGCTGCACACTATGGGACACAGGTGATAAACGAGCAGTATTTGTTAGAAAACACTCAAAACACTAGTGCTCCAAACCAGCATAGCTGATGTTACTCTTCTAAGACCAAAATAGTCGTTTGGCATACTAACACAATCAAATGAGTGTGTCGAGTTGTCATAAAAATTCATGAACACCACTTAATTGCATATCTTCGAGTATATATGCGCTACATGACTGCAAGACAAACCCGCTCTCACTACATGACTGCAATGACAGATTTGCTTAGATCATCAGATGTTGGTACATATGCGATCCCTCTCTCTCTCTCTCTTCTCGTACTTTTACAGTTATATTCCTGTATGCAACGGACCGCTCAGGTAAAAATAAATCCCTTCTGTTTAAAAAAAAGACCAACGGCAAATGAAACCCACGCAATCAATCTGTGCAACTGTTTAATCATGATCTGTTTACAGCGCCTCAGAAACCAATCGCGCCAACGCAGTCACGCGGGGGACCAAGAATCAAATGACACTTTCATCACATAGAAACCCCATGACTTCGTATCTTAATCCAACGATAATTGCTATTTGATATGGAATCCCCATATGAATAATTTGTGTGCGGTCCCGTCGAACGGTGGCCATTTAGGTATTCATGGCATGACATTGTGCGTTGGTTTTATTTATTAACTGTATCATTGCGATGAAATCGATGAATAATATTTGTATTTATAACAAATAGACAAAAGTTTGTCTTGTCTACTTCGGTTCTAAACCGTTATCACTTAGACATATATATCAGTATGCTGAGTAGAAGAACGCCAATATTACTTTATTGCATCATAATTATTTGGACATTACATGAAATAATGCTGACGTTGTTTCCGTTTTGCCCTTGTCCTGATAGATCAACAGACAACAATCGCCATTCTGTATGAAAGTTACAGATGCAACGACAAAAATAAGAGCATGAGTCACTTCGCAATAGCATCTACCACAGAGAGACCATTTAATTGCATATGCGTGATAATAAATGGTACACATGCGGTAACCTAAGCCATTATCTGCTGAGTTTAAGTATTTAGCGTTTGATACAGGTTCATAACTAAAACGCAACACTGCATCAACCACTCCTGGTCATCATCTTGCGCTTTGGAGCTCAGCACTGCGCCGTGCTGATTGATATGCCTGCATCTCTTATGCATTCAGTAGGGAGCGTTTTCAACCCACATCGGATTCTGCGTTATATCATATGACATGGCAAGGTAAATTAACAATGGCTCCAGATACTATAAAGCAGGTAAGTTTTATCTAACATTTGTGTTCCATAGCATGTCCTGACCAGTGTACAGAAAAAGTTGCTAAGCGGAGTGTTGGATTTATCATGTAGATACTCCTTAACATGCGTCAATAGTTTACTTGCGTCAGTGTATATTCTAGAAAGTAATCTGGGTACAGTGGTCTTTGATATCAGTTGCAAAATAACATCATATTGAGCAGATATGCTAACCGTGCATCATCTGAAGTGGTCGCTTAGGTCCCAGCACCCCCGATTGTGTCTACAGTTATTTTTGAATTATCGTATTTGCCGTTAGCGGAGGTTCCATGTGCAACCGTATATTTAAGCAGGTTCTATTGACATTAGATGCTTGCTCACCATAGATATAAATCTTTATGCATTGGCGCTGTAGTTTTGGTACGAGCAGATAGTGCAGTTTATTACCGTCTCTTAGATGGTTTCAAGGTGTGAAAAAAAAGTGACGTGTATGTGGCACAGATGGCTGAATAATTGAGTACATATGATCTTGCGTTTTTTGCTTAATGCCTTGCCGTGAACGTATGCGGAAAATATCCATTTTTCGTTCTCTTCGTTAAGCAATACAGTAAAGATTCTGTATCGGCGTTCGAAACTCTTCGTTGGTAAATTCCATTAGCATGTCTGGGTGCAACGCAAACATGCTTGCAGGCCAAATAACAGTCATCTTATCAGCGGTGCCACGCAGGCGAATCGTAAGTTTATAGGTGGCATTGAATGATTGGTGATTTATCAGGTTTTCAACTCAGACCATAGCTACCGATTTTACAAGCGGCATCATCGATTTATGTATACTTGTCTGCACCTCTATTGTCCTTCTTGTTTTCTCTCTTGTGCATTTGCAACAGTAAATGTGTTTTGCTGTGTGAGATGAGGTCACGTGCCGTGCTGGGTTATCCATTTTCTTCATAAGCCAAATGACACTACAATAGGTCAACTCTACGGCAACTTGGATATGCCTGAGACGTTTTGAATGACACATAATAAAGCCGTGCAAACCTATACGTTTCCGGTTAGTTTGATTGTAAGGCCTCAACAGGAAACGCTAATGAAGCTCAAGACATGATGGCAGCTAACAGGCTTGGTTAACGCAGGTATAAATTGTTGGTGGCTGATCAAATTAGGTTCTTCAGTGGTTTTAGAGATTGAAACATCCGATTATTTCGAGACTTACTGGTTGTCATGTCGTGATGGCGACATTCAACCTAATCGTTGTGGTTGTACATTTTACCCGTATTTAATAGGTGATTTGGAAATGATTCGGCACGCATATACTCTCTTCTACCAGTATAATCAATTAGAAAGTGACTATAATTAGCAAGTTCATCGACAGGAACATCTATCGCTGTGCTGCATTATGTTTGTGAACACCAACATCAGTGAGTTTGACCAGTCACTAAAATAGCCGCGGTATCAGTCATGCCACAACAACACCACATTAAAGAGGTCCCTGAAAGTGACGTCAATGCAAATTCTGTTTTGATGCAGCCAGATGTTATTATATTTCTATGATTACATCATCAAGATAGGAAGTGCGATATTTATATGTTGGATATTTCAATATAGGTGACTGTTCTAAGAGCTTTAAATTTGAGTGTCTAAGGTATGATACATCATCAGCTGCCTGGATGAAGCTGTGATAATCGTTAGACTGGTACTCACATTCATGTACGCATCACTACAGGATCAAATGAGGTTTAAAAGTGACAGAGAAAGTATAATAAATTAAGATATTCCGAAGAAGAGAACATACTACATTCTATAGTCTCACAATAGGCTTATTAAAAGGCGCCAATAGCAAGTACACTATTGAATAAATATCATCTTGATAAATGTATTTGACTGGGGCACACCCATCGAAAACAGTTCTCCTCTTACAGCTTCCGCGTAGCTCACGATCTGCGATCGTTCATGTCCGCATTGTGGATGGTTGTTTCGAATGTCAGCAACTGTCTGAAGCAAGGGAACTGGCCTTGGGTCGACATTAACATTTCGGGCATGTCAGGGGGATGTGAAGATCTCGTGCAAAGAGTTCATAGCTACGCTAAGCTGCGTACCATAACATCAACAAAAGCACACGGGATCTTTTATCCAACGTCTTGGGGCTCGGCGACTGTTAAAGATATGGAGCCATCTAATTTGTCGACTACAGCTCGAAACGTGGTTTTAAGAGACGCTGTGACAAGACGCTATGGCAATAACGCTTCGACTAACAGGTGGCATTTTCACATATTTTCTCGGGAGTGTCCTCTAATTACTTTCAAGCATGATATGTATATGCTGTACGATCCAATAGATCAAAATATATTCGCACCAAAAATATCGTGATATAAATATCGTAAATTAAAAACACACAAACACACGACTTTTTGTTGGCATATTCATTCACAACCAGTCTTATCATAAACCCAACTAATATAGCAAAATTGAGAACGTAAAACTCGCCATATTACGACTAATATTGGGCTTATGACATGTTGTCCTAGTAGCTGTCGTAGCCAAAGAGGATATTGTTGACATATCTCATTTGTGCAACAGTCAAAGCATCTATTAGAAGTAAATGCGTATATCTTACACGCACACAAACACACAAACACACACTCAGATAGATAGCATATATATATATATATATATATATATATACATATATATATATATATATATATATATATATAATATATATATATATATATATATATATATATATATATATATATATATATGCATATAAATATATATACATATATTTTTGTGGAGATACGTATATATATATACATATTTATATATATATACATTTTATATATACATATACATTGAATATATGTATACAATGGCATGTATATATGTTAATATAGGCAAATAAGGATACATTTGTAAGTATATATCTGTATTTAAATACATAATATATATAATATTTTATATTGATATATACATATATATATATATTTGTGTATATATATATACAACATATGTATATGTTTATATGCTTTTTATAAATTTGCATCCATGCATGAACAACAAATATATTAGAAAATATATTTATATATATATGTCAATATACGTATAAATTTATGTGAATATATATAATATAAGATTATATACATGGTTATGATTGTGACGTATATTCATGTATATACAAAAAGACAAATATATATATCTTTATACATGTATATATGCATATAAATATATGCAGGGAAATATATAGTATAAATTCATATATATATATAAAAATATATATATATACATGCATATAAATTGGAATTATGACGTATATACACGTATATACATAAACATAAATATACATCATATACATAAATTTTTATCTTATAGAAATATACATGTATATATATTTATATGTATATATATATACATATATATATATATGCATATTAATATATATATATATAAAGAATATATATAACAAATTAATGTATATATAAAATAAACAGATGTATAAAGATATTCATACATTTCTACGTACGTATATATATATATATATATATATATATATATATATATATATATAATATATAAGTATAAAATATGTAATGAAATATGTATAAATATATATATATATTTATGTATTCTTATAAATATAAAAACATATACATGCATTTATATATACATATATCTATGAGCGTATATGTTTATATATATATATATATCTCTTTATATATCTATATATGCGTTCTGATATGTTTTTTTCCAGTTATATTCATGTATATATATATTTTGATTTAAATTTAATATATACATATATATAAATATCAACAGTGCCTACATAGATCTTTTTATATATATGTGCAATTGCGCATATACATATAATTTTACATAAGTTTATGTATACATGTATTTTTATAATACACTTCATTATTTATATAAATCTATACATATACATACGTACGTATCTCTATGTACACCTATTTACGCATTTTCGTGTATATATAAACATGTTGGTATGTAAATTCATGTATATAAATATATATGTATATGTATGTATATATATATATGTATAAATATAAATATATATATTTAAACATATGTATATATATGTATATGTATATATATATATATATATATATATATATATATATATATATATATGTATATATATAGACAGACACGTATATGTATATATTTTTTTTGTATAAATATATGATTACATATATATATATATATATATATATTATATATACATGTATATATATTATATATATAGATGATATATATATATATATACATATATTTATATATATATATATAAATGCATATATATATATATATATATTTACAAATATATAAATATATATATATATATACATACATATATATATATATATATATATATATATATATATATATAAATATATATATAATTTTTATTTATATATATATATACATATATAAACCGACTATGCCTTGCATTTGTTTAAACAAAACAATTAGTTTGATTATACTAGTGCACTTAGTCATTAAGTGAAATTTATATACTGTTAACAGCCGAGCGCACAAATGAATGTTTTAAAGTTATGCTGGAATGATAGATGATTTGGATTGCCGGGGGTGTGAGGTACAAAACATTATGCTGATAATCCGTATTTTCGTAGTCCATATCCGTTTTGAAGTCACACAACTATGCAATAATCCGAAATAACAAGATTGAGTGGAGCCATGTGTTCTGTGACTTCTATTAAACTGAAGTGATATTGCCTAATGTTTATGCTGTTAACATTGCTAATATTTATAATGTAAGACACAGCTTTGCAAAGATGCTTCATGCTTTATTCGCGTTATTAATCATCGTGTAAAACCTGATGCAAATCAGGTTCTCTTTAGCTTTACGTCCAATATGGGATATTTGCTCTGCGCAGAATTTCGGTTATTGTAAAAAATAAAGAAATAATTACCATGCAATTTTCATATAGCATAAATTATACGCTATCGTTTATTGTCAACACTCACCCGCCTCAAATAAATACAGAAACGTATGTGGATCATTACACGCCGCCAGAAACGGTCAACAATATTCTTATCGGTTGTAACGGTGATAATTCTGTATGCTCCCGGCTGAGTAATGTGACAATTGTCAGCAGGTAATCATTTTACGATGACCACAATATAGTTGAAACGCTACGGCTTCAAGATTTTGGCAGTAATCATATTACTTGATAACAAAAGGTTATAGATGCTTGGAACAACTTGGCTCGAATCTAATGGCTGTGAACCTGCCTGATCGTGTCATTGTATTTATTTGTTATGGACCAGATTTGATCCAATCAGAATAAATGAAAGCAGGGGAACCGTATGAGATAACGGTAATTAGTGTTTTATGCTATCAGCCGAAAAGTACATAGTTTTCTGGGACGGCGACGATTGCAAGTAAGTGGTAACGCGAGGCTGTGGTAACGTTACACAGCCAAGCCTTGAAATTTATATTCGGCAAGATAACTGCACGACATTGCATTGATTATCACTGCCTTAGGGGGCTGTCTAATGTTGTTTTTTGAAAACAAACATTGTTTGTGCCTTGCAACATTGCCAAATCAAACGGCACCCCGTTTCCTGCACAGTCATGATTATATTGTTCGTTGCTTACTTGTTATTGTTTGCAAAAAGGGTGCTGTATTTCACATAGCACAACACTGCTAAGCAGCTGTGGAGTGTCGATTTGTACATGTTCGTTAAAACAGGTGATAAATGTATTAACGGCCGTAGCATGTGACGCTAATAACGCTCGACCGCAAGAGCGCATTTGGAATTATTTTCATTAATATATAGCCGTGCTGCAACGGCATATCCGACAAGGCTTTGAGCAAATGTTACGGTATTTAATTAGTATACCGATGACCTCACCTTGTTCCAAAATTCTAACAGAAAACCGACATTAACATTGGAAAGTTTAGTAGGCAGCGAGAGACTCTAACATGATTAACATGTAGTCTACAGGGAAAACAAGCAGCCCTTCGGTCTGATCATGAAGTAATAAACAACACATCCCCTCGCATGACATTATCCATTATGGGATTGCCTCTAGCAGCCTTCTGAGGATGCTCATTAAATCGGATGACAATGTTACTTCATCTCAATAGAGAGGATGTAGTGCACTTTTGAATTATGATTTGACCTTGACATCTACTGGGGATAAAGTTGCTTTCATGTTGTTGACAGCAATGGCATCCGAAAATTATTTAGGCATGTTAAGACATTTGATAGTCTCCCTATAGATATCTGGTCAACATAGTATTGACTTGTATAGGTAATAATATTTGTGTACGCCCATTCATTGCTATCGTGTGCGTATGAATATCAACAATTACATTTCACAAAATTAGCTGTCATCAGACTGTTCTGAAAGTGGACATTTGAAACTATTCCTCATCATATAACACAATTCTGTTCTCATTAACCTTGTTATGGCATGGGTGAAGTTAATAAAGCTTCATGTGTGCACAGGCATTAAATGTTACTGATAGCATATGCTGACCGATATAATTATGCCAATATATAATATATACGTTAGTGATAAATTTTATATGGTGCATCCATTCATTTCAAAACGTTACAGATTATATTATTATGATACGCTATTTGCGCTAAAAGGTTCTTGTTTCATTTGGCATATTGTTACCCAGGCAATATATTAGATTATTATCAGTAAGTAGGTGCAGTATCACATCATAACAGCTCGAATAACGCTGCGGCACATTGTTGACTCAAAGATGCCGTTTTTATGATAGGCATTTCAAGGTTGCAGCTTGTGGGTTTCTATGCCATTATCACAAACTCCATGTTATTATGCACTATTGCAAAACGCTCCAGTAACCACCTGATGCTGATTCGAGCAATACGTGTATGGTCCTTGGAAAACTATTGTCATGTTAATAGGATTTAATGGCGAAGACCAGTACATCATGCGAAGGGCCTGCGTTTACATGCATGAATGCGTACATGGATAAATAAATACATACACGAGTGCATTTTCAACACTTGACTCTCATGAACCTGCCTAACTATGCGATTATATATGTACTGACATATGCTTGTACATACATGTGCAAACAACAATGTGCCACCACATTCTATTAAATCTAACATTAGTAAAACTTATAATACCTATATTACATTAACTGATGAGTAGAAAGCATTTAATTTACTTGCTTGATATCATGAACCCATGCACTCGCGTATTACTTGTGTTAACCCTGATATTACATTTCAGCGTGGGATTACAGCCCCCAATACTATAAAATCCGATTTCATGACCACAAAGAATTGCGCGGCTCGTATTTGCAAGTTTTAGGTGATTTACCGTGGTATATTTACCTGGTAATCACATCTTAAAAAGTAACATCGGTCTATAATTTATTTCTTAGAAGTGATACTAGCATAATCATTCTGTTAAAAATATTATTTGCGCTATAGAATATAGTTATTTATTAGGTCGTCCAACAATCCACAACATTTGCACAAAAAGATTTCCTAACGCAGTCATTTTTTTGCGTTCCATTGTGTCATGGCAAATCGCTGTTTCGTGGACAGGAGGCGGTTGCATCGGTTACATGTTGGCTCATTCACAATGGCTGCTGATTGTTTGAGCTGCAGCGCTAAGAATAATGTTCCTATAGGAGCGTTTAATAACAGTTGCTTTGCTATAAATACTCCCTCCCATATCCGACTGTCTACTGCAATGTTCAAAGAAGATAACACCATGATCCAATGCACGAATTAATTTTCTTTGGGATATCGGAATACATAGAACGTTACCGGAAAGGTAAGTGACCCCACTATTACTTTTTTGTTTAGCTGATATATTGTTGCAATATAATGCATTGGATATGGATCATGTGTGCCAAACGCAGAAACACTAAATTATATTACATAATACAAAAGATACGGTATACATCAT
This sequence comes from Urechis unicinctus, assembly GCA_034190875.2. Taxonomy (NCBI): domain Eukaryota; kingdom Metazoa; phylum Annelida; class Polychaeta; order Xenopneusta; family Urechidae; genus Urechis; species Urechis unicinctus. The sequence continues at coordinate 71,883,318 of CM067351.1, forward strand.
ATAATTTATAACATATTGATCATCCTTATATATACTCTCTGACACATAGCAGACTTTTACTTGATAGCCAAGTTCCCTGTAAACAGATTTTGTGACGACGTTAATGGTAATGGTAATTCGCAAATATAGATAATTATGTTAGACCTCCGTGTATCTCTGGACGTGACAACAAGCATGATTACGATTTCGATATATATTTGAGTTCAATATCATTTACTTTATGTTCTTTAAGGAACGACGGAGCATTTAGGAACTTAATGCCATCAAGCTGTGGGGTCAGTACGGAAAAAATTGTTGCCATTTGTCTCTGTCTCACATTCATTGCTGGTCTCGCCGATCCCTACTTGTTTGAAAACACTAAGTATGCTAACCAGCACAGAAATACTTTTCGTACATCGCTTGCAATCAATTTTTCATCGCAAAGTGTTTGAAAAAGATTGGTAGACTTATTTGAATCCAACATGGCATCTCTTATGCCGTAATTCGCCCAGCTCCTCGCCAAATAATAACTGTCGTGGAGATGCAATTGCGTTTTCAGCTTCGTTGTCTAGATGCATACACTGTCAATGGGTAATGCAATGTTATGCTAGATACATATAACCATAATCTAATAAACAAAAAATTTCTTCACTACTTCACGAGTATAACACGGGGGCCGTTTATTGAAATTCCTTTAAACCAGTCGCACAATCTATTGGCCATTTCCAACTATCGCTGTCTGTTTATGTACTATGATTCCGTAATAATGACGTGATGGCGTTTGCAAGTGTAATTAAATAGTTGTTTTGCATTTTCCAGTTTACAAAGGAGTCACAAATACACATACTTGTACTCATGATATTGCACTTTTGGTCAATATAGACAGTCATGATACATACGCATACATTTATCGTTCATGTTATCGGAAGGTCAGTTTACAACTGTAGTAGTAAGTGGGTGAATTCACATAATAGATGAATAAGTATCTCCTCCGTCGACCTTCTGAGCGCCATTGATTGACCTTGCTCGGTAAAGTGGTTGTATTTCCTCAAAGAACCAGCTAATTCAATAGGTCGCAATAAAGAGCTAACAAGCGTGAATATAAACCGTGAATTGCTGTCAACGGAGAATCTGTCATGTGCTTCGTCGATAGTATATTTGACAATATCATATATAGCTGCCCTTTTGTACGAGAATCGAATTACATATTTTGCATGCATACTAAGGAGATAAACAAGTTAATTCGGCCTTTTACGTTAACATTTAGCACGTAAAACGTTGCCAATACAGTAGTATCGTGAATTTGATTACCTAATCTATATAATGCGAGCTATGTTAAGGAATGTCGAATTGCCTGGAATACTGCGCCACTACATAGTATTAGCAGATGCATTTAAGAGGCGGTCACTGTCTTTAGCAGCATAATTCGGTAGGCTAGCGACAAACCGTGAAAGGCATTCTATCAGAAATCATCCTGATAAATTAAAATATCGGACCAAATGGCAAAAACCTATTTTTTTAAGCCGTGTTGCCCTTTGGGGTAATTCTAAAATATGCCTGGTCATGTTGGGATTTGCTAGATTAATAACCCTGTTCGAAGATGCTTCGAACACCAGAAATATTTTCAAAAACATCGCGATACATCCCAATAACTGGCGCCCGTTTCTAGTAGTCTTCGTTGCCTTACATACAGGATATTACAAAGTGCACTGTATAAATATATGTATGTATATATATATAATATAAACAAACATATATATATATATATATATATATATATATATATATATATATATATATATATATATATATATATATATATATATATTATATATATATATATATATTTATATATATATATATATATATATATATATATATTTATATCTCTATATATATATATATATATATCTATATATAGAGATGGATATGTGCATATATATATATATGTATATATATATATATATATATATATATATCTATGTACCAACATATATATATTTTTATATATACCTATATTTATATAAATTCTGATATATATAGATACATCACATATATATATATCTATATATATATATATATAGAAATATAAATATCTATGGATATATATATATATATATGTATATATATATATATATATATAAATATATATACATATATATATATGTATATATATATATCTCCCTCTCTCATTATATTATCTATATATATAAATATATACCCATATATATATAGAGAGATATATCTATATATTATATATATATATATATATAGATAGAGAGATCTCTACATATATGCCTAGATATATAAACTATATATATATATATATATATATATATTATATATATATATATATATAAATATATATATATATAAAGATATATATCTATATATATATATATATATACCCATATATATATATATTATATATATAAATATATAAAAATATATACATATATATATAGCTACATATATATATATTTACATATGTAAATCTATATCTATATATGTAAACGCACATATTGATTATAATATACATATATATATATATATATAAATGCATATGTATATATATATATATATATATAAACATATGAAACATATATACATATGCATACATATATATATTTACATAATTATATATATAGCATAAATATTGATATATATATATGCATATACTATTTATATATTAATACAGACATATATATATATATATGCATATATATATATATATATATATATATATGCATAATTATATATATGTGCATATAAGTATATATTGATATATATATATATACATATGTATATATATAGATATATATATATTATATATATATATATATATATATATATATATAGAATATAAGTGGTTGATATATCATATATATCAGATATTCTATATACATATATATCTATATATATATATATATATATATATATATATCTATATCTATATCTCTCTCTCTCTCTCTATATATATATATATATATCTATCTATCTCTCTATATATCTATATATCTCTCTATCTATCTCTCTCTCTCTATATATCTATATATATCTATATATATATCTATATATATCTCTATTGCCATCCCTTACATAATTTGCCGAAAAGCTTTCCATTTCTCAGGACAAGTCACCTCCATTGACTAACGTCCGACTGTGTGAGCGATGATAGACCGCAGCTCGACAGATTTGTCCCTTATTTTACACCGCATATCCATCACCGAGCTAGGTTCAGATAGAGCGTCAATGGGTTGATATGCAAGCGCTTGCTATTTGCTATCTTTGAGCATCGACATACTTTAACTGCCAGTGTGAGCGAGAAACAATCTATCATATTTGTCCTCATTTCACTTAATTTAAGCATATTAACTTATCCACTGCCATAACACGAGGAGCGCAAAGGTAACAAACTACATATACAACAGGAATAAGAGGAAATGGCTATGCAGGCTTTAATTGCAAGCTCCTGGTTGAGGAAGTTTTTCTTTGGGATCGTTTTACATAATGTATCGTCCGTTAAGACAGCATGTGCGTATACCAGTATCTATGCACGCATGTTGTGTCTTTGTTTCATATTATATAAGATATATATATATGAGTTACAATCTCCAATTTTCCTTATTGCAGAGTAATGGTCGCTCACCATAGATGTAGCAATCTTAGAAAGATCATATCCTCGGCGATGAGAGGATAGCATGTTAATCAAATCTTCATGCAGTTACCTGCACACACTTGCCTGTCTAATACGAGCCTCCAATTTATATAGCTTCACCCAGTAAGCTTGTTATTTAGTGTTGGGCGATATAAAGGTTGCCTGCGGGTTTAACACTAGCATAGGTCGAATGCCCCTGCTCTTGCAAGGTTGGACTGGCAATATGCAGATCCTGCGATGTTGGTTAAATAATCACTAGCATAGTAGAGCAAGCCGCTGTAAACATTCATGGGAGATTATTGGAAGCCATTTACTCACTGGCTAGCAACATGTATGAGCCAATGATCAGCCATGGAGGCACAACGGAGTGATAATGAAGGGATGGGGATGTTAATGTTTGTAATAAGTGATGGCATATTGCATGGCAATTCTGATTTAGCTGTGTAACACTGACCATTATGATGATACCATAACCTTCCTTTCCTTATGTCAAGTTAAGCCTTCATTTACTGGCCATATTTTAAACAGAAAACAGCTGTTGGGATATGTTAGCAGATGTGTATATCAGGACAGGGGTTTCTACAGTCATGGAACCGGTTTCGTTAGTGCTAGGGGAGGTTTTGGGCTATTACGGTTTAACCAGGGTAAGGGATTTCATTTATATTCCTAGTGTAGCACTTTCTCATTTATGTATAGTCTGTTTAGTCTCCAATTAATGTAAATGTATAAAACTTTGTTTTTCTTCACTTTAGTTTGTGCCAGCTCGAATAATTTTAGGAGTAAAAAGGATTAAACGGCAGGAACAGCAATTTACGGCCCTATAACGCCGCATTAAGCAAATCATTATGTGCAAAATGTAGAAGGCTACATAACTGCACAACGCAGCTAAACAAGACATAATAATAACTCATGTTTAAGTAGCGGAACACTAACGGTAAAGATGGCTATGCCATGCATAAATTAATCTTCTCCAGTGGCAAATCGTATATGAGGCATTTTCGTATAAATTCACCATGAGTCCATGCTTAATCACTGTATTTGTGAACTAAACAACTGATGAAAAGTAACCGATCAACGTCCTTCAATTTTAGGACCTTCAGATTAATGTTATCATTGCAAATGGTCATGTGCGACAAGATAACATAAATCGACTTAATGGTGCACATAATGCTGCGTTACATAATGCATATTTTGTTCAATACCCGCTACATAATGACGAGCCAATCACAATGGTGAAAGGACTGCAATTAGCAGGCTTTAACCATCATATGGCACAATATGGTACCGTAAATTGTTTGGCTCGATATCTGGTGTAGATTGCGTGTGAAGATCGCGGAACTTTGGGAAGACATGCGAGGCAATGCCATTTCTTGAGCAGCTAATCTGCTGCAGAACTGACACTTTCCTATCTTAGAACATGTGATATGAATTCGTTTGGAGCGGTATTAAACATGCTTACATCTGTTAAGCACGAAAGCATGGTAAATACATCATGCACAATCTGTGATGCTATACAAAATGATGCGCTCTTTAATGTCAATGTGGAGCGCCTGAAGCTGTCAAACCACGTAAGGGCATGTCATGTTGTAGCGCATAACAGTTTTTCATTTGCGATTCATTTGGGAAAGAATATAAATATCGGTTGATCATGAGGTTATCAAATGAATCCCAATACAAATCAACGGAAATTTACACGCCTTGCTTGCGATAATAATCGTGCAGTTTTCATGCGATAACAACACGGGAACAAACATGTGGTAGATTATATAGATCACCTGATGGATATTGTGAATCGAAACGAATCCGCGAGAATAGAATAAATACTACTGTCATATTTATATATTGCTACCAAACATGTGGCGCTATATTAAGGGGGCGGCGGATCTGGTAAGAGTAAATAGTGTATCCGGATGAAAGAGGGTCAATAGACCAAGAAAGATCTGTTATCTCCCAAATTCATATGTCGCACCTTATTGATAATTTTATTAAGATAAGCCATTTGCAAGAATGTCAATACAATTGACGGCTAATACTGCATTTTCCATCGTACAAGACATGCAGCCATATGAGCATTGTTAAAGCAACATGGCCTAAATATGCGGATGTTATATTTGCACCGTTCGACCGTTAGACATCGGCTATATATGCGATAATCATGCAGCACCATCTAACTGGATGTGGAAGAGTTTCCGGCAAATGCCGTGTTGAGATTTTATTGCACCAAAGATGATGCAAACAATATTAAATGCCTTCTAAAATCCCCGGTCTAGGTACGACTCTGAGTTACAGGATCGCATAACAATCCATTATGGTTGCGAACCATTCGGTTTGAGGAAAATACAAATATTATCATTGGTTATCTCTTTTAAAAACATTACCTCTTACGAATGTCTCATGTATTATTCGTTCCGACAAGTGTCTCGAATCTATTGCATTATTCGTGAAGCGAATGACCCATTGAAATATTTTGATATCATTGCTCGTATATAGTCAAAAGTTATACGTCGGCAATATTATTTCATTTAAGCTAAAACTCCAATACATTACCACCACAATAATCACATTCGACTTTTAAGGTTGTTAATTGAATTTTGTTTAATATAGCCGTCGGTATTGATAAGTATAGCTCAAGTATAGCTTAGAACTTGAGCTGTTAGCTGTAACAGTAACGTTGTAGTACCCTTTGCATTAGTGCTGGGGCGCAACTACATTTCGCATATGAAGACATCATTCATTGATCACTGACACACACATATGATGCTCTGTTTTGCTGTAGATTTCACTTACTCATCATCATCATGAGCATATAACAGCCCGCTTGGAGAGGGTGCATTTATTAAAGGCATAGTACCAACGAAGCAATTGTGTTGTAGTCTTGTATTATTTGACTGAACAGTACAACTTAGTTATTGTCTGGTTTCATTATTCTGAACGTGGTACCTCTTAATTCTACAAATGCGCGCATTAAAGCTGATACATTAAATTTGTAACTGGCCCTCGACCTATGCATCAGTTCTTTGTTATATTTTTTGCACTTATGTCAGCAGAGTCAAAGGAAAATTGAACTATTCCTGTTAGCGGTTACCATAGATTTGCTATAGGCACTATAAATCAAAAGAGTTTTAAATCAATGCCAGATATATTGGCGTCGAGTTCAAATCCATTAGATTGGTTTTTTGATAGTTAGCGTGAGACCACGTCCTATTATAAGTCGTGACGGATGACTAATAGATGCAACTAGCGAGGTCGGCGCAAATGGTAGGATGTTTGCTCGGGTAATAGAGGTGTGACGTTTCTCCAACTTATGTGTTTGCTAATGGAATTCTTCTGGTCGCAGACAGGACTGCTTGCGCTCTGCACGATAACGCACCTTTTGTCTGGCTAAGAATGGACAACGTGATCAGTTCTCTGCAAACCATTGTTAATATGCAACTGTAAACACATTGCATAAACGACAGGTAAGATGTAGCTAACTGGTCGGCGCGGAGGAGTTACGTGTAATATGTTTTTCAACTGTTTATAGGAGAGTAGAATCTTACTCGTAAAGGCAAACGAAGGATCTACTTAATTTATATTGGAAGACATATTATTAGAGATTCCTGAAAGACGTTTGATAAAGAGCTAGGATCTTTCACTATGACGACCTCTTTTACCATGCACCTTTTGTCATCTAAGAATCCTAAACGTTTGTCATTTAGTAAGAAATGGTACCCAAACTAAGGAAAAATATCGTCCTTCAAGTGCGGCTATTAATTACGGAGCATGCGTAATCAAATACATCTGATTGAAATAGTTACTTTTGATAGCATGTTGTTTAAGCACACCCAGTGACATGAAACGCAATCGCTTATCACCCACGTTTAAATATTCTAACTGCAGACTTGCGATGTCGTTAACTGCATAGGAAGGACGACAGAAGTAAATAATAACAGCGTTGAGCACGAACAAATCAGTCACGTCCTAATACAAAATATAAAGCGTTCAATCAAAGACATTAGGCACAAAACGGGTTATGTTATGTGAAGTAATTTGCTCTAATACATTTAATTACTGGTCTTGCGGTGGCAATAATCTCACATGCGAACGATAACAGCATTCAGCACAATCGTACACATCCGGAACTCAACAGATAACAGTTTACATGCGTAATGTTACAAAAAAACGTTCGGCTATCAACAAATTAATTACTGTTTATTTGCAGTGTGTATAATTTGCATATAACCTGCGTTATGTTAATCCATCGTTGAAAAACGGTAACACGGACAGTCGTGACATTTTCAACGAGCATACTCGTTGGCGTTTACTGCGGAAATATGTGTGGCGCTGTGCGCTTTATTGATTAATACAGGGATGCTGCGGATAGATGTTAAGGGAACGCATAAAATGAACAATGCGGCAATACTCTGACATTTTGTTATCAGATAATGAATAAAGCTTGTTCTGCCCTGTACACTTTCAATCGTGGTCACAATCATACTTCTTTGTTCTCAACCAGCGTCGATGAATGTGGAACAAGCTATCCACTCTTGTCAAGCCACATGCCAAGTTGTCCATATCGATATTTCACCTGAATGTTTTATAGCCTGAGTGCATTTTTTTAGGGATGCGGCTTTTATTGTTTATGTATTCGATGGCATACTCTAGCTAAAGAATCCAGCCGATCGGCTTTGCTTACTCATTAAATATAATTGACAGAAAAATACTTCAAGTGTATTGATAACTAGATCGATGAATTATTTATCTGGAACCGGTCTCGCATCTCTCTCGTTGACCGGGTTCCAATGCAGACGCAAAATATGCAAATAAGTCTTTTTCTTGTTTATTTGTGGGGCGGGGAACTATTTACGATATATAAAAGAAGCTTAAAGCTGCAACTTTATTACGATCTAACACTGTTGACTATATGCTCATCATACAAATATTATATTAATAATGATTTCGGCTGGAATGAGATTTCAGACATTCAGTGTCCATTCCATTTTCAATAAGCATACATGATAATTCGCATGTTCAGCCACCAAATTATCCTCCCCAACCAAATCGCATATTTACCGTGCGCAACAACAAGAGCATTACGCTGAAATATGCAAGGGTCCAATTAAACACAGAAGCTAAAAAAGTAACTGATGGAGTAAGCTAACCAAGAAAGTCATTACATGCTGACATTGAGAAAATGGAATTGCTCTTCTAACAAGCAACAAAACATGTAGACTTGTGTTTAGAGCAAATACGCTTAGCGCTGCCAAAGTTATGCGATTGCATGTATTGTGCATCATTACCACAATCATATCATTCAGTTCATTATAAGGCTGCACTTACGCGTGCTATTATATTTCTTAGCCAATATGAAGTCGTGGTTGCTCAAAGCTAAAAAAATTGCTAAATCACTAGCGAATGCATTTTTACTCGTTCATTTTATGAACTATCACTATATTTCTATTTATATGCGCTAAATTGCATCTGGCAAAATTGTCAAAAATATCGATCATGACTAAGTGTATAGTTGCAGACATCGTGTACCTTGACTCTGCTGCTGCCTAACGCATATATGTATATTTGTTAGTTTTGCGTACATGCTCTTGTTCTTTTTATAAATTTCTTCTTGCCAACGTAAGGCTCACCGCACTATAACCGGCAACAGATTTGCCCTGTATCCTCGATCATGAATAATTATGCAACAGGAACCCCCAAACGTCGTATAATCGGACGATTAGCATTGTTTTGTATTCGCTGATACGCTACAGATATCGATTTTATCATTCGTGTACGTCAGTTTCTATAATAGAGTTTTTAAGTCTCATCATAGTCGATGCCACCACCAGTAATAGTGATAATTGCGGCTCACGACTGTCTGTCACTCCAAACACATTGATCTAAATAACGTGATCATGCGAGTCATCCGTATGAGCGTTTCTTGTTAACGGATTGTTCACACCATCTGATAAATTGGCTATCGTGTCACTGATATTTGGTGACAATTAGTCTAAATTACTTCATTCCATGAAAAGGCTAACAGCATGAGCGTTCATCAAGTCAGGATATCTTTGATTTACTCGGTCAGGAAATCGTCCCCGATGACTACGAGGTGCCAATCCCCATTATTATGGCTGTAAATTTAAACTGAATTAGATAAATTTTGACAACTGCAGCATACGTGATTGTGGCACTCTTTCGAGAATAATGTTGTAGCAAATTTTGGTTTCCACAGAAGTGATCTATTAACCGGCTAATTCATCCACCAATTATATGCTCTTGCTAGCACAGACATGCTCACGATTGTCTACTAGTCTGAAACACTCTGTAACGATACACCATTCAAGTGAACACGAATCATATGGGATACTAATGATATCATTTGACTTATGATTGATGTCCCTTTCTCGGAGTTACAATATCTAATCACCGGTGGGGATCCGACATATACAACCAGGTTACCACTATGCTTCACATGACGATCGCAACGAATAATTCCCATTTAATCGTAAAACATCTAACATGATATGTGCATTTGCGCGATTGCAATAAGCGATACCTTATTTGACAATCTGTGTCAGCTTGGGGAACCGAGCGGTGTATTCCACCTTGTATAACATGGCAGCACATATTGTATTAAAATAATATATTATGCGGTCCTAAAAAAAAATGACATTATGGATCAATGTAAGGTTGGGTTCGACATGTTGCGGTAGAAGGCCAGCTTGATACTATCGAACATGTTAGCCTGTCTAGAACAATGGGACGAGCTCTACGACATGTTTTGTATAAATGAGCTTTGCAAGTTATTATAACCAGAACCCCATACTGTAATTTGCGACTTATATGTATATAAGAGTTACCTTCCATCAAACGCAACGTGAACATAAGATAACATCAAATCTATCATGCTGTGTCCTGCCGAGCATACATGCAACAATATCGGTCTTCTGCTAGCGGCTAGAGTGTGTTGTTTAAGTAACGTTTTTACCGTTGCCGATCAACGATAATTGTCGGCAAAACGAATACACCGGAGTAAATTGTTCAGCCTGTAAAGTCGGCATCTATTGCCGAAAAAGAGTTAATGTGGGAATATGATACACTCTGATACGCTCTTGATGTTTAAATACCATTCGTTTGACGTTGCCGCTCGTATCTGTATTACATTACGTTCATTGTATGGCGTTGAAATCGCTTTTATCGCATTGTGTGTGAACCTGTGGTACAGCCCATTGAGCCTGCGATACGACTATTGAGTAAAACTCTCAACCCAGAGGCTTCTGTGTCAGACTCACTCCCACACTAGAACACCGTTTCAGATGCCTGCTTACCAATGCACATATACTATCATCACTTTATACTATCCTCCTTTATGCTGTTAATAATGCATTTTTATCAATGTGTTAATTCCTTCGTGGTATTGCTCGTTCGAACGGATATGATTGTAATTTGCCATGATTAAGTTAATGGCTAATTAGGAAATCATATATAACCAGGCTATCTTGTTCATGCTGAAACAGCTACACATGCTTAAAGATACTCGTGCTTGTTTCGCAAAATCGTATGTGTATACAACTACATTCTGAAGGGGGGTACACTTCCTTTGTGACACTCATTTTATCTGGAATAATCGAGAACGGTATGAGATTGCTATCATCATTGATGGCAGATAAATCCTATTACACATTACCTTCAATATATCCAGGTTGTTTAGCGTGTATTACTGATTGGCGATAACGACCGCAAAACCTGCTAAGAAGGCAATTATTGATGGCGACCCTTGCCATTGAACTGTTCAGTAGCTTGAGTGGTCTGAGGCCACCCCAAGATGCGTCCAAGTGCGATTAAGAGAAGCAGTGGCGGCGGCGCATGGCGGGTTCTTTCACTTGCGCTAATGTCAAACCTGACTTTCGGTTTTCTAATTTTAGACCGAGTACCAAATAATTCGCATGGTATCGATGCGCGGTTATCGATTCGATAATAAAATAAATCACCTCTCCTGTTGTAATACAAGCGACGATGACATTGTCCTGGTTTTTCAGCAATATATTTTCACCAAAAATCGAGACGAGGAGAGTTTTCCCTGACATTTTATGTAAGTACTGACGTGAGAGTTATTAATTGCACAAAGATGTGTGCCTCTGTAATTCGTTAGCTGAAAAAAGAGCGACAAATGCTCTTTCTATAATCAGTCATACTGGCAGTACGAAAGGATTATTGAAACATTTGATACTCAAAGCACACATGGGAGTATCCTCGATCATAACATCAAGATATGTAACGTAACATTAGGTTCTAAGAACATTCACGTACTTGAGTTTGTTGCAGCTTTAAGCTATAGAGAGGGCAGTCTGTTATCATCATGTAGGTTAAAAACTATGTACACAAAATTGCTTACATCAGTTATATATGTCTCTTCCAAATGATTTTCCGTGGAAAGCTACCCGAAAGCATAATGATCGCTATCGAATCAAATACTAATAATGGCGATTATCTTCATCGCAGAGATAATTACATGTCATTTAAATTGATGTGCATTTACTTGCACTATCTCCACCAGCGGATATCAACGTCAACTTTCTATTACTTCGTGCCGTAGACCTGTCAGCGGAGAAACAAATTAAGCTTAAAATCTGTGTAATTTAACTGCTGTTCAATTTGAACGGGTTATACGAGAGCTTCGAACATAATTGTTTGCTCTTTCCACATAACGTATGGCGTAACGTTATATATATAGACTAATACGGAACAAATACTGGTGGAAATCAAACGTAGGTTCTGACAAGGCCGCGGATATATCAAATGAGCCAGCAATTACATGTAGTTTTGCAAATCTTGGCTGAATGGTAGAAGCCTACTATATCACTTGTTTACGCACTGATGTGTCTAAATACGTCTCTGCGCATTGCCCGTTGTATTTCAAACGATGATTGAAAGGTTAGTAAACTTATGGAGACAGTGGAGTAAAACTTAGTAGAATTAGGTGAGATTGACATTCAGGTTATTCGCAAACGTCCAACAAAGCATTTCGTCGCATCGTGATTACGTATTTATCCAGATTTGAATGCTTCAAGTTATCTACAGCATATACATATTTGGCAATAGTTAGCGCCTCACTAGTTATCGCACACTTATAAACCAATGAAGTTCGCCCTAATTAAAGGGACGCCACCAATTTTACCACGATATCGCTTTACCCACAGTATGTGGAAGATTTGTTTCTTACTACATTTGAAAGCACAAGCTACGAGCCAAGAATAATAGTGATCGTTGAAGAAACAATAAAAGCCGACATTACAGTGAGCTAAAAACTGTATTGCCTTATCACGAAATACGATGGCGCACACAACATCTGGTGTTTCGGGCTCATTTATTGTATTTGCATTATCATATATTAGATAAACTTACATGGACTAATATTGATGTTTTCATCGGTATAATTCAAAACTGATGTCGTTTTCTGTAATCGCTGACACAATCCAGATGAAAAGATTATCGATTTTCTACAAGCTACAATTATGATATTATTACTGACGTCTATGAGGTCGTTCCGTAATACTCGTTATCGTTCAAGTACGTTTTGAAGCTTGAACTCAATGAGTGCTCAATCTGTTTGAGTCTCTGTCCTTGTAATACGTCGAACAAAGAAGCTTTAGAGCGAAGCCAGGTTTTATTTATTGAAGAGCGCTGTTTGTAACTATCATTCAAGGACTTTCTTTCATTTTACGTTCTTAAAATGTCTTAAACGTGCTTGCACATTTCATCAAGCTCATATGGCTGTAAATGTTGACATCTATCTGAGAGACTTTTTCTTGATATTTGTGTAAATACCCCTGTCCCTTTTAACACCTGACACACACCAGTGCCTTACATTTGCACTGTCAATATGCGGTTCCAGTCCTCTGCACTGGCATGTTATTGAGTAACACTGTAAGGATAATGAGGCTCTAGCATTGAATAGTAGAGCATCATAGCAGACAAAACTCCCCTGTGACCATTCATTTGAATACAAGATCCAGCTGCTCGGAAATATTCCCACTGGTCTCATTGATGTTGCTCAGTTGAATATTAACATTTGATAATCTTAAGGAATTGGTACGTAGGTGCACAATGTCACCTAAGACGTGGGTGTTTGGTTTTAAACATTCATTTATGGTTTCCCATTGCTGCTTTAGCTTCCAGAGGTTATCAAACACGGCGTGTTCTTCAGAATATCGAACATGATCATGCGCGATATTCGCCATTTACGTCTTTTGCAACTTTTTACGGGGTTGATAGGTCAAACATGCAGCAAGATCAGTGTCTGAAAATCACATGGCCTGGAGATTAGAATAACACAGCAATGCATTACGCTGAATTTTACATGAGGCTGTTAGCAGGTATTACGCATTATTGCCCTAAATCAATAGAAAGCAGTAATTATGTTAACATTGCATGCGATCGTAGTCGTAGCTTAGCCTGGCTTATTCGTGTGACAGCGGTTTAAGTAGTGTAGGGAAGTGAATTATCCTGCCTCCATTACTGCTAAAACGATCTACGGAAGTTACAAATTCTATTGTGCGAAGATTGCCCTGATTGCACAAAATCTATCAAACTTGCGAACTTGATTATTTAGACACTTATGACACAAACAGTGCATTCATCTAACAAAAACAACGCTTCTTTGTGAGATAATCGACGAGTGATGTGCCAACTAAACAAAATATCGGCGGTTTTACGAAACATTTATGCTAGTAGTATGAGTGGATTGCATCCATTATTTGAATCCGCTTGTTACATATTCGATATGTAACTTTGCATTTTGGATTGCAGGTACCTAATGCAGACGATGTTGTTTCGGTGATCTAGGCAGTGAAACGGCTTGGAACAATTTTAAGTAGGATAAACAGACGATGAATGGATATTCAAATTGTCATTTTATGCAATGCAATAGCTAAGCTTGGCTTGCATTGGATTTACCGGAGCAGATGCCACAGCAGGTAAAACGGTGTGTGCGATATGTGGTACTTAGTAATAAGATAAACGTCGGAGGGACAGGACCGTATTTTTTTAACCAAAATAACCAGGTCATGACCACCCCCCGTTAACACTACCTGGATGTTGACGACTTCACAACTTACGCTAAGAAAGAATAAGACCATAATGGGATGTAAAGCACGGCGTCAACTTTCCTAACAGGTTTCCTATAAGTTAGTTTAGGGGGATGAATGACAAGTCGAAATACTTCCAGTGGCTGCTCATCACATTTAGCGCGCGAAAGTGAAAAATAAAACAATTCTAGGCTTACAGTTTTTTGTTGATAGCGTTTTGTTTTTTAAAATATACATATCGTCTGATAGGCTTAACTTTGCAGGTTAGATATATGCAAATGAGACGCATTTGCGAAGCAACATCATTGCTACCAACTCAATTTACATTATTTGCATATGTTTTATAAGTTTGTGCTTCCTGGGGATAACTATTAGACAGTGTCGAAATTACAGACGTCCAGTTTCTTGGTGACTGTTACTGATAATCTGCCAAACTCTCAATATTATACGTAGTGCGCAGGGGATTGAATGAAAAAGTAAAGGTAGAGAGTGAGATTGCGTTGCTGGTAGTGCATTGTGTGTCGCTATTCTTAAATATTGAAACGAAAGTGTATATACAGTGTGTTTATCTAGAGTTACTAACATCATTGCTTAGAAAGCGCCTCTATTGGAAATAGTCCTCTTTTTGTCTAGCATATGCAAAATTCACATAACTTAATCATCTTCATTACGTTTGCTTTTACGGCTCGGACTTATAATTTGCTAGCGATACTCTCGCAAAATACTATAAGATGCAATGCATGTCACTAGCCAGATGCAACTGAAATAAACTAAGCATCATTCTTCCAAACATGCTACATTGAATGAAGACATGAAGTATAAGCAAAGCGGTAATTGTAATTAAGTGACGTCCAGTTGTGTCAAATCAAGCACTACCTTGTTTATTGGAAGAGTTCCTTGAATCAATGATAGCTGAAGGCACCATATCAGTTGCCCATAGATAACCATCAAAACGCATTTTGATAAGAAAACCGCTACGTCGTTTCCGTTTACAAAGTAGATGCATTTAATGGCTAGTGAGTAGATTTCTGCAATGCACTCGATGTTCAAGTTTATATTTGTGATCTTGAGTATTGTACAACTTGTGCAATATGGTTGAACAAATAAAACCAAACTCTTACGGCGTTTCAGTAGCGTACATGTCGAGTCATTGATTGTTGTACTATAATACCACGGCATGCAGTAGCATATGCTTAATTAAGAGACGCTTTAATCTCAAGATAAGACAATTATTCGGAATTCTTTTGCCAGAGGATCGTTTTGTGTCAATTTTTCTGCAAGAAAGATGCATTTGATAATCGGATAAGCATTAGAACAGCAGACCATGTATGCTTTAAATCTAACAGTGATATGAAACCTAGCAGCTCACCATTTATGCAGCAATATTTTTATACAAAGATACATTATTTAGGTCAAAGACTCTGCGAATTTTCATTTCGGTAGACAATTCTATTTATCTCACCTATCTACCAACGAATACCAGTAACGTTGTTTTTGTTTGTTTATTAAGCGCTATACCCGATCCGAATGTTTTTTTGGCGCAATCGAGCACCTGTGTGATTATCGCTACGGTTCAATTGATGCTTTTTATCAAAACTACACATTGAGTATTGAAAACATCCGATTTACATCTGCCCCGAGTTTATTTATATCCACGGAGCCCGATCGACTGGCACGTGATTATGATCATTGTCGACGATTTCGACAGGTTGATGTCGAAATATGCTAGTGGCGAATATTATATGGTGTGTAGCAACGCATGTATTGGCAGTAAGAGTGTACCGTAGCATCAAGACGATCAACAGGAAAGCCACGTCATTAATAAATCACACGCATCTTAAAGTCGAATCCGCCATTTGAACACCGACTATGAATATTCGTTATGAGACTCTTGACGGCGATCAAATCGCCACAACCACGGTTCACAAGAACTGACTAAAATGCCAGACTGGTAATGCTCTACATCAATATGCTGTACACTATGATAATGGTTTATGTTTTTCGATATATTGCATAGTATCAGACACTAATACTTTAGTACGATGTCAGATGTACCTTGGTGTTTAACGCATGTGTACTATCTAATGTAAAAGAGGTGTGTGTGATCTTCTGCGTTGCTTACAACAATATTCTACAACGCACCTAAGGACACTTCTGATGCACTATATACACCGCAGTATTCCATGGTAAAGTGTAGCGTAATAGTAGACTCTCTCCCTACAATTAAGACCCTACCATCGATGAGACCCGCCATTGGACAGTAAGCTAACACCACCCAAGAGCAAATTGTGTAATTTTATTGAAGTATATAACCATTTCTTGTGTCACGCCAGCGCTATAAACCATAGTTACAAACGGGCATAAATAGCAGCCCCAAAATATGCATACAACATTTTAGGAAATCAACAGGAAAGGTTGATGATAAATGATTGAAAATGTTAGAGATATATTTTAGAAGGGGTTTAAGCAGAACTCTATCTCAATAAAGTGCAATATCAATGAACAATTATCACATGATATATTTGACAGTATATTAAGTAGCTGCCTTTTTGTTCGTTATTTGCATAGGCATACGGTCGGCTAATTGACCGTATTTCGTATGTTATGATGGTTTATTCTTACCAAGAAGATGAACATGACAATTTGGGATTCCGCATTCGCAGTAAGAATGTAAAACTATGCAATTATTACCGGATGCGAAAACTACTCGGGAGGATTTTGCTTAATAATATTAACTTATTAGACATGCTGGTCCAAACGCCATTCATAGGCGGGAGCTCAACTATCGCATCATTTGACTCACATGACCGGCTGCTACATACTCGCAACCGAATCTATATAATGCGAGCAAGGTTCAGCTTATATTCGTTTGCCAAGAAAATTGCGCATGAGTTTAGTGTAAACAGATTCATTTAAGTGGAGGTTATCTCCCTGTGCAGCATAGTTTTGGAGGTTAGTGACAAGCCGGCACCATTTAGCCTTCATGACGTATACTTGTCATCAAATTCATTCGTACTTTAAGTAATCCGCGGAGTTTAGTTACATGCTTTAGGAGGTAACAGCGACTTCAGGATAACCCCTTCTGGGGCAGAGGCTTAATTTAGGCCCATCTGATTAGGAATGTGCACGGTTTTCTTTAATTATCTGAAATTCAGCAGCAGCGAGCGTTGCATAGTAGAAAACGCCCCCGGCAAGATGACTGAGCATGCACAATTGTCAGTCGCTTCTGGTTATGTAATGCTTGACGAGTGGTATGGTTATGGGTTACATAATTAGCCATTAAGTGGAAGGTAACCCGGCAGGACTTCCATGCAGTGAATGTCAGTTGCGAAGTAGATGATACACTGGTGGCAGAGGACTACAAGCGGATATATGATGCATGTAAAACAAAGCCTATCGGATGCAGGTAAATCTGTGGTAACTCGCGGCATTCGCCGAGGAGAAACAGTCATGCTTTATATTGCTATTGGGTTTGACGAACATCGACATTGTTACATAGAAGCAGCCTAATTTATGAGCGATCATGCATTTGAATCGTGAATGTGCGAGTTGCATCAAATCGGATGCTTATTAAATGTGCGTTTGAAGGCGTGTATATATTAGGACGCCGTAAGCTGGTAAGCGTGGGGAGGAAAGTAAGTTAAGTAGAAATAATAATCGTCCAGTTAGTCGAATAATGAAATTGTAATTTCACAGCTTCTATTTGAGACGATTACGGTCTTAAATAAATTAAGCCACCCGTAAGACACATTGACCATATGCGTTTAACAAAGGATGTGCTAGAAGCGACCTAGCGCACATAATGTTAGCGATACAACTTTTGTATAAAAAAGGCAAATCATCTTTTGTTGATTCCGCGGCAATAGCATTACATGGCGATGCTGTCGGGCTTGCTTTGCCTTCATCAACAGGTCGCGGACTGACCGCAGAAGGAAGTATATACCCCGAACATTGCAATCGTAAGATGGCGCTACCGTGACAGAAACAAAAGCACATGGGAATACTGGGCTGACGTCACTGGTATTGTTGGGAGCGGGAAAAATGTCTTTTCGTGGAGCCTTGCTGCTGCCAAAACACGTCGCACAATAGGACTGTAAAAGGCGAAAATAGCAAGCACTCTACTGAATAAATGTCACTGGGATACCCCTATGGAAACATTTCGCCTCTTACAGCCTTCGCGCAATCCTCGATCTTTAATGTCCGCACTGTGGATGGTATAGTTTTAGATTGTCAACAAATGTCTGAAGCTAGGGAATTGGTCTGGGGTCGACAAAAACATTTTTGGCATGTCAGGGGGATGTGAAGGTCTCGAGCGAAGAGTTTATAGCTACGCTGAGCTGCGTGACGATTATGAAATTACACGAAAGACACCCCCGACATCAGGCGACGATACCATGGAGTAAACAAAAGCCCCGTAAAATGAAGTTTAAGAGACAATTGCGGATGAATGCGTTCCTATTGAAGTATGGTGAACTTTCTTCTGAATTGGTGCCATAATCTGATAGTTTATCGTATGCAGATGTGAAAATGACACTTATGATCCGTACAACCGAACCACAGCCTTTCTTGGTGGTGCTCTTACACAAGATTAAATGTTTAGACTTAATTTGGACAATATGATTCAGTCTGTTAGTAGAGAATGAATATTAAAAATCTCACAATAATCGATGGTTTGTATTGTACACTTGCTTAACCATTGATTATAATATTTAATATTGTGTATATACAGTGTGTAAATGGATTCACATTTGTTTCAGATGCATATCAATTTTTTTAAGTGAAGGTGACAATTTATGCAAATGCCTACATATGATGATGCTAGCAAGGTTATGGAGGCGATGTGTGGAATAATCTGAACAGGCTTAAGAAACAAGCAACTAAGACCGAGATACTTGACTTCTATCATGACCTGACCATTTATCTTAATGATCAGGTTGCCCAGTTCGGATGGTAATATAAACAAATACCTCCGTTGGGATAATGTTCAAGTGGGTTGCTTGGATATCAATACCACTGATGAGGAGTACAACAATGCATATGTTTGTTCGATGCAAGTTTATTGTGTGCTTTAAGGTTTATTAAAACAGAATTAATTGTTACCTATCAAACAAAAGTGACACTGCATAATATGCAGTAAACACAAGATGACATATTAATCAACAGTGCTGCTTATGGCCAAACAAACCAAAATTTAACGGTACGTAGGGATACAATAATAAGCTTATGTATCCACATCAGACTGTCTACCCATTACACTTCCTGTGCACCCACACTACACTCTCTGTGTTTTCACAGTCCAGCCCTCTGTCGTAGCATCTTCTATCGTTTTTACAGACTGTATTGCCAATGACACACTGATATTTGTGCTCGCCAGCTGGTGCAAATCTTATTTGCTTTCTTACTTATTCCTGTGAAGTGTTATGAATTTCAAACCTCTAGTGGTGGATGAAGTAGGAACGCCTGGGTTGAGGTAGGTTCAGTGGGACTGTGAGGGAGTCTATTGGTGTGTGGGACTGTGGGGGAGCCAAGGGGTGAGAGAGGGTCGGTACAATGTTTTGGCATACCAGTGTTAGTTCTGTAAACTCGTCAGAAAAAGTACCATACCTAAGTATATGATTCACAAGCTATATTCAATTAACAAACACCTGATTAATTAAAACGCATCGAGTAATCATACATTGTTTTAAAACGACTCTAGTTCTTCAATTGCTTCCGCAGAATACCGTGTCACACACAAACATGCAAATTATACTGATACTTATTGCCTATATAAAATTTGTGTATCATCAGTACTAATGATCCCGCAAGCAGTACGTTTGGTGTAATATAATGTGTATCCTCAGCGTTAACAAGCTTGAGTATGTACTCGGAACCCTTGAAAAGTATATTTCACAATTTAATAATATCAGACAGTTCTGGTAGCTTTGAAATTATATTTGGTCGTCTCCGACCTGATAAAGCGTTTATATGTGATTTCGAATACATCTCATTGCCACTAATTCTGTCCACGACATTTGTAGTAATTAACACTAACGATAGCCACAAATTTTACCTCAACATATGCGTATTTATCACATACAATAGCATAAAATAGGCAAGAAATCAACTGGCAATTTGATCGAGCATCTATATCAATAAAGGAGCGTTTCATCGATAGGGGTCAAAAATTAAAATTAATCCGAGTGTGACTTTTCATTCAACCGACAAGAAATTTGCGCATCCTTTCCTTTCAACTAGGTGTTCAATCTGTTATATATATATATATATATATATATATATATATATATATATATATATATATATATATATATATATATATAGATATATATATATATATATATATATATATATCTCTCTATATCTATATATATATATATATCTCTATATAGAGAGATCTATATATATATATCTATATATCTCTCTATATATATATATCTCTCTATATATATCTCTACATCTATATATATATTCTCTATCTCTACATATATATATATATGTACACCATATGTTTATTTAGATATACATAAATATATAAATATGTATGTATATATATATATATATCTATATATATAAATTAATATATGTATATTTATTTATTAATATATATTAATCCATTCTAATGTGCATACATTATTTCATCAGCTGCGATCTCATATTAAATACTTAAAATATATAACCCTACCATCAATTGCCTAGAAATGTCCAATTACCCCTTTCCACACAAGATCAATAAACCGAATCATTTAGCTGGAAGAATATGAACAACGAAGGAGTGCAAATGATATTTACAAGTTGTTAATGCATGGACATAATGTTGATAATGACTTGTTAATGCATATGATCAATTGAAATCTTAAATGAGCTGGCTTTGATGTGCACACTCCCGCACAATCAAGCCCCCCTCCCTACCCTCAACACACACACACACGCGCGCGCAAACTTTCACCAACCCACACACAAGCACACACGCCCACACACAAGTACACACACATACATACACCAAAACACACACACACACACATGCAAACTATCAACTCCACACACACACATACGCACACACAGACTGTGTGTGTCATTAATCATTAATTGTGAAATTTGCATATTTTAATGGATGTAATGAAAAAGTTTAAAATATTTGTGTAGTGTTTAATCCTTATATGTACTTTTGGTCCACGAATGGTCAATATACTAATTTATACGTACAAATCCAACATATTTATATACATATGTATGTATTTATATTTATATATATATATATTTATATATATATATATACATATATATATATATCTATATATATATAAATAGATATATATATATATATAGATTTGTATATACATAGATATATATATCTATATATATATATATGTACATATATATATATATTTATATATATGTATATATTTATATTTATATGTATGTATTTATATCTCTAGAAATAGATATATATATACATATATCTATTTTTATCTTTCTCTATATATATATATTTCTCTCTATATGATAGGATGTCTTTATCTATCTGTCTCTCTAGATATCTATTTCTCTCTCTGTATATAGAGATTTATCTATCTCTGCATATATATCTGCATATATCTATCTTTCTCTCTATTTCTCTCTATCTATCTCTGAAAAAAAGATCTCTGTCTATCTAGAGAGGGAGAGAGAGAGAATTTATCTCTCTCTTTCTCTTTATCTCTCTCTCCCTCTCTCTCCCTCTCTCTCTCTCTCTCTCTCTCTCTCTCTCTCTCTCTCTCTCTCTCTCTCTCTCTCTCTCTCTCTCTCTCTCTCTCTCTCTCTCTCTATCTCTCTCTCTCTCTCTCTCTCTCTCTCTATCTCTCTCTCTCTCTCTCTCTATATATATATATATATACCCGTTTGATACGTGGCGCATAACGCACGTTATGCTGTATGTATCATATTTGGGACTGAACTGGGGCATGCGTCCTAGGACGCATTTCACAATATCACACACACATGCACACACACACACACAAACCCACACACACACGCAACGCACACACCCACACAAAATGTATATATAATATATATATATTTATATATATATATATATATATATACATATATATATATATATATATATATATATATATATATATATATATATATATATATATATATATATATATATATATATATATATATATATATAATATATATTTATATATATTTCTATGTATATGTATATATATATATATATTATATATATATATATATATATATATATATATATTTATATATATACATATAAATATATATATATATTCATGTAAACATACTTGATGGTGGCAGAAGTATATGTTACACACATTTTTCATGATCTTGTCAAAATTCATGCAATACGTTATGATGTTTGCAGCCTTTATTATATATTATTTTAATCTTTGTTAGATGAACCAGTTGTAATAGCTACATGGTGGCATGGAGGAGACTGGACAGTGTTGATGAGCGATGGATGTTGTGCTTGAAGCTGTACAATAAACTTAGTAACGATGAATGTGTCAATACTTGAGAAGTCGGAAACTTGTCGAAATATCTCTGTTCCTATCATATATTACTAAAGCACACCACGAGGTGGTCATAACGCATCTCACAAATACTGAGGACCCTCATTTTCTGCATCAAGCATTTAATCCTTGAAGACGATAGGGCATGTTGATCAATTCACTTGGTCAAGTGAAACAGTTCTCACATGTTAAGAAACCATTATGTCACCTTCTCTTTGCACTATAATTGTATTATTAATTCATACAAAAAGTCCATAATTGGCTCTAGATAGCAACATGCACTGTCTGGCATCTTCTCTGTAAGCCTCATCACCCAACCTTTCCTCAAATACATGGTCGGATCCATCATTCAAATAGATGACTTAGTCATGTCAGTTACAATGTGAAGTTGTAACGGCAACACATGAACTTGACTGACTTCTACTACACATCAGAATTCAATAATTACGTATTTTATTTGCACAGCTGACATAAATAAAAACTTATGAACAATTTTTATTATGTATATCACTGAACCCATCGGAGAATATGTAAATCATCATTATCAGAACTCTTCTTTGGAAGCAGATGAACCCGGAAACTTCGTGTTTATGCATTAATGTGAAATAAGGAAGGGCAAGAACTCTTACGCTGTGCACTCATATGTTCAAAGCGATATATCCGCTTCTCTTAAAGGGAAAATATGCTATGTTGTAATAGTCATAAATCCAAGCCATGCATGCGTTGACAAAACAAAGAATAAAATAATGGCTATACAATAAGATAATGGCTATGAATACAGATACCAGCATCGAATTATGAGAACGATGGCGCTGAATGATGACAAGCGCCAACGGGCGGTGTAAGAGCAGAAGCAAGTTTGTCCCAAAACAATGCTCGACCTTCTTCCTCTGACGGCCATTCAAGGTAGACCTTTCTTTTTAACAGTTTATACAATGTTTCGTTGATGGCAACAGCAGGAAGCTCTTTCAGGATCACAGATACAATGACATCCTTCCCTTCTTCACACAACTTAGTATGAGCAATATGAAGCTCAAAATAACACCAGTTACTTGCTACAAAGCTGGGCGATAATACCAGAAGAGTGCGGCGAGACATGGAAATCTTCTCTACGATGGCTTGGACAAGAATCTCATTCGGCAAATATCTCGCTGATATAGACGAGACGCAGCTTGGTTTCCAATATCTCGCCAACCCTGAAGCAGGTACCACCAATATAGACTAAGGCAACAAACAGAGACGTTACAGCGGGTTGGGAAAGCAATCCACGCTTGGTTTCCAGTTCATCAAACAGAGGTCCTGTGACCCATTCAGCATCTTCTGTATTGTGAGCCACGAACACATCATATTGGGTAATCTGTCTCGTCATGATCATCTTGGAGACGGTGCCACCCTTGTGAAGCAGGTACCACCAATATCGTAAGTACCACCGCTTACAGTACAGGGTGACTAAGGCAACAAACACGAAGGTACAAACGGTTGATACAACTGATATGTTCCTAGTTTAGGGGTCTACTTTGTCAACTCATGAAGATCCACACGCTTAATTTCAAAACAGGGTTTGTCGAGTTGGTCACAAAGACAAATTCACAAAGACAGTTCCTACTTAGGTCTAAACAACGCTGTTTTGTCGAGTTGGTCACAGGAAATTGAAAAGTTGGTAAACGCTGTTTCCGCTCAGGTTGAAAAGGACGAGATCAGACAAGTTAGAAATATCTGCATTCCAGGTTGATAAGTGGTTGTCACTCAGATTCAAATGAGTAAGCTTACCTAGATTTGTAAAGATATTGTTTTTTGGGAATTTTTCAATGTCATTGTTTGCAAGATCAAGAACTTGCAACCAGGAGTTGTTGAAAAAGTAGAAGTTCATTCCTTCATCCATCGATGGTCCAAGCTTGTTACCACCAATATATGCACATTGCAGTTCTGGCATGACACTGAAAAATTGTTTCGACAATCTTTTAATTTGACAATTTTGCAAATTGATGATGCTGAGCGCATTCAAATTGTTCCATAATATTTCTTCCAGAAACCCGAGTTCCTCGAAAATTAGAGCATTTTCGCTGAAGTCTACCTGTTTGACATTGTTACGCGCAAAACAAAAGCAAGTAATTTTATGTGATGTCACAGTTTTGGGAAATGACTTTGGCAAAATCTGAGATGCTAGCACAACTTCCACACTACCTAGTGGAATAAGGAATGGGCCGCACTCACATGGATATGACATGTTAAAGCCATCCAATATCGCCTCCGTTTTGCTCCCGAATGCGGGTTGGTTCGTACTAATGCTATCAATTTCAGCCCGGGATCCAAAAGCTTCATGATGACCTTGATTGCCAATGTCGATATACCTAAGGTGATGCAGCATAAGTGCAGTAGTGATTAAATCACGGACAAGTTTCATGCCGTACGGTGGATAACAAAGCATGTTGTACGAAAGATCCAAGTACTGCAAGTTCCTCAATACAGCTAACCAATCTGGCATAATATAATAAAGTCCATTATTTGCCAAGTCGAGTTGCTTAATGGTAAGGTTCGACAATTTTCCAAAAATGGCTTTAAGACTAAAGTTTTCAGTATTCAATGGATCATGTAGTTCTGTAAAGTATCGCATTCGCAGTGTTGTGAGATTTGCTTTGTTGGTCAAACTCTTGTTAACGAGGCTAGACAAATCCTTCCAGTACATCCTTGTTTGCGACATCATCACCTCCCTGAGATTGGTGTTTCGGATGAACTGTTCGTTCCCCTGCCATTGAGTACGAACACGACTCCTGAAAATCTCCAATTTCGTGTTGTTGCAGAAGGAGTTGCTGTTGATGTGAACTGTATGGTCTATTTGTGTGCTGTGGTTGTAATCCATTGTTAGTGACCGCAGGTCAACCAAATTGTGCACGGATAAATATCGATCACGACCCTGTTTGTTACCCAAAAACATCACTAAATGACTCACACTGCTCGGAAGTCTCTGAATTGTTCCCTCTGGATCATTGGTAGTGCAGTTCACGTTAAAGGTCGAATCAGCTTGTTTTCGACATTCACATTCCCTGGGACACTCGGTGGTCCCCTGGGAAAGGCGTGCGAGGAGCAGAATGACACATAGGCAGCGATACATCGTGCAGTGTTTGCCTAACCTTCTGCTCTAATGGACACGCTTTGTAGGTCTATGTATTAATACCTTAACAATTTGACTCGAGTAACATCCGGATTTAGGCGATGTTATCATCCACATATAGCGAAACCAAAACCAAATTCGGCTATTGAAACAAACAGAAAATGCAGCGGTAGTATGAACCACATACGTTTTGTCATATCCGTCGGATCATTTGGCAGTTGTTATCTAATCCATGGGATGTAATTTGTTGTTGAGGTGGTGATTTAGCAACTAAACAAATCGCGATTTACATTGTTCTGTTCTATAAAGAGAAAACGGAAGAGTGGTTAAATTAGGGTCAAATCTGTGTTGTATTCGTCCATGATTACATACAAATGTTGATAAAGCTTGCAAATGTTAACGAACCATAGAGCAGCTTCAATGCATTCCGTATTTCGATATTGCAACATGGTAACACGATATGTGATTGTTCTCCGTTTCCCGCAAGTATCGTAGTGTGTCTAGCGGGTTCATGTGACAGCACTAGGCCAACAAGTTACTCACAAATGCATACAAAAATAGCTACGCACGTCTAGACTCTCTGAAATATTAAGAATATGATCACACTGAACTATTAAAATATAACAATACATGACTTAACAATCCATGTTTGACACAAACGAGCTATATATAATACATGTTATCTTGACAAGTACGGTATTCCCTGTTTGTTTTAAGGTCATCTCTTGCGGTTTATGAAAATCTTACGAGGACTATTTTCATTAACAGTGGAAGTGGCCGCGATACGGTGATACTCGCCTGCAAATGTAACGCTCATCACTGCAATCTCATTGAATTCGTAAACGTCATATTTTAACTCGTTAAAGGCGAATATATTCCCCCAAGAAGTTCGATAGCATGACACGCCAGACTACAGCCAGGTTCGAGCAATCGACCGATTGCAGCATATCTTCAATTCAGTCTGTTAGTAAAAGATTCCAAATTCTGGGTTGCGGTAATTGTGGTAGGGGGGCCGAGCAGGACTATGATTAATGCTAATATTCTTTCACCAATAACGTCATCTCGACCCGCCCTATGTGTATGTATGACATCCACTGACGTAACTTATTAACGTCATCTCGACCCGTCGTATGTGTATGTATGACATCTACTGACGTAACTTATTAACATAAGTGATACGTTGCAGTATTTTAAAAATATCAATGAGCATCATAATTCATTCAGATATTTACGGTTCTGATCTGCTCCCGGGTTCTTTATAGCTACCGTTCGGCGATGTGTGTAAGATATCCGATGACCCGAAGAGATTGTTGATTATTGATAGCATAATTCACATTTATGTGCTTTACCCTTTGTATTGATGCTTTACGGTGGCCTTCCTTCTCCTTCAGATGATGCCACTACCTGGAAACACAGTGGAATTAGTGCTGATCACGCTGATCCCCCTTAAATATGTTCAATTTCAAAAAGCTAATGCCGTAAACTAAGGTTTAATCCCGTCGTTATTGTTTAGCCTCATTGACGCCGCATCAAACGCTGACTAACTGCTCTTCGTCATGACTTAGCTACGGTTTATGCACATCGATAGTTGCACATGCCCACTTCTACACCTCAACAATGACATTTACACTAGTAGGCTGTAAATCTAACACTCATAGACGCGGTGAAGTGTCATTATCCTGTTCTGCTAGTTTTACATATAACTGAAAGTACTTAGTGGGCTGCTTTTATGCTGTCAGACCATCTGTGTATTTCGCGCCTTTCCTGTCTTTTTCACAGGCTCTCATGGATGATTCGTAAATAATAATATATTTGCATGCTCTAATCCAGTAGTTAAGTTTATAGTCATTCGAATAATTGTTATACAGCCACACAATCGTGTATCATTGAAAGGCGAATGATATATTGTCAATGTGCGTGCCCGATGAACGCCCAATAACCCTCCATTATCAATATACCTCCATGTAAATGATCTACCACGCAGGCTCACAAGACTTTAACGGTCTCGCGGATGTATGCTCAAGGTCCTCTATAAATCGCTACCAGCTTAGACGTTTTGCAACACGAGTGTCTAATTTACTCGGTCGACATCGTAAGGGCATTATGATCGTTCACCATTGTGATTACAGGCTGTTTTCAATTTGCTTAAAATATCTGATCGTGATGATGGACTGTTATAAAACCCCAACCACAGACGCTGGATATGCGATGCGAAGCTTCAGAATGCCGCTGTCTGTATATACCGTTTATAAATTTATATAGATAACGGCTCGGCGAACAGAAGCGGCTCAGTGCTGTGAAGTTTGACATAAGGAATCTAGCCCATGTGGTCCCGACAGCTTTGCCAATGTGTGTGAGTTTGTGCGAGATTGTAACGTTATGATTTGTGAGTCATAATGTTCTACCGATTGGTTGAATTCACTATAGCTCGGATAGAGTTTTGTTACCGTTATTATCGCGAAGCGACAAATTGTCAAATAAATTTTGAAATGAGTATCTTGTGTGCCCTATTTCATTATAGTTAAACTGATATTACTGAAGTGGTGAAGAAAATACAACCAAAAGCACTGAACAACAAGGAAAGCGACATCTGGAACTTGCATTACCAAATTTTCAAGCAGTGGGGATTCAAAGTTACGCGATTTCCCCAATACACAAATCGACCCGTCTACGAATACGAGGGAAGGATGAGGATGCGACAAAAACACTTGCCTGGAGGTTCCATAAGGGATATTGAACTATGCCTTCAGTGAAAGTGGTTGAAACTAGTTAATGATTCCGTTTACTTACAACTCAGTCACAGGCAGTGGCCTGGTTCTTTATGTCAGGCATTCGACTTCGAGCGCTGCGCAGCTATACATTTATGTATATGAAAAAGGCTGGGAATAATGGATTAAATGAATATTCTATCATGTACATAATATTTGTTATTTTTCGAAGGAGCTGAAGGAGATGAGTGGTTAAAAAACATAACTTGTGTTGGCGATAGGCACTGTGCTATTGGTGTACTGAAGCATGCTCTTTTACGTACCGTTTTCAGGGATAATAACTACTAAACAGATCAAAACAGCAGCTCAATTCGTATGCATTCATGTTCAATATGTTAGATTCTTGCCGCAAAGCCCTGACGACTGTCGAAAATGCAGTCTGAAAGCACAATGTATTACATTATGCAAAGCCTTCTCGTCGGTAGATGAGGAAATTATCTGGAAGCTAGAAAATGTCTGATGGCTACAAATTGTTGGTAGATTTTACAATAACAAAAGCATGGTGGCGGTATGGCATCACTCAATAACAACTTATATGGAATTTAAAACGATAAATGTATCGAACATATAAAAACCCGTGTAAGACACCACAATGTTGTACAATAGCTTACTTTTAGCTCTAGTTAATTACGCAGCAGTCGTCGTTGTAGGTACCAACCGAAACACAAATTATGTCGTCCGTAACTGCCGCAGCAGTACCAAGGACTACTTTACCAAGTATGAAAGGAATGATTTGAGTGGCATTTCAAGTGCATTTTGATGATTGTTTATCTAGCTCTGTGATATGATACAACCCAATTCACAGCTTATACGGTAAACCGTTGTTTGGTGATTACTTAATGGTTTTAGAGAATCTTGAGTCATCAATTGTAAGCTATGGATGCATTCATGATGGTGACAATATGTCGGATCATAGTCCGGTTATCTTAAAACTGTGCTTTAGAATGTTACATGTCGCCAAATTACCATCGGATACTAGAAGGAATTGGAAGAGCGCAAAGGGTAATGGCATTGATTTGTACAAGAACACTCTGCGTAAAATGATGGCTGATGTGGATGTTCCAACGGAAGTTTTATCATGCGCGAACCCGAGTCGTTGCGAGCATGCTGAAAAAAATTGATCAATTTCACGATGACTTAATTCATGCTTGCGTGGCATCGTCTCTCTGTAGTATTCCGGCTAACCGACAAAAGAAGCGCCGGGCTGGGTAGACCGAAGAAGTCCGATCCCTGAAAAATAAATCAATTTTTTGGTGCAGCTTGTGGCGAGAGAATGGCTGCCCTTCTACCGGGAGCATTAAAGATATAATGCTTAAGGCTAAAAAAGACTACAAAAAGAAATCACGGAACGTTATGCGAAAACAAGACCAATTAGTAGCCGACAGAATGGCGGCTGCAAACGCGTCCAAAAATAACCCCAATTTTCGGAAGGAAGTTCGTAAGAAATTTAGCGCACGTGTGTCCAACCCTACTCTTGTGGACGATGCTCATGATGAGGTTAATATATGCGAAACATATAAGGACAGGTATTCTAGGCTGTATAACTCCGTTTCATATAACGAGCTTGAAATGAACGATCTTTATAGATCCATATGTAGCGATGCCGCATTATGCTGCAAAACGGGCAAATGCACCTCTGATCATGTCATAACCGTTAAGCAGGTCGAATCCGCAACGCGGAATTTGAAACCAGACAAAACCGATGGTAATTCTGAAATCAGCTCTGATCACATTAAGAATGCCTGTCAAGAATTGTTTGTTCATATCTCATTGTTGTTTAATGCGATGCTTTCGCATGCATATGCTCCACCGGGTATGCTGCATTCCACGCTAATACCTATACCAAAGAATAGAAAGAAATCGTTGAATAATAGTGATAATTACAGGTCCATAGCAATCAGTAGTATTTTGGGAAAATTACTTGACAATATTATTTTAACATCCCAGAGTGAAGCACTGAAAACAAGCGATCTGCAATTCGGTTTTAAACAGTCACCCTCTACCACTCAATGCACGTTTGTTTTGCAAGAGATTGTTGATCACTTTGTAACTCAGGGGTCATCCTGTTTTGTTATTCTATTGGACACATCTAAAGCATTTGATCGTGTGAATTATTTGAAATTGTTTGCGCTTCTCAGGCAGAAAGGACTCTGTCCAACAATATGTAAATTACTCATTAATATGTACACACGTCAGAACCTGAAAGTCCGATGGAATGCTTCTAGCTCTGAGCCTTTTATTTGCACGAATGGTGTTAAGCAAGGCGCAGTTCTTTCGCCATTATTATTTTGTGTATATATCGATGAATTACTAAGGCGCCTTCGTGAAGATAATGTTGGATGTCACATGGGCCATCATTATATGGGTGCTCTGAGTTATGATGTTTCACTCATTGCAGCCTCAGTTACAGCGGCTAAGACAATGCTTATAATGTGCGAGGAATTTTCGAAGGAATACTATGTGAAAGTTCAATTCTGCAAAAAGCCGGTTGCTTGCATTCAATGCTTGCGACAGTCCAGAACATTTAACACTAAATGATGAACTAATTGTACAAGAGAAACAAGCTGTTCACTTTGGAAGTAATATTGGTTATTGTGCGAATTTGATAAATACTCAGCGTGCATGTAGGGATTTGATGGCGAAAACGAATATGATTATGTCTCCCTTTGGATACTGCAACTCTGTTATTAGAAACTCACTATTTGAAGTATACTGTAGTAGTTTGTTTGGGTCGGCGATGTGGAGTTTAAGACCCAACCAGCTGGCCAAATTGTGAAGTGTTTGGAGGAGGTGTATTCGAACTATATGGAAATTAGAGATCAGAGCATGTTCAAAGTATTTACAGTTCATTTCGGGAAAATTGCCCCTTAGAAATCAATTGATGTTGCACTTTGTCAATTTCTTTCATAAGTGCCAGAACAGCCCCAATGTTTTAGTATCCTATGTAAGTAGATGTTGTTTCCATAGCAGAACAATTGTAAGCGATAAT
This sequence comes from Urechis unicinctus, assembly GCA_034190875.2. NCBI lineage: Eukaryota > Metazoa > Annelida > Polychaeta > Xenopneusta > Urechidae > Urechis > Urechis unicinctus. The sequence goes on from CM067351.1 coordinate 71,915,415, forward strand.
ATTCGAACAATAATGCAAACCCTGAACATCAATAATTGTTATCTATTACAGCATAATGAATGCATTAAGGACTTCAGCTATAAGATTAAGCCACCAGACAATTCTGAATATGGTCATATTGCCATGCTCATAAAGGAGCTTATTTCTATTAGAGATGGGGAATCATTATCAGTGCTTACCCGACAAGAAGCTGAAGCTCTGTTAAAGGACTTGCGCTTATCTTAACTGATTTATTTGCTTATTCGTTCTCGTGTGTTTTGTTGCTGTTGTATCAAATAATAATTGTTCCTGTACACATGCTGTGCAAAAATAAAGATTATTATTATTATCACCTATTGGTTAGTGTAAGAGGACCTGTCTGTGCCAGCCTTCCTTTAACTGTCGCGCGTTGGAGAGTGTAAGCTTGGGGCTTAAAATAACAAAGGATCCATCTACCCAGTCACGATCAGTCAGAGATGGCGGACACCTGGTCTGGTGAGAATGTTTCGATGTTTCAATGTAAATTTATTTATATTAAACTAACCGAAGATGAGCAAGCATCATGAGAGATGTCAACGCGCTAATAGTAATATTATTTTGTGCCACTCGCCTCCTATTCACACACACACTCTTTTCAGTATTTTATTCCGTACAATAGTTTTCGATGAGGGGGAGATAACCTTCGCTATCACCCGATTCTGAAACCTGCAATGCCAAGTAGCGTGCGCAGGTCTCCAACTGCTTATGCTAATAGACATTGCAGCTGGTCTTATCGTACCATGTGACATACCCGCATTCGCCAACCAGCGTTGCAGGTGGAACGAGATCTCGTGACGCGAGCGGTGAACTGCGAGATTGGATGCAGCGTGAGTATCGCCCCCTAGCGAATGACACTCGTGATCTCCATCTCGTTAATCTCGATAATCGTTTTGCGATCATGGAAAACGCAAGCATGAAATCTGGTATTTTAGTTGCCACATTTTAAAACTTTATTCATGTTTTACTTCAAACCTTAATTTTGGCCCCGGATAAATCTTTTAAATGATCCTTATCTTTATGATCGGTGTTACTATTTATACGCGGTGAACTCATCTAGCAAATTTTTCGGTTTAATACTGAAATTCGGACATTGGTCATTAATAAATTGCCAATGTTTAACCTAAATAGCCTTATTCGAGGGTTCGTTGACATTCTACATCTTGTGACGTATTGCCGGTGTACAAGAGGGAGTGATTTCTGGGACAGATTTCTGTCATATACAGCTGGCTGTGTAGTTTCCCAGGGATAAACATTGTTTTTCCATCCATGTTTTCCATACATCTTATTCATTACAAAATCGATCCGACTGGCCCCTTATACGTAACAGGTCTTAATGGGTATCTGCAGCAAAAGGCGACATTTTTGGCAACGTCATGGAATCCTGGCATGGAATCCACTCTATAGGCCAATCACACGTCTCTGCAGTCATATTATAACCACGACGCCCAGACGGATATACCGGTCTCTGGTGTTGAAAGAGTTTAGGTGGTACATGGCAAAAGCTGCCGAAACCACTCAAATCTGAATAACCAACAACAACATCATGAACATGGGAGAGTTTAGGCTGTCGAATTGTTGAAGTGATTTTGTTTTGCGGATGAAAGCATTATTGGAGATGATATGCGATATCTCCTCGATCCAAAGGGGTCAAGTGTCAATTTATCGGTAGCATTGTTGATAATTTACAGCTAGTTTTGTCTGAACATTGTGACTTGATATGGGCGATAATAAACAGATAAAGCGATTGACGTGAAATATTGAGTTCGGTAACTTGAAGTGGACAGGCGCTGCATTAATAAAACAACACGAGTGTTTAATGTACGCGAGTGAGTGAGTTTGAAACTAGTGTTTAATATCATAATATCAACATAAATATTGGTGTGTGAAGCATAGCCGTAGATAAATTTTGAAATGATATGACCGGGGGGGGGGGGGGGGGCGGAGCACTTAAGTGTATAGAGGTAGTATATATGTGCCGCGAGACGGGGTATGTTTTTTCGGCCTCTTAACTTGTACAACGGGTTATTTTGGCCTCATACTTGTACAACAGGGTTAATTTTTTCAGCTTCAAATCTGTTCGGAGGGTTATACATTCGCATAATACCTTGTACGACGGGGTATGCTTTTGGCCATTTTGACCTTGTTCGACGGGTACGGGTTTTTTTAGGTCCCACGTCACACACCTATTCAGAATAAAGTGCCCCCCCCCGGGTATATGAGCGGGCTGATTATATAGTGCTCCCGGTCGTTGTATTCCCCCAAGGCCCTTGAACAGCCCACGCCATTGGTCCACGGTCTCTTGTCAGCCATTAATCAAAGGGATTTGGTACAGGCCACATCATGCTGATAATTAAGGGCTTATAGCTGGAATAGTTTCATAACACACATGCTGCTGATTAAATTATTATATACAACTAGGTTTTTGTGATGTTCACTCTCTTGACAGAATATTCACCTGACCCAAAAATTCCCTTAACAAAAGAATATAGTGCACATGTGGTTTTGTCATACCCCAACCACTTTATTAAATAGCTCCACCCTCGTCCTCGTTTCATCCGTTTCAATATGTCTTCCACTTCATATCTCCCTTCTTTCTTTCAATACTCTCTTCAAACACCTTCAACTGTACCTGTACCTGTACTGGTGTCCTCCACAGAATCTACTGTTTCCATTACCTTATTGTGGTCGTCGAAACTTGGCTCTACCTCATTCATTGAGTCATTTCCAACGTGGACCTCCACTGCACCTTCCAAGTTGTTGGTGACCACTGAAACAGTGTTTAATCAAGCATAGTTATCCATTATCAATGACGATAACATTTCAAAAGAAACATATGCTACTGATAACATTATTAAATTCAACTGAGTTGACATTAAAGATCCACATATCCAAAATAATGATTGATTATCTCTCTATAAGTTTTTTATGCTTTTCACACAGTCAACAGAATATTCGCCTGCCCCGAAATTCCCTTGACAAAGGAATATGGTTCCCATGTGTTTGTATCCTTGCTTTTGTCCTTCACAGCATCTACAGCATCTGTTTCCATGTCAACAGTTGGCTGGACCTCATTCATGGGAGGGAATTATTTCCAACGTGGACCTACACTGCATCTTGTCGGTGACCACTGAAACAGTGGTGATTTAATCATCAATATGTATGATGTTCTGACTGACTATGATATGTGCTCTTATTGTTTTCAATGATATTGGTATCAGTTACTATAGCTGCATATCTTTTCTATAATACAATATATAATAATAGTGTTCAGTCTGGAACATTGTTGTATGTACCCTCAAACTTTGTCTTTCCTGCGGGACAAAACAGCTTCCAGTTCAATCAGGTTGTAACTGCCTGGTCGCTAACAGACAACCCCAGAAGGCATTTCTAATGCTTGCACCTTGCCAGCTTCCACCTTGGACATTTGCGCAGTGACCCTATTGTTTCAGCTAATGCACTTACCGACAGACCATTCAACATAGCATATCTTAATTAAAAAAGTACAATGCAGGTAAATAAAACGACATAAATACTAATGACACTAAGTTACTCTTGACAGTACTTTTCAAATAGGTATGGTGCTTCACTAACCATATGCCTTGTTAAAGATGTGTTTACCCTTCTTCCTTTTATCTTAGCGGTTCGTTTCAGTTCTTGTGTATGCTTCTGAACAGATATTAATATAATACTTGATATTACATTATTATCAATTGAATAAGCTAGGTAAACTAGCCCATTGATTCTAATAGCACCCCAATATCAAATCACACAGGACATTACCTTAGAGTCAATATTCAATCAATATTTATTTCATGTAGGTGTTTTCAATTACAAAACCCATATAGCTAGATACTGTCATGAGTGTATTACTTACAGCATAGCAAGAAAATGTCTGATTGTTGTTGTGTGTGTTTAGGTTACTCATTTATGCTCCCTGCATTGATTTGGGGTGAAAGATACAGTGGAGAAAATGCTCCTTTCACTACTGAGTAACAGCTTGGCAAGATCTTCCAACTGGGCAAGAAAAGGTCTTGTCAGCGGTGTGTAGGGTTAGTAGATTAATGATAATATTCAGTTGCCATAAATTATCAATAACCTGCATAAAATGTTTAATCAGATGTGGCTAAAATGCTGTCAATTAAGGAGGCAGATGTTGAGGAATGAATCAACAAATGGCTTTTGGTAGCTAGTGACAGGAATGGAGGGTAAAAACGAAGAAGAAGAAGAAGAAGAAGAAGAAGAAGAAGAAAAGAAGAATTTTTGTCAGTAGATAGTAAACTGTAACCACCATATTTCTGTCAGAGGCTTCAAATTTTGTTTGATTGTTTGTATGTGTGTGTGTGGGTTTGTGGTGCGGGTGGGTGGGTGAAAGGAAACGAGCCAGCATATAAGTGTCTAGGCTTCTCTCCAATATGATGATTCAGTGAAAAACACATTGTTCTGTATTTTTTCTACATTATTTAGCTCACAATTTTGTACTTATGTTTTACAGTGAAACTTGACTCCAAGCAATTACAGCGAGAACTCAGATTCTGGTTCAGAATAAAAATATGACACTAAATAAAGTAGATGTTTTTCTGAGATCTGGTTGTTATTTATTTATACACATGGAAACTACAACTAAATCAGTTCAACCATGTCCACCTAATCGTTGGAACACTAGGTCTGGGACTAGGTAGGCTTGCCAACGTTGACAAAAACATTAGCAAGCCTACATTGGTCTGCCGGATAAGACTACGGTGGGCCTATGTTGGTATGCCGACTTGGTGCCAGCAGTTTAGCCAGTGTTGGTCCAGTGTTGTAGTGCTATCTGTGTTTGCAACAACATTCTGTGACTAACAGTAACGTTGGCGGAACGTTATGTGTTTGCTGGGTATGATACAAAAAATATATATTGAAATACTATTCTTATACAAATTACCACATTTAAAAAGATAGGAAATAGACCTGGCCACAAAATATCTATTATACTAAGATGTACTTTAGATTTCGGGCACCCAATTTGTATCGCTTTAACATGGACTAAACAAGGTAATATGCTTAATGTTGACGAAACACACCACTTCTAGACAGTTGAAAGTACCCGCTTGTCGGGGTGTTCAGACGCTTGCTGCGCCGTCAACATGTCAAGTCATGCCACGTGCTCAACATACACCTCTGATCCAGGCCGCTGAGATCACCCTATCTGAATATATCAGGCTCTGTGATGGCTCCGTCAATTACAGTCATATATAGGCACTTTATCCGCATTTTTTATCGCCACCCTGCAATACACGACATTCGATAATCCAGTGAAACAAGCACTACACATAGAGCAAATAATCAGATCTAGGCATGTGGTGATTTCGCCGATGGACTGCAAATTATATTTGAATCTGGTAACTGTTACCATGATATTAATAGTCTACTCGCTATAGGTAGACGTAATAGATTTCAATCAAGATTGTCTCGTTCACCCATATGATAGAATACCCTAATGATGGTCAAAATATATAAAGCAGGGCAATATAAGATACTATGCAATTAATCTCTGGAAAAAATACCAGCATATAATTCTACACATACCGCGTTAAAATTTAATTCTTGGAATGATACATCGGAGCCTGTGTTCACTTGTCGGTCACTTTAATAATAACGCCAGAATATTCTCTATCCCCGACAAGAAATCCTAAACATTTAACTACGGTAGTTAGTTTAATCAGGGTAAGGTGTAGCATGTGAGATAAATGAAGCGTTTTCAGATTAGCAGTAAAATGTTATTTTTATCCAAAGCCATCCATATGATATACTCATCTATCATATAAAATCTAGTTGTGTCGGATCTATCCTGTTAAAACCATAAGTTATCATAGGCAGCTCGAATATTTAATATGGATTTAAGTTGGGGTACAGTGGCGGACTCCGAAAGTGTTGTAAAGTTATGCACTCCGTGGTTTCCTGCTCCGCCGTGGACAGCTGATCCGTTAATGTGAGTTTTACCGGGGTATATAAACGCCACTCCCTTTGATCCCAAAATAACTGATAAGAGGTGGCGTGAATCTGCCGATTTATCGTGCATAAGCAATTGCCATCCCCCTTATGACTCACGTCCATCAAAATTCGTCTGTGTTGCAAAGCTAGCATTGAAAACCCTTTAAGGTAAAATATAAAAGCGAAGATGAATATATGTTACAATTTACATCAAGTATATTGTCATAGACTTTGGGATAGAATTAGTAGTTAGCTATTGGCGAAATTATAGCAACTTAACATGATTTGCTAAGCGTCTCAGTCTGGGGAAGGACATGAGCTATGGTATCGACAATACCAGGAATCGCATGTGGTGAATTTGCAAAGGTTAATATTTGTCGCCACCTGGGATGCATAAGTTTAGTCAGGGTCGTTCATCAGGTCTGTTTGCAAGATATATTTAAAATATAGTTATATCTGGCCGCGTGTCAGGGAACACGATTTAATTTTCGATAAGAACCAACGTGTCCATGACGTCAACGAAACCGCGTCAATCTAATCATTGACTATGGTCTTCACTCGCATTTGTGCTTCTTCTCTAGCACATAGTTATGTCCGGGGGTTATTTTAAATATACTACTAGAACTATCTTTGATTATATATCGACGACCACGAATAAGACTGATATAAATCTTACATGTAAAGGACTAACAAGTGTGACGTCACATCGCTGATTATGACGACATAATTATGTAGCCCCATAAAAGTTATTCATGTTGTTGGATCCAGTGTGGGGGTTTTCGCATCTTTGCGGGGCGCAACATGGGGTCGCACGGGATAATAACGGCATCACTTTGTAGCCTGATATATCCGGTGTCTAATAGTTCCGTTAGCAAAGCGATGTGGACGCTCTAGCGAGTGCTCTATCGACTGACCTCTATTTCACTGTCAAATTCGATTGATTTAATTATAAAGCATATAAATTCACGTCAGAAATTTCCATATTGTAGCTCAAAACGCTATGATATTCTTGTTATTTTACTTGCAGACCCAGCACAAATACCAGAGCTATTCTAGTCAATGTTCACATAGCTTGAGGTGGAATAATTCATCATTCCCCCATGTATTTTAGTGCATTCATCGGTTAATATCTTCATGGTACTGTATTGATATTATTGATGGCACAATAAGTCCTTAAGCTTGATAGCCATGCATAAATCAACACTAAATGAGAAAGTTCATAATATCAGGTTATTTTATTTCAGACATGCTGACAAGAGTGCAAAAATATGGAGATAATTGAAAAAGAATGTGCAAGATGTTTTAACAGCTTGATGGTGGTTGTCGAGCCTTGTTCTGTAGACCTTGGTTGCATAGTGAATAGAGAACAAACAACCTTGATGTTACTTGCCAATTTCAGTCAGCTTCTTGTCAAACCTGTAATCAAATACATTTCTGACATTGTTTGCAAAAAATACAACTAGATATAAAACATTCAATGAGAGGTCAATATACCTTGGATCTCTTCATCTTTTGGCATGAATTTCAATTTAAAGTAATGACTAGAGGACAATTAATCACTATTATGGTTTGATAAAGTATTTAACGACACACCAGGGTTAAACACTAATTCATAATTTTTCATAAATAACTCGGCAGTAGTAGTCCTCGCACAGGATACTACGTAAAACTTTTGTATATGTTATACCAGAGCCCCCCCATGGAGTTGCCCACCCCCCAGGATCCCCCTACGCGTTGACCACGTGATCATGTGACGTGTTTGGACTTGCGCCAGGTGGTGATGCTATGTGTCCACATGATATGATGTAATGCATTGTTAAGGTGAGTTGTTGAGTGTTTAAATGTATTGAGTGGGGTTCTCTAGGAATAACAATGGGTTTAGTAAATATTGTAGTTGAAGGTATCTATTCAAATGATATACCCACGCCACTTGAGAATGGTGTAATCGTTTGGGATCACAATGAACTTGGGAAGACGTGTTTGAACGTGTTAGTAAAGATGAAAGGGGTGGTGGTCTTGAAAGTGAACCATGTGATATGATGTAAGGCGTTGCTGAATGCTTTATAAAGAGCTGGAAATCAGACCGTTTTTCAATCACTATGGAGTCACCAATACCACTGAGCTCTCGCGTGACCATTCGCGTGTTGAAATGTAAGAATGGAGCTCCATATGTGAGGTTGGAGGTGGAGCGAGTGAGTAGAAAGCGTTTAATCCCGATTTTCGCCCTGTTATTTTGGCCGCCTTGTAAGTGAGGCACCTCGTCTGAAAGATGCAAACAAAGTATATTTAGCGGGCGATCAGTACTTGGTCAAGCGTTATTTTGCTGGTCGTCATTTGATTGGCGTTCAGCATTTCAGAGGGGAGGAACGAATACCTGGTGGTTGGCTTATCACAGAGGCAGAGTTTAATAAGCTATTGAGTGAAGACGTATTGCCCCAGATCTGTGAGGCTTTACAGCTACAGGATATATAACTGTGAGGTGACAAGTTTTGTGCATCTGCCCACTGGTTGACCACAAGGTGAAAGAAAAGAAAATGGCGAAGACAACTGAAACGATGGTGATTCCAGTCTACACTCGCGACTTCTGTCAATTTTCGCTGACCTTGTGGAATAAGGACAGAGTTATACTTCTAGACACGGATCGGAAATTACAGATAGATTTGGATTTGAGAGACTTTTTGTACGGTGGCTATGAGTTATCAGCCATAACAGAGACCCTAAACGCGGTAGAAGCGGGGACTCATCAAGAACGGGAGGTTTCCATGGGAGTAGAAGTTTCTATTAGTGTTCAACACCCGTCCCCGCTGGTGATAATAAAACATGACCAGGTAAAACTGCGTTTAGATAGATTTGCTTGGCGCATGCTGGTTGCCAGTTGGGAGGAGTTGAATGATCGATTTGGAGCTACAAAACAACGCCAAGAGTTACTGGAGGAGTGTCTTAAAACTGTCTACGTGGATCATTTGGTAAACTTGGTGAACCTCGTGATTAAAGAAAATTGTTACGGTTGTCAAGTGGTCCATCCAAGTCAAGTACAGCATGATGTGTGTTTGATGATGGAACGGGAGGAGCAGGTGAAGGTGTATTTACCTGAGGCAATGCTGCGTGTGAACGATCTGGAATTGATGGATATGTGGACGACGTGTTTGGGTTTGTTTGTGCCTGCCCCTTCATGGATGGACGGAAACCAGTCAATTCTTTTGCCCTGATTATAGACAATCTTGGTTGATATCTGTAAAGAATGAAATTGAAAGTCGTGTGATTCACCAATTATAATCGCTTCAATAAAATATTATATATATAATATATATATATATATATATATATATATATATATATATATATATATATATATATATATAAAAACCTTCTGTGTTCTCTTAAGACTTCTGTAAGATATGTTGTGTAATATAACGAATACAACGGTTGATTACCAGTATTGGTGGTGACATCAGCGCTACATGGTTTATTAAAGCTAATGGAGACCTCTGATTGGTGCTTTTGATAAAAGAATGAACACGTGGGCGTGGACATCACCTTACTACACCTTAAAAGTGGGGTAGTAGGTTGGGAGATGAACGAATCGTGAAGAAGTAAAGCAAAAAAAAAAATGAAGAGAAAAACGTCCGACCCATGGCGAGAAATGGTGTTTACAGTGATGGATTCTTATCCTGATGGTAACGTCACTGAACTACAAACCGTATTGGAGAGAAAATACATTGATATGTTAAAAGTGATGGATGACTTTGAACAAGACCCAACGCATCAACAGATCATAACAACACGACAACGTTTGTTTGAAGTTTATGGGGATTGGGCTAAAGCTACACGACATGCCCTATATCAGAAGAGATTTTTATTGGAACGTCAAGTGCAGAAATTCAAACGTTTGGAGGCTGAAGAAGTCGAATAATGGCCAGATCGTGTTAGGACCAGTTCGTCACGTGACTGATGACGTCATTCTGTAACTTGTTTACTGAGTGAGGTATCGAATAATGACCGGAGCATGTTAGGACCTGTTCATCACGTGACTGATGACGTCATTCTTTAACTTGTTTGATAAATGCGGTATCCTTACCAAATTCGATCAGTCACTTGGCTGATCATTGACCATGACACAGGCACAAGTAAACTTACAATGTCGCAACTGTGGTCGATTGGAAGTTGCTTTACAGTGGTGTAAAGAAGATTACGATGAAGTGAGACGTTTATGTCGTCAGGGCATGGATGAGGTTGCCGAATTGCGAGAACAATTGAATCGGACCAACAAAATTGATATAGATTCATTAGCCCTCAGAAAAATAGAAGCCTTGCGCGAGTATCGGGAAAGTTATTTACGTCAGCCTCGACCGGTAACTCTACTACCTGACCCTGATAATGATCTGTCAGATGAGGATGTGATAGACATACCCATATCACGTGCACCCGGCGGTATTGAACCATGAAGAGTAGTAAATATAGTGGTTTCTTTCAAATAAATATTATTATATAAATACATTGATTGTCGATTTTTAACCATATTCGTATATAAGCGACCTGGTGTCAACACGTAACAAACAAACAAAATAATAAATAAAATAATGGATCCGAGATTTAAGCACCCCTTTACATGTGTTGTGGCTGGACCTATTTTGTCAGCCAGTTCATCAAAGATGTAAATCTACATATGGATCCCATCCCTGAACGCATCGTGTGGTGTTATGGTGAATGGCAAGCGTTTTATACCAAGTTCAAGCAAGTCGAATTTGTTGAGGGTTTATCGTTTGATATCGATGGAAGTCGACCCACGCTATTGATTATCGATGATTTGATGCATGAAACGGACCAGCGCATCACCAAACTTTTTACCAAGGGCAGTCACCATCGCAACATAAGCGTCATGTACCTGGTGCAGAATTTATTTGACAAAGGCAAAGATCATCGCACTATCAGTTTGAATGCCCAGTACCTCCTCGTATTTAAAAATCCTCGAGATGGAACGCAAATTACCAACTTGGCTAAACAAATGTACCCCGGTCGTGTCAAGTATGTTCAAGAGGCTTTTGTGGATGCTACACGTGAACCACATGGTTATATATTGGTGGATCTGAAGCAAGACACACCAGAACATTTGCGCCTTCGCACCAATGTGCTACAATCACACCAGACGGTTTATCTCGAACAGAAATAAATTATCTATGTATATATATATATATATATATATATATATATATATATATATATATATATATATATATATATATATATATATATATATATATATATATATATATATATATGAATTGACAAATCGACTCATACTTGTCATTTGATTTCTCAAGGGTTAAGATGACAGGTCGCTTACAAAGACACGCTGATACATTGCGAGTAATGGCCAAGGCAAAACCAGCCATAAACAAAGCTTTATTGAAAGCAGCGGACAAAGATCTGGTCAACTGTCTCTGTGAATGTGCCTTGAATGTCTTAAAAGGGAACGTTCCCTTAACACCAACTCAGAAACGTAAATTAACCCGACACAAACAAGGTCTGCGCACCCTTACTACTCGAAAAACAACCATTACGAAAAAGAAAAGTGTGTTACAAAAAGGTGGTTTCTTACCAGCGCTATTAGCACCTATTATCGGTCCACTATTGGGAACGTTGTTAGGTGGTATCGTGAAATAATGGCAAAGAAAATGATACTTGTGGATCCTCGTGTATTGAGTGCTTCACAATACGACCAAGCGCCCACGACTTCGACCTTGTTGAATTTGGATGATGAGATGCGTCAAGTATTGAATCAGCGTGATAAGTCGGATGAGGATAAAGTTATAATGTACAACCAGATATTGCAAAAGCATCGCAACTATTACCAACAGCATAAATCTCCACAACCACTACCACCACCACCACCACCACCACCACCACCACCACCACCACCACCACCACCACGTCCATCCAGATCTGATGACACAACAACAGTCGAGGCTGCAGACCCCACCCGGGGTGGTTAAGCAGATGTCTGAGATGATGAACGATCCTGTGATGGTGGAGGTTATCAAAAGCATTCCAGGGAAGTTCCAGGCTAAAGGACGCTTGTTAATGGACCGAATCCAACGAAACCCTGAAATGTTATGGAATGACAGCGGAGAATTAGTCATTAAAGGGCAGGTGGTAAATGGTAGCAACATGACTGATTTAGTCAATGATGTGTTACGGCGTCGTAAAAATTTCACTCCCGATGGTTGGCGAGATTTTGGTAGAGCCTTGCGTGACACCAACGTACCACAAGATTGGGTGGGTCATCCAGATCGATGGTCGTGGATCCAACATGGGGAAGATCGAGTGCAGCGATTGATTGATCATAAAAGAACTCGACCTGGACGTTTGGTGGCCAGAGGAAAAATACCAGCCAGAGGTGTAGCAGCTAACTCATGGACGAGGTTGGAAAACTAGACAAGTTGTATTACGACCCACAATTACCCAGTGCATTCGGGGGTGTACGTACCTTGTCAAAAGCTGCCAAGTTGAAACCATCCTCAGTGACATCGTGGTTATCTCAACAAGATGCGTACACACTACATAAACCTATACGACAAAAATTTCTTAGACGTCGAGTGGTGGTAGGTGGTATGGACCATCAATGGCAAGCTGATCTAGTCGATGTGTCACGCTTGGCCAAACACAACCGAGGTCATACCTTTCTGTTGACTTGCATCGATGTGTTTTCCAAATATGCCTGGGTAGTACCCTTGAAGACTAAGACAGGTGTTAGCCTAGTGACAGCCTTTGACCTGATATTGAAACAAGGCCGAAAACCACAACGCTTGCAGACGGACAAAGGCACAGAATTTGTCAATCGCAAATTTCAGACGTGGTTGAAAGCCAACCACATTCATTTTTTCACAACACACAATGCGGAAACCAAAGCAAGTATAGCAGAACGCTTTAATCGTACGTTGAAAAGCAAAATGTGGCGTTATTTAACCAAACACAACACATTCGATTATCTATCGGTGCTACAGCAATTAGTCCGCGGATACAATCGGAGCTACCATTGAAGTATTAAACGCACCCCTGAGTCGGTCAAACTTACCAATGAAGAAGAGACTTGGTTAACGCTTTACGGCGAGTCTAAAGATACTAAATCACCTAAATTCAGCATGGGGGAAAGAGTCCGCATCAGTAAGGAACGGGGCAAGTTTAAAAAGGGGTATTTGCCCAATTGGAGTGAAGAATTGTTTACCATACATAAGGTTCACTCTGGTATACCCAATGTCTATACTCTCATGGACGATACACAAACTGTATTGGCGGGTACGTTTTACGAAGCGGAAATTCAACGAGTAGGTGATAAAAAACCGTGTATCGTGTGGAGAAGGTGTTGAAAGAAAGAAGGCGTAAAGACGGCAAGCAATACTTTGTCAAGTGGTGGGGGTATCCAAGCAGTTTCAACAGTTGGGTCGATCGACTGGAAGTCTATAAAAACTGATGTTGCCGTCGATTCACCATCATACCATGGAAAGCCAGCGTGACAATCAGAGCGATCGGGTCTGGACAGTCTTTGGTCAATCCATACCCAAAGCAGAAATCGTGTTCTTTGCACAAATCATCATCCTGTATACGGTCATAGTCGTCAGCATTTACAATTTATCGGCGGAAAAAGGGGACAGTAATTTATGGACGGCCTTACTCAGCAGTAGTTTAGGATACATGCTACCTAACCCAACCAACCCTCAAGCATAAAGTGACGTCGGTAGTATGACATTCAACTTGACATTGCCGAGCAATAGCTCCTTGAGCTATCACCCAGAGAACACGCTGACAAAATATATCACTCAGTTACCCAAGACCATCGATTTGGTTGGCGAATGGGAAGTGGGTTTGGCTGAGATACAGTACCCCCGTAGCTGGTATAACATTGGTGCCGATGTGGGGTTGACTATTGTGAATAAAAAATTTCTGGAATACATTAATGACTTGGGGGTTATTACTTGTTTGTCTGATTATGAAGAAATGTGTCAATTTGCTGACAGGGGTGAAATGGCACATCCTACTTACACTGATATCAAGAAGGGGTATTATAATAGTCCACAAGCCTTGGTGGATACCCTGAATCGCCGAATGACGGTTTTAGGGGAATCCAGAGTCCAATTTGGTTACAATCACCAAATACAGAAAGCTGTTATTCAATTGACTGATGATGTGATAGTGGTATTGACTGAGAAATTGAGTCAGATCTTGGGTTTTGACCATACTACCCAAACGGCCTTGGAACAAGTAGGCGAGCATATTGTCGATCTGAACAGTGGTCTGTATGGTTTATATGTCTACTGCAGTGCAGTACAACCTCAAGTGGTAGGCGACATGATGGCCCCTCTGTTACGTATCATACCCCTTAAAGATGACTTCAAAGGTCTTATGGTGACCCAGACCTATGAACATATATTTTATTCTCCTGTAATGACCAAATCATTTTCCACTGTGGAAATCGATATAAGAGATGATACTGGCCATCCCATACCATTTGAACGTGGTAAAGTGACACTGACGTTACATTTTAGGAAAGAGAGAAAAACTTTGTTTTGATATGGCCGATCCATATACAGCTTATTATACACACCAAGCAGGAAATGGTTTCCCCGTATTCATGGGGAGTAGGCGACAACGTGGTCATGGTTTGGGTAGCCTCTTTAGCGGTTTGGCACGTATGGTGATGCCTTTAGTGAAACAAACACTTCCCTCATTGGCCAGGAAAGCTGTACCCATCGTCAAGAAAAGTATCATGAAAACAGGAGCCAGAGTGGTCGGAGATGTATTGAAGGGTCGACCTTTGAAAACGGCCGCTAAACGACGAATGATACAAACCGGAAGTGAATTTGTTGATGATTTGGCTCCAGCTATAAAACGACATGCGCGAGGCAGTCACACCAGACCCAAACGTGGTAGACCATCGAATAAGAAACGCTTCAGACCATCCAAGCGTGGAAGGCTACGACAGCAGAAAGGTGATATATTCGGATAACGATGGCTCTCGTCCACCCACAATCGTGCCCCTGTACCAAAAGTGAATTGGATCTCTTTAGTATTCCACCGACTCAGAGTAGTATTGCACATGGTCATTGGGTGGAACATCACCCGGTTTCGGCACTAGGTGCGGGTCCTGTTGAGTTTAGCGTCAGTGGTTCGGGTGATGATTATCTCGACCTGGCCAATTCCTATTTACACCTCCAGACCAAGGTGGTACAAGCCAATGGTGATAATTTAGAGGCGGATGCCCCGGTGGCTCCTGTTAATCTATATTTACATTCATTATTTGGTCAAGTGGATGTAACTCTCAACGAAAAGCTAGTGTCTACCTCCTCCAACACTTATCCGTATCGGGCCTACATGGAAACTTTGTTGAGTTACGGTCCGGCAGCTAAAGAGTCACAGTTGACGGCAGCTTTATGGCACAAAGACACAGCCGGTCACATGGACACCCGTACGGCTGATAATCAAGGGTGGGGGACCCGACAAAGGCGAGCGGCCGGAAGTGGGGTGGTGGATATGATGGGGCGACTTCATCTGGACATGTTTTGCCAAGAGCGGTATTTGCTGAATGGGGTGGATATGAAAGTGCGCCTGGTGAAAAGCAGCGATCCCTTTAGTCTTATGGCAACGACTGCGAACGACTTTCGTCCAAAGACGGTGTTGACCTCTGCGGTTCTATTGATACGCAAAATCAAATTGAATCCAACAGTGCAGTTGGCTCATATCAAAGCCTTGGAACGTAACCCAGTCAAATACCCTATTCGACGTGTGGAAACCAAAGTGTTTTCTATACCTCAGGGTAATATGACAGCCAACCAAGAAAATCTATTTCTGGGTCAACTTCCTAAGCGTCTGGTTTTGGGGTGTGTAGATAACGAGGCTTTCAATGGTCACTATCAAAAGAACCCATTCCATTTCAAGCATTACAACATGAACTTTTTGTCATTATATATGGATGGACAACAGATCCCTGCCAAACCCTTACAACCCCATTTTGCAAAAACCATATATACACACGAAGTTACGCCAATCTATTCATTAGCACAGGGCAAGCCAATCAAGACGAGGGTAATCACATTGCGTTGCATGAATATCCAAAGGGTTATAGTTTATTTGCATTTGATCTAACACCTGATTTAGCTGAAGGAGGTAGTCACTTTAACTTGATCAAACAAGGAAACATCCGCTTGGAAATGCGTTTTGCTGAAGCTCTACCTAATACCGTCAATGTAATTGTATATGCCGAATTTGAAAACGTGATTCAAGTGGATCGAACTCGTAATGTTTTATTTGATTACGCGGCCTAAGCATGGATTCGGATCAACTGCGGACCCTGATTGCACAAGATCCCCATACTCGTCAAATGGTTCGAGGTGTCTTTGCCTTGGATACATTGCCTCGAAACCTAGTCCAGCCTAGTGGTCTGATTTGTAACACCCAACCCCGTAAACAACCTGGGGAACACTGGGTGGCTATTTATATCGATCATGAAGGTCGTGGAGAATATTTTGATTCGTTCGGTTTACCACCTCTCCAGCCTACGTTTCATAGATTTCTCACGCGTCATTGTGTATCATGGACCTTTAATCAACAGACTGTGCAAGCTTTAAACTCTAGTGCCTGTGGTTTGTATTGTATATATTACTTGCTTTTAAGGAGTCGAGGTGTTTCCATGAAACAACTCTTGGGTATATTTAAGCAGGAATTGGTTGCTAATGATACCATAGTATTCGATTTGATTAATAAAATATACTAAACGAATTGTTCTTGTTGTAGTGGCCTTGTTTACACAATCATTTTATTGGCACGATTGTAAAATACATTTTCAACACGAATCAGGAAACAAAGAATTTTGTTTTTTACATTTTCTAAAAGTACATCACTCAAACTGAGACAACAATAAACTTATCACTACAACAAACATCGTAAATAATTAAATCAGCAAGGGGCGCGTTGATACCCCATCAGTCAATACTTTCCGTTTGGGATAAAAGTATGAGAGAGAAGCTCGCGACTGGGCGTAGGTGAACATCTGGTTGTCCATACATCGTAACCCCCGATTAACACCTGACCCTGATTGTTGCTCTCTCAACACTTTTAAGTACTTGTCTTTGTTGAGGGTATTCTGGTTTTTGTTCAACCCCTTGCAAGATGTTTTGTCAGTGTGACCAAAACAATAGTATGTTTTGCTACACAAACTGACAATCCCATCACCACACCATTCTTCTTTGAATAAACCGGGTGTTCGTTTGTCAAATTTTTGACGCTCGAGACAGCACGGTTGATCTACCCAAACTTGACCACTACACTTGGCATTCACCCATTCCTCACGGTGAGCCTGACAAGTGACCGCTGGCATCCATTGATCCCATTCACGGTAAAAGGCCTCTCGCAAGTCAGGTTTGACCACCTCTTCCAAACATCGACCGGAAACGGCAAAATAGGCAGAGTCGGTATCCATTTCACAATACTCGAAATCACACCTATCCACATATTTAGCAACAAATTCAAAGTAAAACTCCAACATCCTCAACTTTGCATATTGGTACACGAAGAAACCAATTTGATGCGGTAAGTTTAACGATATTGAAGCTTTGGCCATTTCGACCTCGTATGTGGATTCATCTAGTTCGTTTAAGGTGCGAAACGTTTTATCGTTAATAAGTTTGGCTGCACCACGCTCATCCACATACTTTACTTTTCGATGTTTGGTTTGGTTTGTAACCGTGCGTCCATAACCCGAATTACCAAGAAGTTTCATGGTATCTGCTACTATAGCTTGGTTGGGATCGGCATCCCCGGTACGCCTACAAAGACACACAATGAAGAAAAATAATAAAAGGTTTGATAGGATAGGTACTACATAAATAAAAATAATAATAATTCGCTATAAGCTAATGATAATATAAAAAAAAATTATGAATATATAAATAAAAAATAATCAGATATATGTTCATGAAATTATTAATAAATTAAGATTACAAAAAAAAAATTTAAATAAAATAAAAATATAAATAAAAAAAAAGAATTATAATACTCCGATAAATGTTCATGAAATAATTAATAAATAAATTAAAATTAAAAATAAAAAAATAAATAAATGATTATATAAATAAATCTTACCTAGCATTTGACACACGGTCGGCAAATTGACGAAAGCAGGCCTTTGGTTCATACTCCACAGTTTGGTAGATTCGTGTGACTACCAAACCATGGTTTAGATACCATTTTAATAGCGGAGTGGCCAGTAATAGCTTTTCGCCTCGGTAACTACCGATTAAAGACCTCCATGGTTGCTGTGACACATCAAGAAGTAAAATCACCAGATATGAGAAAGTACAGTTTAAGATATTATAGCACTTTCTTTGAATAAAAATAAATAAAGACATCATTCGCAACGGAAAGGGTTTTACCGTCATTATTTTATGTTGTTCTGCATACGCGCCCATGACAGGTCCGATATCCTCACGGCAGATGTTGATATTTTTGAAAATGGGTGTCATTTCTTGGAAGTGGTCTTTCAAATGATCTGGGACATGAAGATCCACCTCTACCATCCCAAAAAGACCCATCTCTGACACGGCTGAGAATTTCCTCTTGGGTCATTGCAGGTAGAGGTGGGGTTGGTAAGGTGTTAATGAAGGCTTTCACCAAGGGACTTTGTCGCTTTTGGTTTCGCCATTCACACTCCCACTGCTCCACCACAGTATAACCCAATTTTCTCAAGTAAGCCGTGTTTTGACGGGTCTCCATCAACAAGTCTGCCATAGCTTTATCTCGGGTGACATTGTGTGTCTTGCCAGTGCAGGGATGCCCATGCCAGTAACAACCGTGAAATTGGTAAATGGTTTGGTTTTGGACACACCAACCGTCTACAGGCAACCGTCGCGCACCAAAACGCTTCTCAAAATGATTGCGTTGGTGACGGATGTGAATGCGGTCAGTGTGAGCCACAAAATCCAACCACTCCAATGCTACATGGCGGCGATCTGTTGTGATAGGTGCAAAATCTGGAGCAACTCTTCTGACTGGGTGACCGCTGGGCATTTCTTGAGCCAAGGCGTAAAGATACAAGGCGTTAGCATCATAGCCGACTATACCACGGCATAGTTTGGCCTGGTCCTGATATTGAACTTGTCGGATCCGAGTCACATTCTTTTCATGGTATCGATGGAAAACGATGGATGGCCCACCTACAATGTTATTTTTGATGAGCCAATAGAGATCCTCATTATTACCATCGACTAATGAGAAGAAGCAATCAAGATCCTGGAACATGTAGTTCAATGTCAGACCTGGAACACTAATACCCTGTTTAAACATGTCGATATTACGCTCCTCGTAAAATCGACTTTGCTTTTCCAAGGCCTCTAGAAATGGGACTACATCAATATTATTGTAATACTTCAAATAGTCCTTGAAGCAGGTCATCCCTTCAGACTCCCATGCACGCTGACATTCTATATAGTCCGCTTCGCTAATGTTTTCATTACGAAGCGATCTATAAAAGTCAGCGTGAGAAGGTAGCTCTCTGTGGTTCAACCGATCCAACGTGACCCATTCATAAGGAAAACATGCTTTGTTTACACTACAATGGTACGATGATATAAGCAGCGTCGGCTACTTGCTTCAAGTGGGTCATCATACGCAACACCAACTCATCCACATCACCCTCGGTAACAAAGCAAACCGGTTCCTGGAAACCGGGTACATTACTACATACGGAGACTGACAAGGACATGACGAGCCTCCCATATCAACTTGTCCGAGTTGGTGGGTATGTCTGACCTGTCAAAATAACATTCAAAGTCATAAGTGGCTCGATAGGGATAGGCGGATTCATCCACTTCAAACCCACCGTCACGAAGTTCATCGAAAATGGTGGGTGGTGGATGGTAGACCCCACCTGGATATCGATACACTGTCTCAGCAATACATGTGGTTTGGTGCCGATGCAGCATTCCCACATGTTTCCACAGTTTGCCACATGTGGTGCAAGCGTAAGACTTGCAATAGCGATCCCGGTTCACAATATAACTGAAATGCGCCTCGTGTAAATTGAGGTACATTTCTTCAGCATAGTTAGTAGGGGACCGCCTCACAAGTGTGGCAACCTGTCAACAAACAATCATGTAAAATATTCAGTTATGAATTACACTTTCATTGAGTAAAGCTTCACTTAAATTATTTATATTTCAGCTTACCTGCTCTTCAGTGCATTGGTACACGAAAATGTTAACTTTGAAACGCTCCTCCACTTTTTCGATATCGGCCCATGGAACACCGGGGAACGTTTCAATGTCCCCAGTGGGATAGGTCTCTCGAAAAAGCCGTTTCGTCAACTTCGCTAATCCTCGAAGCGGGGCCCCACGCTGCAAGGCCAGACAACGAAACAGACATAGCCTGTCCGTGTATGGTCTCCCCGAATTCATATCCATGACCAGCCCTAGGACAGCCTTGTTGTTCCGGATATGAGGAGGTAGTTTGGTAGGGGCAAAACCAATAGGGTGGTCTAGTAACTTGCTGACATAGACTGTCAGGTTTGTTACTTTGATAACCATCCACTTGGAATTGGGGCGCTGATCGCGGGCCCATGTCAGAATATCCCCCTGTTCGAGCCTCCTCTCGAAAGCTTCGAAATCATCAGCATTTCTCACGGTGACCGGTGCCGGAAGTAGCCGGGCATTATTCATTGAAGAATGAAAGTAGCGGAGTTCACCACTCTCATTATTCCTCAAGATAGAGCCGTAGCTGGAATTATTATTTTGATGGCCACTTGTTGCTGATCGAAGATGACCTCTCTCAGTATGGGCAGCGGAATGCGCAAATCGAAATTAAAGACATCCTGCAATGGTCGTATACGGACGTAAGTCCGGATGGCATTGCCGTGCCTAAGTTCGAGCGCTGCGATTCCGGTTGCCAGAGCATCTGAAAGAAAAGTAAGAGAGCGAGAGAGAGTGAGATAGTTAAACAAATCACCGCATTGATTCTAATTTATCACAAGCAACAATATGTAAAGATCATACCAGGTTCATCTTCATTCTCCATTACCCCGGCGCCTTGCTGACCATCGTCGATTACCACGTTTGCTTGGTTAGCTTCAACTGTCAAACAGAAATTAATAGTGCTAGGCCGAAATTCCATCGTAATATGTTGGTAGATAGTTGTTTTATATATCTTGTTGAGCTCACGTTCAGACGCAATTAATAATCCATGAATCGTATTCCATACCTATTTCACCGGGAAAGCCAGCTAATTCGTCAAGAGCTCGATGCGCTTCGTTCAACGCATACTCGTCCATGACACATGACAACTCATAGTCATTGACATCACTATCCCACAAAGCTAACACAAATAAAGATTAATGAATAAAAACTAAAATAAATAGTGAATTTGATATCATTCAACACGATTCTGCTTCTAATGACAGTGATATATATATATATATATATATATATATATATATATATATATATATATATATATATATATATATATATATATATATATATATATATATATATATATATATATATATATATATATATATATATATATATATATATATATATATATATATATAAATATGTCACAACCTCGACTGATATTTTACCTTGATCGCGCTCGTATCCCGCCATATATGTAATCAATTCCTGATCATTTGGACCCTCCCAGAGTACTGAAGCCAAATGGTAACAATCGTTAGTCTGAATACAGTTATTTCAAGATAAACTTTTTATTTAGTTGTAGCTATCATCGGATATCGCTCTGAATTAAATTCACTAGGATAAATAATATTTAAATGAATAACTCATGCTTACACTCTGATGAACTCGAACGACGACAAAAGCGTTTTCTTGCTGGCTCCATCTTGGATCGTCTTGGGTCTGATAGCTGACTCAGATTGTGAATTTTTCCTATATTTCCACCCCCATTTATATTAGAGCACGCGGCATTCAAGCGTGAAACTACGCAGCGGACCGTGTGCAAACGCTTTTATTCGCACACGCTGTATTCAAGTGTGAAGCTACGCAAAGGGTCGTGCGCAAAGGCTTTAATTCGGCCGACCACGTGTTCCGGGACGAAAAACCTCATTTCGAAATCCGACTTAACTAGGAACACATCTCTCTTCGCCGCTTAAAGTGTATATAAATATCATCAGAAAGCATGAAAATACCAGTGTGGTTAGTACATTTTTTTTTATTGATTTTCATTTCATTATTTCGTATGAGGTCATCCCCCGAAATGTAGTTACTCCAACACCGCTCGACGTTTCAAATTTGGTCACTCCCCATCGTAGACAGCGTCCTAACAAATCGAACGCTATCGATCGTGGGACCAATGCTGGGTTTTTTATATAGTTAATCACTTCTGTGGAGGTAACCAGTTCTTTGGTAATAACATCCAATACTCGCGCGTATAAGTCAAAGGGAGGGTATTCTGTTTCCTCCAATTTTACTAAGCCCACTGTTAATATTTGTTCGAGCACAAGAGCCTCTTCAGGTGTCAATCCACCGTTTTCAATATACTGTGAACGCAGCTGCATGTATATTTCACCCACTTTGTCACAGGGCATTTTAAACCAGTCAAATTTGCTCTCTGCGACACAAATAAATAAATAGATAAATAATCATATTCATATCACGATATATGTATATATATATATATATATATATATATATATATATATATATATATATATATATATATATATATATATATATATATATATATATCTATATATATATATATATATATATATATATATATATATATATATATATATATATATATATATATATATATATATATATATATATATATATATATATATATATATATGATCAATTAATTTTCTTACGGTATTTTCGGTTTCTGAATGAGTCCATTTTCTTTGCGACTATGATGTGATGATGTGGTACAGGAGTGATTCCTATTTCGTGAGATGAGCTTTGGTGACTACTAACGATTGGAACCATATTTATAGGCGACAATTATTCAGGATTAAGAAGGCGTCGCCTGTAGGATTTCAAATTCCATGTTGAAAGCTTTCCTCATGTTAGGTATGGGGGAGATTGACCACAGCTTTCACAGCCGGCACTGTTGATTGTGTTAACATTTTTAACCCATTGATAAGTACTCCATCACACAAACGACCTCTTTCCCACGTTAAGCTTCTTCATTCATCTGTTACAGCTGACACATGGCGAATTTCAAAAACATTCTCAACGCATTGTTATTCCCAAGTATTACATTGGAAAAGGCTCATTGTCGTTGCACTTAGCAGACATTCTTAATCCCAATTGTCGTTTACACTACTTGACATATCAATAGCAAACTTCACAGACATTCTTCAATCCAACCTTATTCGCATCTGTTACAGTTTACAACTTTAGTGTTACAATTTGTAATCCTAACCCAAGCTATACTCAACACCCATTATTATTCTCAACCATCAATAGCCACTTAGCCTATTTACTAACATATCAAACACGTCTTCCCAAGTTCATTGTGATCCCAAACGATTACACCATTCTCAAGTGGCGTGGGTATATCATTTGAATAGATACCTTCAACTACAATATTTACTAAACCCATTGTTATTCCTAGAGAACCCCACTCAATACATTTAAACACTCAACAACTCACCTTAACAATGCATTACATCATATCATGTGGACACATAGCATCACCACCTGGCGCAAGTCCAAACACGTCACATGATCACGTGGTCAACGCGTGGGGGGATCCTGGGGGGTGGGCAACTCCATGGGGGGGGGGGCTCTGGTATAACATATACAAAAGTTTTACGTAGTATCCTGTGCGAAGACTACTACTCTCGGCGAAGGTCATGCAGGGCAGATTTTTAGTCTGCAGGGTACAATTGTCACAGATGGGTCTTTGTGTAATTTGTGCCATCAAAAGTTTACAAACACAACAGGTACTTAGTAAACTCTGCTGAACAGAAGAGCTAAAAACTGTTTATGATAGTTACATACATGGTGAGCTTAGCTGTGATCCTCAGGGTTGTGTCTGCATCATCTGAGTCTAGCAGCCCAGACTGGAAATTCAATAAGCCAAGAAACAGGCAATGAAAGTGATATTGGGGCAGCCCTCATCTCCTGCCACAGTTGTGGAACAGTCTGCGTCCCAGACTCTAGGGGTTCCGCTACGCTTCTCGCCCTAGAGACTATTGAATATCAGTAACATGTAAACAGCGCCCACAGGCTTCAGGCTAGGGGACCTTGACTTGTTGTGGATACTCAAGAATCTTTCCACTGCGACTGATACGGAACAGAGTGAAAGATTCCTTTTGTTACACAAAGGGAAATATGAATTGATCACACATATCTTATCTCATTTGTTAATCAATTTTTAAGATATATCACAAATTACCTTGCCCAACTTTGAGGATGTGTGTGTATCAGTGGAAGTGACAAATGCCTGCACTTAAATCTGTGCCTCAAGTGATAGGCACTGCAGTTGGTCAAGCTACCTTGCTATAACTCCTCGCTTGTTAGGGGTCAGTGGCCAGAAGCCATTCCTCAAAAGATTTGTGAGGTCCCTCTCTTCCATGCTGCAACACCAGAGTGGGTGCACCCTGCATAGCTGTAATATGCACAAATAGAGAGACTTATAAGATATGCATGTACATATACTTAACATTTTTAACCTCAGTTATTGTATTACCATAATATTTATATCAAATTGATGAACCATTCATATGCATTTTTGCTGTGTCAGGTTCAATCAATGTGTGAAAGAAAGCAATGGTTAGGTGCTTGGCTTATTTCGGTTAACTTACTTAAATATTAGTAAAGATGATGGTGCGTCCGGGGATTCATGAGGATCCTTGATTTGCTTCGAACCCGGGAGATCAGCAGTGATAAAATGGTCGCCCTGAATAGAGTAACACAATACAAAAAGGACCACAAGTAACTGTCAGCAATAGTTATTTCTTCATTAATAATACATACAGCAGTGGCGCCATACCTGCCACTCATGAATGGGTGTTCAATGCGCCATAGTAGAGTCATATTGCAGACAGGCAATCAGGACAACGATAGGGTGCATCTGTACCGTCACAGCACCAGCAGTGAGTGTTGTTATTATATGGTGCTCCCTGTCTGCTATGAATCAATTATTTATGATTGCAACCATTACAACAATATCGCTTACAGCTACAGGGTGAAACATTAACCATCACCTGATTGTCCCTGGCAAGTAGGGTAGCCATCGGACAAGTGAAGCTGCCATCTAACTTGTACAATGGGACAAGTCATTTTTTATATTCAAATTTGTTTTAAACAAAGTATATTAAGATCGATCAGCAATACCTGGGAACGTGGATTCGGTTTACCAAAAAAGAAAACCTAAATTGTCTGTTTGCGACATCAACGGCTAAACTAACTGCATTGCAAGACTCACCGGGTGATCGGCGATTCCGGTAAATTCCTTGTTAGTCATATTTTCAATCGGACTAGTAAAAATTAGCAGGACTTGATTGAAAAACATGAGGAGATGTTAACGAAGTGTTGTTTTACTTACGTCCATATCAGGTACTAAAAAAAATCATGCTAAAATTTCACTTGCTGCAGTAATTTACAAGCTTAGGATGAGCACTCTGGTAGCCTCACTCCCCGGTCTCCAAGGTGTAATTTTAACAGCTATGCTAGCTTAATTATCGGTGCAATATAAAAAAGAAGCTGCGGCGATTAAACATACAGGGCATGAAATTGGCAAATATGTGAATTGGCCCTCAATTTTTGTTCAACTGGCCCTTCAACAAAATGAACTGGCCCTACCAGTATTTAACTGGTCCTCTCAATGGCCTTTTTATTCACAATGCTGAAAGAAGAAGCGAAAAAGCTGAGTGAAGGTGGACTTTTTTCTAATTCATCACAGTTGCAGTCAGGTAAAGGTTTGACAAACTTGTCCATTGTTGTTAAACTTGGGAAAAATATTTTGCGTGAAGTATCAAATCAGAGACTTGTAATGCCGGGAACACTCGACACTCATTTGCACTTGACATAGACTGACCAATAAAAACGAGTTATACAAATTCATTGATAATCGTGTGCTTTCGTCAATACACAAATAACCGAAGTACTCTGGATAAAAGCTGAGGTCAAGTCAATTGGGTCAGTTCACAATTTCAAACAATCGCACTATTGTCAACATGTTTATCTTTTGACGTCGAGCATGGTAACAGAAAAGTTATCGGCCTGGCGGACGACAAATGTGACAAATGAGTCCGTGGAATATACTTTTATAACCAATTTCTTGCCCTGACATACTAACTTTGTTAAAAATAAACGTCAGAATTTTACGTTCTAACAAAGGGCAACAACATTGCTGGAAAACGATGAATTAATCAGTTGTATAATATAAATAACGATGCTAGATTTAATACCGCTGCTTTATTAAAACACAAAACGTGTCCTTAAATATAGCAATGAGGTAAAATCTACGCGGATGTATAATTATGCTAATGCTAACCTGACAAACCGCAAAATGACAAATGGTTTTCTAGCCATGAAAGTTTTGTCAGATATGGTGACCAATTTATTGCCAGTCGACCCAAACTAAAGAACAAAAGGCATTGATGAGTCAACCTCAGTTGACCCTCTGCTAGTGCAGATTGAGGAAGAGACCATCCCACTACCAACTTCCTGCTTTATTTGAACGTACTCGAGCAAGAAGAGTAAATAAATGTCAGCTGATAAAAGTGGCAACACAGCATTACTGCATTATTATGTGACGGTAACCAATAAATATATAGGACTAATTTTTTTCATTAAGCTTAATCAACCTCATCCAACGGGGCTTAGGCCTGCGACCTACACACACCATCGCCCCCTAGTCCTTACCCACACGGGCCACAGCACTCGCCTGAAATTATCAAGCCACTGTTATATTATCGCTCATATCAATACAAAGTGTATTTCTCTGGCTTCACCTACATGCAAGAGACCAACACGCAATGAGTATATATGAAACAATGCGAGTAAGGTACCTGTCATATACCATGAATATTCTCTGAATTATAACTCGTACAGTCCATTAGAACAGACACTACATTGCGTCACACGTGATATGCGACAGGCTTGTTGATCATTAAACTAGCTCGATAACGGTGCTTCCGCGGCGAACCGCCCTGAAAAGTCGAAGGGGTTTGGATCAATGATGCTTTTTAAAAATGTACCCATCACTGAAACTTCACTAGGCTAACGTCATCCCCGTCCAAGAACCTAAGCAACGAGCTGCTGAATGTGATTCAAACATGTAATTTCCAAAAACTTTATAGCTAAGTTATGGGAATCGTATATCAAGAGTTAATGACTTTTTTGTTGGCCTGAATCAATCCATTATACTCCAATTCATCCCAGAATGCTCTTTCTATAATCGTTTTGTAATTCAATTATAAATTAATAATTATTGACCACATCCCATATTTTTAAAATTTATTACTGATATTGGCGTAGCGCTATACCGGTCTTGCATGTCTTTGGTTGCATTTCGACCTGCAACGCTGATTGGCGAATGCAGGTATCTCACATGGTACGATAAGACCAGCTGCAATGTCTATTAGCATAAGCAGTTGGAGACCTGCACACGCTACTTGGCATTGCAGGTTTCAGAATCGGGTGTATATACACGATGCATGACTTGATGGTCAAAATGATCACATCGTTATATACACGATGCATGACTTGATGGTCAGAATAATCACATCGTTATATACACGTTGCATGACTTGAGGAATGATCGCACCTTTCAATACGCGATGCAAGCAAGTCATCAAGTTCAGAATTATTGCATCATTTTACATAAGGCGTGAGGTTTAGAACGATGTCATAATTAACACATACATGATGCATCTGGGTTGTATATAAAACCGGGGGATAATGATAATTTATGTAGCTCTTATGTTAATTCTAAGGCAGTTTTGTTTGCCATCTGAATATTTATGAGACTTTAGTTGCACCTGTCACGCAGCACCGCCATCTTGTGATGATTGCCAACCGGAACTGAGTACCTGCAGCGCCGTCACCGGTGACACATGTGCTTGCTCTGGGAGTCAATATGCTGGCGACGGCTGGACGTGCCACATCGTGTCGTCTTATGGCAAGCGCCTAGCATCTGTCCTAAATCAACTGATAACAACCTTGTCTATGACTATTTTTTGACGTATGAGCGAGTGGGATGAACATGATAAGGTATGTTCCAGATGGAAGCATTGCCCCGGCTGACTCTTCTCGTCTCCTCCAGAAGAGGGCGTTCTTTTTACGTCAGGCATTATTGGTAACGCAGTCGTTCTGGACGGGCAGCGGGACTAGCTCAGTACAGGTTCTACACAACAACGCGTCATAGTTAACTACGCGTAATACACAAGGACGCGTCATATGCAGCAACACGTCATGTTAAACTACTCGCTATACAACAACGCGCTATTTTTAAAAACCCCTTATACACAACTACACGACATGCACACATACGCGTCATACACTTCCCGTCATGCCCAACTACGCGTCATACACAATTACGCGTCATACACAACTAAGCGTCATGCACAACTATCCGTCATACACAACTACGCGTCATACACAACTTCGCGTAATGCACAACTATATGGCCTACACAACTATGCGTCATATACAAGTACGCGTCATATACAACTACGTGTCAGACTCAGCTACGCGCCATACAAAACTAAACGACATTCTCAACTATGCGCCATACACAACTACACGTCACAGACATCTACGCGTCATACACAACTACACGTCACAGACATCTACGCGTCATACACAACTACACGTCACAGACATCTACGCGTCTTACACAACTACGTGCCATACTCAGCTACGCGTCTTACTCAACTACGCGTCATACATTCCTCAATTCGTCCTTGTCGGGGTTCTTTGCATGAGTCGTTATGCTTCCTGTGCGATCATGTCTACCGGTTAAGTTGCTGTGACCCTAGTGTCTCGACGATAGTGTGATTGGTGCGTTGGTTACAGATATACAACCTGGGTCGTGTCTCGACCACCCAGACAGCTGTCCTGAAGGCTTCACAGTGTGTTACTGGCTGCGCTATCTGGGCGGTGGCGGCTATAAATTCATCGTGTCTACAGGCGGCTCGGATCAGGTCTCTTTCCCTTATTTCTTGCACATTTGAGTCTCTTGTCAACAGGCGGTTCGGATAAGATCTCTTTCTCTTATCTCTTGCCCATCCGAGTCTCTTGTCTACAGGCGGCTCGGATCAGGTCTCTTCGTCTTATCTCTTGCCCATCCGAGTCTCTTGTCTACAGGGAGCTCGGATCAGGTCTCTTGCTCTTATCTCTTGCCCATCTGAGTCTCTTGTCTACAGGCGGCTCGGATCAGATCTCTTCCTCTAATCTCTTGCCCATCTGAGTTTCTTTTCTATAGTCGGCTCGGATCAGATCTCTTCCTCTTATATCTTGCCCATTTGAGTCTCTTGTCTACAGGCGGCTCAGATCAGATATCTTCCTCTTATCTCTACCCATTTGAGTCTCTTGTCTACATGCGGCTCGGATCAGGTCTCTTCCTCATATTTCTTGCCCATCTGAGTCTCTTGTCTACAGGCGGCTCGGATCAGGTCTCTTCCTCATATTTCTTGCCCATCTGAGTCTCTTGTCTACAGGCGGCTCGGATCAGATCTCTTCCTCTTATATCTTGCCCATTTGAGTCTCTTGTCTACAGGCGGCTCAGATCAGATCTCTTCCTCTTATCTCTACCCATTTGAGTCTCTTGTCTACATGCGGCTCGGATCAGGTCTCTTCCTCTTATTTCTTGCCCATCTGAGTCTCTTGTCTACAAGCGGCTCGGATCAGGTCTCTTCGACGTATCTCTTGCCCATCTAAGTCTCTTGTATACAGGCAGCTCGAATCAGGTCTCTTCCTTTTATCTCTTGCCCATTTGAGTCTCTTGTCTACAGGCGGCTCAGATCAGATCACTTCCTCTTATCTCTACCCATTTGAGTCTCTTGTCTACATGCGGCTCGGATCAGGTCTCTTCCTCTTATTTCTTGCCCATCTGAGTCTCTTGTCTACAGGCGGCTCGGATCAGATCTCTTCCTCTTATATCTTGCCCATCTGAGTCTCTTGTCTACAGGCGGCTCGGATCAGATCTCTTCCTCTTATATCTTACCCATTTGAGTCTCTTGTCTACAGGCGGCTCAGATCAGATCTCTTCCTCTTATCTCTACCCATTTGAGTCTCTTGTCTACATGCGGCTCGGATCAGATCTCTTCCTTTTATCTCTTGCCCATCTGAGTCTTCTACAAGCCTCGGATCAGGTCTCTTGAATCTTGCCCATCTGAGTCTACATCTACATGCGGCTCGGATCAGGTCTCTTCCTTTTATCTTATCCTTGTCCCATCTGAGTTCTCTTGTCTATAGGCAGCTCTTGCCCATCTGAGTCTCTTGTCTACAGGCGGCTCGAATCAGGTCTCTTCCTTTTATCTCTTGCCTATTTGAGTCTCTTGCCTACAGGCGGCTCGGATTAGGTCTCTTCTTCTTATCTCTTGTCACTCCACCTGCTGCTGTTGTCTCTTGATATCTCTCCTTCTTCTTTCAGTCGCTCAGTCCTGGCTTCTCCCATTACGTCCACAGTGACAGGTTGTACATGGTCGTACAAGGCACCTCGACTTGTTACTACCTCTACAGCGCCATCAACACCGGGCGATGGAACCACGTCAGTATGGTCCTCCGCAACTTCAAACTCGACTTCTTCCTCGACGGAGAGGTAATTCCGCTCCCTCACTAACGCTCTTCCTCCTGCCTGATTCAGGCTTATTTGAGTGTTTCTTCTGTTTGGCAAATACATAATAGATAGTACTGGAATCCGCAACATAGGTTGGGCTAATATATTTATACATTTAAAACTGAATTCTGGTGGCCGAAAGTGTAATTTAGTCGCCCAAACTCGTAAATGGTCGACTTATGGGATTGACGCATACGTTTCTCAACCATTTGCCTCATACCCATCCCATACCCATCCCATACCCATCCCATACCCATCCCATACCCATCCCATACCCATCCCATACCCATACCATACCCATACCATACCCATCCCATACCCATCCCATACCCATCCCATCTAGCAAATCGCCCGGACAATTTACATCTGCTCAGGATTTTTTCAAAGGCTCAAACTAAAAACGTACATTCAATACTGCACGTATACATTATATTTGTTCCAAGACCCATCCAAATCATTATAAAAAAAACAATTTCATAGGCTATAGGTATTGCTTGCGCTTATGTGGGTTCGGCGAAACGCCACATCCTGAGATGTGATGAAATAACTGCTGAATTTGTCTCGTTCGGCTCAAAAACATGACCGAAACATTTACACAAAGGGCAACAAAGTGGTACTACAAATCGCAAAAATGCAATTCAATACGAACCTTCCAAGAAACACACGGTAAGGAATTGTGATGTTTGCATTAAGGTATCTCAAAATAATTCTAACTGACGAATCATCCATATGTTTTAGTCATTCTTTAAATATCTATGCAAATTTGATATATACTATATGAGGTCATCGAGATGCTACCTTCAAACACGACTTGTATGCCATAGAGAAAGAGCCAATTATGACCGTTAACAGCGAACAGTGAAATTGTATATGCTATGCATGACATTGGGTAACTGCAGGGTCTTCTAAGACCCGACCAGGTGCGGACGACAGCGCGCGACAGGACGCCATACGCACAAGCCGCACGTCACGTCTTTACTTCCAGACACGTTTAATGTGCGCGACATCCCGCGCCACACATCAATGAGCTTATCTATTGTTCGGACGTATATATGTCTGAATTAATTGGCACAGTCAACAGTAACATATAATACAAATTAAGACAATCAGTGGATATACTAGAAATGCAAATGGTTAGCCACTACGTCAATATTTACAGTGCGTGCGTATATATGTCACGCGAGAAAAACGCAGTTGCATTTCGTATGATTATATATATCTCGTATCAGGGGTCAATAAGGGTTAGCGGCCGACAATACCATTGTTTTAAAATCGCTTACATGTTGACGACTTAGTGCGTGTGATAACAGTACCTAACCACGCTTAAATGCTTCTTATCTCCGTATAAAACTGCCGTTTGCGGCCATTTCGTGCGTATCATTAATATATATATTGTATCGATGATGTGGCGTATCGAGGGGTCAATAAGGGTCAATAGAGAATGATGTGGACAATATGGTCATTGGTGTGGATTGCTTTTAAAAAGTCGCTTGGTAACTCACAATAGAGCCACAGACGTCTGATGAGGTAACGAGACTTAGTGCTTGCGTTTGGATAACAGTACGCATAACCAACTGGGAATTATACTTATGAAAATTCTTTTCTATGTTACGTCTCCGTATAAACCACCGTGCGACTCGGATAACTGTATCAATAATTACCGAAATCATTGTATCGAAGGTCATAACCTGTCAGACCACAGTCCAGTAATTTTAGAGCTGTATATTCCCGTTGAATATATGCCCATGCAGGGCAAAGCCTTCTTGGAAGTGTGCTAATTCATCTAACATTGAGGCGTTTAAAGGTCAACTTAATGATTTACTTGCTGCAATAGAGTTGCCATACGAAGCACTGCAATGTAATGACGCGCACTGTACTGACCATACCGACGCCATAATTTATTATCACGAAGCAATCCTTCATGCATGTATATTAACAGCACAAAAATCTATTCCTTCTGTAAGACGAAGTCAAAGACAGGCTGGAAAGCCCTAGTCAATCCTTATAATTAGCAGTCAATATTTTGGCATCATTTATGGGTGGACAGCGGAAGGCCAATTGTGGGCTGGGTGAAGGAGATAATGATAAAGACCAAACGCGAATATTAAAGGATTTCGAGATGGGTTGTCAGGAATCAGGACAAGTTGTCGGTAGAGCGCATGGCGGAAGCTTTGACAACCGATAGAAGCCGTGTTTTCTGGTCTGAGGTTAAGAAAAGAAGTGGTAAGTCAAGTGTTGTGCCGGCAGCTGTAGATAATGTGAGAGGTGAGACTGGTATTCGTGAATTGATCTCTACCAAATACAAAGAATTGTTGAATAGTGTGTCACATAATGTTGATGATTATGAGCGATTAAGAGTGGTTTTTAGCGACCAAGTTGAGCAAAGATGCAATTCAGGCAAATGTGAATCGGATCATTCTATCTCAGTCAGTTACGTCATGGCAGCTGTGGAGAAAATTATGGCCCATGAGGCTGACATTAATGAAAATGTAAATTCGGACCGTATTATAAATGGCACTCGTGAATTGTTTACCCAATTATCTTTGTTGTTCAATTCAATGATTGTTCATTCATTTACCCCAGTAGAAAGGACGAGTTCGGTGATTGTTCCATTACTGAAAAACAAAACGAAATCGGCAAGCGACAGCAATAACTATCGATCGAAAGCGTTGAGTAGTGTAGTAGGCAAGGTTTTAGATAACGTTATTTTGTTAAAGTATTCTATTTTCTAGGCACCAGTCACCTCCACTTTGGTTTTAAACCAGACCATTCCACTTCTCAGTGTACCTATTTAGTTCAAGACGTTATAGATTTTTATGTCAATCAAATCGCCATGTTATGTTGTGATGCTAGACGCATCGAAGGCATTTGATAGGGTTAATTATGTTAAATTGTTTCAATTATTGATACGAAGAGATTTGTGTCCTACTATTGTAAAGTTGCTCCTTTATATGTATTTTAACCAATGGTCGTTAGTTAAATGGGGCTCTGATGTGTCTGAGGCATTCCAATGCAGTAATGGCATAAAGCACAAATAAACCTATTCCCCTGAGACAATATGAAACAAAGGTAATATCACTCTAGATCCTGCTGTTTTATAGATGGTCTCAATCACGACCCTGCTGAGAAAAAAGTAATACTACTCTGGATCCTGCTGATATGTATATGGTCTCAATCAAGACCCTGCTGAGCAAAAGTAATATCACTCTTGATCCTGCTGTTATATAGATGGTCTCAATCACGACCCTGCTGAGAAAAAAGTAATATTACTCTGGGTCCTGCTGTTATATAGATGGTCTCAATCAGGACCCTGTTAGGACAAAGGAAACGTCATTCTGGATCCCGATGCTTTATTTATAGTCTCAATCAGGACCAGCTGAGACAAAGGTAATATCACTGTGCTGATACCACGGCAGTTCTGCATAGGACCCCACACAAATTAGTCTCAATTAGGGTTATTCTGATACAAGGCAATAAAACTTACGATCATGAGCAACAAAGGTAGTCTCACATAGACCCCCGCTATTACAAAGGTAGTCTCAAATAGGCCCCCGCTGTTATAAAGGTAGTCTCACATAGGCCCCCACTATTACAAAGATAGTCTTGCATAGGCCCCCGCTGTTACCAAAGTAGTCTCTTATAGTTCCCCGCTGTTACAAAGGTAGTCTCATATAGGCCCCCGCTATTACAAAGATAGTCTTGCATAGGCCCCCGCTGTTACCAAGATAGTCTCTTATAGTTCCCCGCTGTTACAAAGGTAGTCTCATATAGGCCCCCGCTGTTACAAAGGTAGTCTCACATATGGCCCCCGCTGTTACAAAGGTAGTCTCAAATAGGCCCCCGCTGTTACAAAGGTAGTCTCATATAGGCCCCCGCTATTACAAAGGTAGTCACACATAGGCCCCTGCTGTTACAAAGGTAGTCTTGCATAGGCCCCCGCTGTTACAAAGGTAGTCTTAAGTTAGCACCACACTGACACAAAGTTAGTCTCAATCAGGATCCTGTTGATATAAAGGCTCTCTCAATCATGATACCCCAGGTGTGAACCAATCTAACCCTAACCCTAACTCAGGTGTAAACCCAGCCGAACCAAAGACACTGCTTCAAGTATTATAGCATCATTCGCTTAATACTTGATGTATAATAAAAATAAATCAGCTCAATAAATATATTTATTTCGCACACGGAAAACTATTGGTACACGCGTGCAAGTAGAGATAGCATTTTATCGAATTGTATCAGCTGTTAAAAACAAAAGACCAAGTTATAAAATTCATTAGCCATCATACACCCACGATAATCAATTCTTCTGCAGGTGCAAAAAAAAATCCGTAAAAAAAATTCGTTGGTAACACGCAAAGAAAAAAAAAGACTGCACAACTGATCATTTGAAAAGGGAAATATTTACTCATCGCTTAAGCTGTCTCATATCAGCCTAACATTGGGTGAAGGTGCTTCATATCAGCACAATGCTGACTTAAGCGTCCTCATATCAGCATAATGCTGGCTAAAGCGTCCTCATATCAGCATAATGCTGGCTAAAGCGTCCTCATATCAGCATAATGCTGGCTAAAAGAAGCCACTCTTCGCAGCACAGAACGCCACTTCGCCATTATCCGAGTTTTTTCAAATGCATTGAATTCGGCCATTTTTTTGCTTATGCTTAGCAGATCCGTGTATTTTAGCTTTATTATCAAATCCTCCACTGAACTGTAGTAAGTCACGTGAGGGAAGTTGTAGAAATCGGCGAACTGAAACCAATATCGTAGCGAAGAGGCGTTCGTTTCGTCGTTGGGGTCAGGGACTTGTGTTTGAGAGGGGTGTGGGGGCAGCGGCGAGCCGGAATGATTCCCAAAACCGCCGTTGCGTATGCTAATGTACGAACGTTCATTCACAACAAAATGCTCCAAATGCCAGCGAATAAGCAAATCGATGGTGGGGAAAAAGAGCGGTATGTTCATTCGATATTGTTCAAAGAGAGACATGAGAGAGACCTGATAAGGGATGTATACCAGGCCCTGGTGACTGGCGATGTCCTCGTACACGAAGTGCGGGTAAACCAAGCGGAAGTGACGCAGAAGATTAGACTGGCACTCTTGTTTGCGACAGAGCGTACTGTATTCTCGCCAGAAGAACGCGTACCTGGCGTCGCGCGGGTTGCGTTGTGCGCAGAGAAGGAATCCCGGTCTGGTTGGCCGGTATGAGGCCCGAGTGTAACCGCAGTAACTCGGTATCACTTCCGCATCCAGACCAGTGAAGTACTTGATATAATTCGCATCGTACGCGTTATTAGCAG
This sequence comes from Urechis unicinctus, assembly GCA_034190875.2. NCBI lineage: Eukaryota > Metazoa > Annelida > Polychaeta > Xenopneusta > Urechidae > Urechis > Urechis unicinctus. Next base: position 71,951,500 of record CM067351.1, read on the forward strand.
CGATTATATTCTTGGGGTATTTGGCTATTTCTGTGAGGTCTTTATTCCAAGCACGCCATTTACTAATTTCAGAGCGTCCGTTTTCGTAGCGCGTGCTGGCCACGGTGATGATGCTGCGGTTGAATGGCATGAAGAGCTGACACATGGCGGTGGGGTGGTAACAGACGAACGCGTCCACTTGTTTCATTTGCCAGTCGTTCTTATAGACCTCGTAAAACCGGGGTATCAACGAACTGTCGAGACACCGGCCGTTCTTGAAGTTGATGACTGTTAGATTATCTGCACACGAATTGAAATATCTACATTTCGGCGTGAGTGATTTGTCGAAAAATGTCACCCCGACGGGCTCGAGGAGATGGCGAATGTCCTGTACAGTAGCTATGTGGTAGTCGTTCGTCCAAATGACCAACGGTCGCTTTTGGAAAACTGGTGATAAGAAGGAGGCATTACGCGTCTTGCTTGACCAGAAGTTTTCAAAATCAATCATGGCTCCTGAAATCAAACAGAACATACAAAATTAACTATCGCAAATAACTACGTCAACTTTAATGGAAGCCGCCGCGATATGCCCACCCAGAACATGCTCTTTCAGTGCAGTCGCTTTACTAGTGGGATTCGAACGACGTTCGCTAGCATCACAAATTAGAATATGTTTTGATATTTCAACTGCAACATTACAGGAAGTAATCCCAAAACGAACCCGTATCCGTTATAATATGACTGTCGTTGAGTATTTGTTGTTCCTAAAGAAATAGAAAGAGACCTATATATGGGGATTTTCCTGAAGAAATAGAAAAAGACGTACCAATAGGGGATGTTTCCGTAAAGATATAGAAAGATACCTACCAATATGGAATATTTCAGTACCATAAAAAAACAGAAAGAGACCTACCCACAGGGATGTTTCCTTAAAGAAATAGAAAGAGACCTACCAATGGAGGATATTTCCGTAACGAAATAGAAAGAGACCTACCAATAGGGGATTATTCCAAAAAGAAATAGAAAGAGACCTACCAATAGGGGATGTTTCCTAAAGTTGGAAACAGTAAGGGGATTATTCCAAAAAGAAATAGAAAGAGACCTACCAATAGGGGATGTTTCCTAAAGAAATAGAAAGAGACCTACCAATAGGGGATGTTTCCTAAAGAAATAGAAAGAGACCTACCAATAGAGGATTATTCCTAAAAGAAATAGAAAGAGACCTACCAATAGGGGATGTTTCCTATAGAAATACAAAGAGACCTACCAATAGGGGATGATTCCAAAAAAAGAAACCAATACACGGCAAAAGGGGATTATTCCAAAAAGACCTACCTACCAATAGGGGATGTTTCCGTAAGAAAAATAGAAATAGACCTACCAATAGGGGATTATTCCAAAAAGAAATAGAAAGAGACCTACCAATAAGGGATGTTTCCGTTCAAGAAATAAAAGAGACCTACCACCAATAGGGGATGTTTCCGTAAAAAGAAAATGGAAAGAGAAAGAGACCTACCAATAGGGGATTTTTTCCGTAAAGAAATAGAAAGAGACCTACTAACAGGGATGTTTCCGTAAGAAATAGAAAGAGAACTAACAGGGGATGTTTCCGTAAAGAAAGGGAGATGTAGGGGATTTCCGTAAAGAAAGAAAGAGACCTACCAATAGGGGATGTTTCCAAAAAAGAGACTAAGGGAGACCTACCAATAGAAAGAGACCTACCAATAGGGGATGTTTCCTAAAGAAATGGGAGATGTTATTCCGTAAAGAAATAGAAAGAGACCTACAAATAGGGGATGTTTTCTAAGGAAATAGAAAGAGACTTACTCACGGGAGATGTTTTCGTCAAGAAAGAGACCTACCAATCGGGGATGTTTCCGTAAAGAAATAGAAAGAGACCTACCAATAGGGGATGTTTCCGTAAAGAAATAGAAAGAGACCTACCAATAGGGGATGTTTCCGTAAAGAAATACATAGAGACCTACCAATAGGGGATTATTCCAAAAGAAAATAGAAAGAGACCTACCAATAGGGGATGTTTCCGTTAAGAAATAGAAAGAGACCTACCAATAGGGGATGTTTCCGTAAAATAAATAGAAAGAGACTTACTAATAGGGGATGTTTCCTAAAGTAATAGAAAGAGACCTGCCAATAGGGGATGTTTCCGTAAAGAAAAAGAAAGAGACCTACCAATAGGGGATGTTTCCGTAAAGAAATAGAAAGAGACTTACTAATTGGGGATATTTTCTGAAGTAATAGAAAGAGACCTGCCAATAGGGGATGTTTCCGTAAAGAAAAAGAAAGAGACCTACCAATAGGGGATGATTCCAAAAAGAAATAGAAAGAGACCCACCAATAGGGATTATTCAAAAAGAAATAGATAGAGACCTACCAATGTGGGATGCTTCGTAAAAAAAATCCAAATAGACCTACCAATAGAGAATGTTTCCGTAGAGACCCTCCATTGAGTAACCTGCATCTGGCTGACGTAGGCAAGAGAAGCCAGCATGACGATGCTGATCGCGCTTACTAGCATCCCCGTCCGTGGAGATACATCCATAACCAGACGACAAAGTCGTTTTCGGTTCATCTGTCGCCGCATATCTACACTATTTGACTGCCTGAGCTTAGTCCGACCAAATTTGTTGTGGACAGCGCAAATGTTTCGGTTCGAGTTTTAACAATCGCTTGGAATATCGATCAAAAGATAGATTATGCAAATGAGAACGAGCGGGAGATTCGATGGCGGCATATAGCTCTCTAGAAATCGATTCCTTCCTCACCTTGTAGATGACCACGTGACCTGCCTGGTGGGTATCGGCAGATACGGTCAAAGAGATTCTCATTCCACCCAGTGTAACTTACGGAATCTTTGATGGGAAAACAAGACATGGGCGGGGTTTCACGGCGCATGCGCGAACGTGTGCTGACGGGTGTGAGATGTCACCAAATCTAATGCTGATATATGTATGTAAAACTATCCAAAGTAGCTGTGAATGCTGCCCCGGTTCATGCCCACAGCCAATAACTTGAGTGCGCTGCCAGATGGCACGGGCGGCAGAATAGGGGAGGCAGATAATGGTCACAAACGCGCCGAATAAACATGGCATGCATGGCTACTTATCGATTGCGCCTTCATGTAGATACACCACGCCTTCATATGAATACACTACGCCTTCATATAGATACACTACGCCAACATATAAATACACCACGCCTACATATAAATATACTACGCCTTCATGTAGATACACTACGCCAACATATAAATACACTACGCCTACATATGAATACACTACGCCTTCATGTAGATACACTACGCCAACATATTAATACACCACGCCTTCACATAGATCTTCATGTAATAACACTACGTCAACATATTTATACACTACGCCTACATATATAACTTATCGATTGCGCCTTCATGTAGATACACCACGCCTTCATATGAATACACTACGCCTTCATGTAGATACACTACGCCAACATATTAATACACCACGCCTTCACATAGATCTTCATGTAATAACACTACGCCAACATATTAATACACTACGCCTACATATAAATACACTACGCCTACATATGAATACACTACGCCTTCATATAGATACACTACGCCAACATATGAACACTACGCCAACATATGAACACACTACGCCTACATATGAATACACTACGCCTTCATATAGAGACACTACGCCAATACACTACATATAATACACACACCTCCATATAGATCTTCATGTACTACGCCTCACTACGCCAACATATAACGCCAACATATAATACACTACGCCTACATATGAATACACTACGCCTTCATAAAGATACACTACACCTTCATATAGATACACTACACCTTCATATAGATACACTACATATGAATACACTACGCCTACATATGAATACACTACGCCTTCATAAAGATACACTACACCTTCATATAGATACACTACATATGAATAAACTACGCCTACATATGACTACACTACGCCTTCATATATATACACTACATATAGATACACTACGCCTGCATATGAATACACTACGCCCAGATATGAATGCACTACGTCTTCATATAAATTCACTACGCCAACATATAAATGCACTACGCCTTCACATAGATCTTCATGTAGATACACTACGCCAACATATAAATACACTACGCCTACATATGAATACACTACGCCTTCATAAAGATACACTACACCTTCATATAGATACACTACATATGAATACACTACGCCTACATATGAATACACTACGCCTATATATAGATACACTACATATAGATACACTACGCCTACATATGAATACACTACGCCCAGATATGAATGCACTACGTCTTCATATAAATTCACTTCGCCAACATATAAATACACTACGCCCAGATATGAATGCACTAGGACTTCATATAAATACACTACGCCAACATATAAATACACTACGCCCAGATATGAATGCACTAGGACTTCATATAAATACACTACGCCTACATATGAATACACTACGCCTTCATACAAGTTTCTGTGGGCGAACGTTGGCGCTGCTCCGCATCAGACGCAGGTATTTTCAACAGCGGCCCACTGAGGGACGACCTGAAAAGATAACCGAATGGTCTTCCCGGAGCCTGAACTCCTTCCTGGTGATGACCTTCCCTGGTGATGACCTTACCTGTAGATGACCTTTCCTGGTGATGGCCTGACCTGGTGATGACCTTCCCGGAGCCTGAACTCCTTCCTGGTGATAACCACAACATCCCATACTTCCAGGTGGGGGACGACGCGCTGCCACCGCGCCCCTGGATGTTCATGGCCACAACATGTTTGCAACCAGCATCATCTCTACAAAGAAAGATTAGAAAATATATAATAAACCTTTTATCTTCCACCAAACGACAACACCACATAAAACAAAACGCTGAGTTAATATTGTACCAGCAAGTCTTCATAGGTATTTATACATATTAATGAGATGTGTGACATATCTGTATTCAACTTTCTTAGAGAGACTGTTCAGCACCATATTGGCAACTCGGGGATCATTTTGTTAATACATAACTACGTTGAACGCAGATGTAAATAATGCCATCTTTTAATTTGTGCCGCAAAGTTTTCTTGATCGACAAGCATGTTGATAAATTTTCAACTTTATACTTGACTGCAAATATTCATGATGTACTGTGGAAATCTGTTTTATTTAGTTGTGTCGTTCGATCGATAACGGTGCCTCCCTAAAACCATGAACCACACGAATGTTAGCTATAAATCATTAAGCGCGCTCTATATTTACCTCGCGATCGATGTGTATACTTCCGCTTTGATTACAAAATGTAGGTTTCATCAAATCCTCACTCATTAAAGTTGTGGGCATCAATGCGCATAATAAGACCGACATTCAGGAAGAGTAAAATCCGACAACATAAATGACGACAGCCGAAATAAGGATCTATTTTCTGAGACCGCAGTGCCGCGTAGCGTCTGAGAGACTGAAAACTGAAAACTTTTGTTTTCCAAGGTATGGTTACCAAGCAGCTTGCTAGGCAACCTCGTTCCAAATATTGAGCTGAACAGTCTCTTTAAGTTAAAAATTCTAATTGAATAATTGAGCATTACCCTGTGCCCTCACGTCCAGCTCTATGGTACCAGATGGGTAAATTGTATGGTTGCTCGGACTGGGACAGCTCCATAACACATTTCCCCCTCAGATTACACCTGCAATGATTCAGGGATTTATATTCAACTGCACCTATGTGTTTGTTGATGAAGAGCTGATATCCCCTTTCGCTTTAAAATGATGACACCCTGCATTTGGTCATCAAATGAATAAGACAGTAAGCCTCAGTAAGCTCAGGTGCATTTGACATGTCGGCCTGCCATGCAGAAAGTTTGTTAGGATCTGGGAAATTGACTTGCTAACCCTCTATGCTAATGGTTTTTCATTCATTGTAAATATTTGCGGTGCTGCAGGCATTTCTTACTAATCGGAGCCTTCACATAGTCGGGTTCCCGTCGCGGCCGCTAGGAGGGCCACCGTCGCGCACAGCGATTTTTACCGGAATTGGGGGCATGTTTCTCTGCCTGTCAAGCTGTCAGCGCTTTGTTCGCGCTTTACCAATTGCTGTATAAAGTTCCTGCGTTGTTGCGCGCATTTTTGTTGCGTGTTTCTATAGCTGTAAAGAACATCAAAGACGTCGCCGAATGTGCATGCGGCCATGTCATGCGGCCACGTTAAGCGGCCACGTTAAGCTTGGATCGAAATGACGAGGAACACTAACGAGTTGCAATGCCTCTATTCACCCCCACTAATCCTCCGTGAGCCTGCCCCAGCACCGTTCCACACGATGACAATCAACAAGGATGGCCCACTGCCCAAGTGTTTCGGTAACGAGTACATTGTGTATGTCACGGACCAATACAGTCGCTTTGTCATTGGGTGGCCGACAAGTGAGATAACAGTCAAATCGATTGCTAAGGGTTTCTACGAGAGAGTCATCTGTGTGCATGGTGCACCCAAGCGACTTCTCTCCCATAACGGCTCCGCTTTCATTTTATCCCTATTTCAGGAATTATGCTCTCTTTTCAAAATCAAACAATGTTTCAATTCGGCGTACCATGCTCAGCGCTCCATACTAAACCAGTATTTTAGCAAACACAGTAAGCACACCAAGTCTCCTCACCGACGGCGTACATACAAATACTCCGAAACTGCCCCTCCCGCACAAATACTTCCTCCCGACAAAACACCCGACCACCTACTGCCTTAACCAAAACTACCTGCAAACCACAAGCCCTACCTAGGGACGGGAAGACTCATGATGTGGTAAACTACTTGGAGCAAAGGTTCCTCGATTTTCAAATAAAATAAAATTTAATATCATGTTTGCTGGCGGACAATTTGAGTGGATTTTTGTTTGCAGCGCCACCAAATCTCTGGCCCGGAAGATGCGCATTACCGATTTATGACACAATCTACCGATTAATGTCTAACTACCCACATTTATTCGTTTTCAGAGTATTCTTCCCACTATTTTTTCCATTTTCAGAAATTATTCCCACCGATGTCATGTTATTATGAGCTATGAACTATTTAACCCAAACAGGACGTCTTAACAATTAACCACACCAGCAATATTATAAGTCCCACATTAAAGATAACCTCTTTGGACTTTGCTCTAAAGCAACATACACCCTCTGACGCTGTTGAACTCTTTCCTCAACGCGAATTTGACACTATGATATTATCAATTATGTCCAACAATTATTATACTCTGAGTGAAGTCTGCTGGATTGATATCCCAACGTCTTTCATATCATGAGGGCACGCGTCAAATGAGTGACCTTTTATGATACACATTACCCATAACGCAATCTTACATATTCAAGTATGTAATAGGCCAGGTAATGAAGAAGTCTTATATCATTTAGTTCTTAACACAAGTATATGACATGTTTATATTGTTCTACTCTAGCACTTACAACACAAATACAATTTAAGTGTCACACCGTTGTACATCTGAACTTAAATATCACACATTGGTCATGTTCGGTATGTGTTTCTAAATTATTTCAGAGGTAATAATTCTCAACATGATGCACTGTGAGGAGTACGGCATAGATGCTCTTCTGGACGCCTCCTTACCAATAATGACGGAGCCAGGCTGAAGAGAGCTCTAATGGGATTCGTAGGGAACCTGTCCAGAGAACTCGTTGGTACGCCACGGCGTTAATGCTTTAAACAATTCCATGACATATGCTCACAAGACAAATGCTCACAGGACAAATGCTCACAAGACAAATGCTCACACCCTTAACAGATTTTCAGACAAATGCTCACAGTTATTTTTTTAATATATTTTTATATATTTCTGATTATTGGCTTGTGGTCTATCAAGTCTTTGTAGATATGTGAGAATGTGTAACATCTTTTTATGACAAAGCTTTGTTGCCTATGTAAATAATCTAAGGTGTAACATCAGATGTTCTCACTTGTCACACCTCTTTTCACACTTTGTCTCAGCACTAGAGGTTGTTAGATTCGAACCGTTTGCATCACCTCAGGTGTTAGAGTTCTTTACGAGCTAATCTGTATAGATGAGCAAATCCTATGCTATATGTTGAGCATAAGGATGTCAGGTATCAGAGTAACTCACAAACACTCACCATGGAGATCATCAAGACTAATCGAGAGGCGACAAGCTCTGTCTGGATGGCTATATGTATGTGAAGAAGAGGATCAGATGGCAGTGCACACAACTGCGGGCAGCAGGGTGCAAGGGCAGCCTAACTACGGACTCTACCTACTAGAACCCGAGGTCTAATGTCTCCCACAACCATCCAGCTGACAGGACTGGGGTTGAGGTCACCAAGCTTCGAACGACGATGAAGGCCCAAGCCAAGCAGTCCAGTTCTCGTCCAAACCAACTCCTCACACAATCCCTTCTTCATGCAGCTGATGAGGTCCGTGTCAACATCGGCAACCTCCAGTCTTGTAAACGAGATCTCCAAAGACAGCGTCGTGGATTCCTGCCTCAGGACCCTGCTTCACTTCGAGACTTCAACATCACCGAGGACTGGACACTGACTGGAGGAGCTACTCCCAGGCCCTTCCTCATCCCCGACTCAGGCCCCGAGGAATGGCAGCGTGTTGTGGTCTATGCTTCAGAGGAGCAGCTACGCCATCTAGGTTCAGCTGACACTTGGTACATGGATGGCAACTTCTCCATGAGTCCAAATGTCTTCGAACAGCTCTACGTCATCCGTGCTCCCCTTGGTGATGGCAACGTTTCCTGCGTCTACGCCTTCCTGCCTGGCAAGAGTTCACAGGTCTACCAAGAACTCCTGCATGTTGTTCTGGACAAGATGGAGGAGCTGCTCATCTACCCAGACCCCCGGATCGTCATCACCGACTTCGAGCTGGCAGCCATCCAAGTAGTGACAGCTGTGCTTGGACCACACGTTACCATTCAAGGCTGCTTCTACCACCTCACCCAGAACACCTGGAGGAAGATTCAGGACCTAGGCAAGACTGAGCTTTATCGTATGGATGACGATGTCAAGCATTTCTGCGGTATGCTTGATGGCCTAGCCTTTCTTCCTCCGGACCAGGTGCAGGAAGGAATGCAGCATCTGAAGGACCGGGTACCTGAGGGGATGGAGGCTTTAGTTCAGTACTTCGATGCCACCTACGTTTCTGGATCCTACAGCCGTGTTCAGCCTCCAATAGCTCAGCAGGATGTTCCTCTCCCACCACTCCGTGTTCGCCACATCCCACCACGCTACGACATTCCCGTTTGGAATGTTAACCAAGCCACACTGGAGGGCCGTTCCCGTACTAAAAACGCTTGTGAAGGATGGAACACCTCATTCTCCAAACTAGTTGGACATCATCATCCTTCATTCTGGACAGCTATTGAAGGTCTACGCAAGGACTACGTCTTGGCCACAACACAGATGATTCAGAACTACAGAGGTCAGCTGCCCAAGAAGCGCCAACGTAGGGCCCAGAAGGAGTTACAAAAGAGGTTGCAGACACTCTGCAAGGACTTGGTGGAGGGAAACAGAACCACAGTAGAGTTCCTGACTGCTGTGGGACACAGCATCCGCTTGGGGTGATGCGATTTATCGTTTTATGCCTTGTATGATGTGATATTCCATTTCTCCATTTATGCTATGTATGATGTGATATTCCATTTCTCCATTTATGCTGTGTATGATGTGATATTCCATTTCTCCATTTATGCTATGTATGATGTGATTTTCCATTTCTTTATTTATGTTATGTATGTTATTCATGCTATACTATGATAATAAAGATTGTGAGTTAAAAAAAATGTGAGCATTTGTCTGAAAATCTGTTAAGGGTGTGAGCATTTGTCTTGTGAGCATTTGTCTTGTGAGCATTTGTCCTATGAGCATTTGTCTTGTGAGCATATGTCTGCGCGCCGCTTTAAACGCACAGGGATCGACCACCGACGCGCAATTTCGACTGATACACACCCACCTACCATCACACCACCTACAGCGCTAGTACAACCCGGAGTACCACTACCCACCACGCCCCACAAGCCGACTCTATACGTAAATTCGGAATTATCCACGCCAAAATCTCGCCCACGCACACATTGCTCGGATTCGACACCACGTTCCACAAACAACACTCTCCATCTCGAACCACTACGTAACTCCTTACCACGCATGCACTCCTCCTACGCAAAATTACACTCAATCATTTCAAAATGAATCTTTGCTTAACACATCAATATTTATTTTGATGTCATAATATTACACAAACACACACACACGCGCGCACACACACACACACACACACACACACACACACACACACACACACACACACACACACACACACACACACACACACACACACACACACACACACACACACACACACACACACACACACACACACACACACACACTCACAGACATTAATCACATTAAGCACTCATAAAATTTCCTTTTACATAATTTCCTGACCCGCGATACGGTGAAGACACCCGCATTTCTTCGGATTTAATGTCAAATTGTTGTCTTCCGGTCTCTTGAAGAGAGACCTTAGCGAGGATAGATGTTCTTCTGTGTATTTGGCACAAAGATATCGCTGGTACTCAGGGCACCTAGCATACCTTTCGGTACCTGAGCGACGGCACTTGGAATATCTCGCCTGCGCATCTAACTGATATTCATCCTTTTGTATACCGACCAGGCGAGTTCTGCCATCGTGGAACGCTAAACCAGAAATCGGTGGTCGAGGAACGCGATTTGGACAGCTGTGAAATAGGTGGAAGGCAGGTCGTCGTGGGGTAGGTGTGATGTCTTTGATCTAGGGTGTGTCGCCGTTTGGAAGGATTTGAGGACGCATTGCGTAGCTGTCGATAGCTTTGATCGTGCAGAAAGTCAATGCGATGAGGCTGGCCTTTCGCACACGATTTATTGGTAGCCAACACCTCAACATCCAACACCATGCCTAAACATGGGTTACCCATCGAAGATACTTAAGATAAGGTGACTGTTTGATTTATAGTAATATTTCAGAATATCTACACATTAAAGTTAAAAGCTAATTATGTTTGGGGATCTTAATTTGCATGCTATTGTGTCTTACAGGTTCAGATTGCCCTCTCACCTTGAACATGGATCTAGACTCAAGTACTTGGTAAGACTCAGTAGTATAGGTAACGGCGGTCCTGGCGCACCGCCTTACCTATACTACTGTGGTCCCTAATTGGGGACCAGCCACCCGGGCGAATTTGGTTTCGGTGTGGGGTTGAGGGTGGGGCCGCCTGGGATTACCCATAGAGGTCTTTGAGCGTGAAGCTGCTGGGGTCACCGCTGTAAGTTCCATTTTTCACCATGGTGAGGTCTTCCATGAACTGGGTCACGGTGTCATTGTTTTACTGGACGAATCGTTGTAACTCTAATCTTGAAGAGTTTCCAGAAGAAAAAAGCTTCTTTGGAATATCTTTTGGCCTGCCCATCCAGGGGCCATGGTGAACCAGATCGTAGTCGAGGATGCTGTTAAACTTGCCGTTTGTGGCGTAGTCCACATCATCTGCACCGGGAATGTTTGTGTACCCCCAAGTGACCGTCCTTTTGTACTTCTTTTTGTCCTTATGATACTCAAAGCTGTAAATCTCAGCCTTTTCAAGGTCCTCAACAAACGCAGTCGACAAACACCCCGATGGTCGCCGGCGGACTGTGGTGAAGCCCAAGCAGAATCTGAGGTTTGTACTGGGCTGGAATAATTCTTCCAGGGTTCCGAGTGTAGGGGCACTTTATTACGAGCAGAGCAATCTCCTTCTCTACCCCATCCTCTCCTTCACTACCTGTGACCTGTGAGTCGTCGGGTGGGGGGGGGGGGGCAGACAAGGTCAATAGCAGTCTGAATTGGGAGTACACAAAAGTCGTCTGGAGAGTAGGCCATGTTCTCCCCACCGTGGTGAAGGTAAATGTTGTTCCTGCACACCTTGGTGTTGTATTTTTTCTCAATAACTGCAATAGGCCATTTCCCGGTGACCCGGAAGTAGTTCTTCCCGTACACCATATTGTTGCTACCCGTAACAAGCTTTTCCTTAGCCACGCTGTATGAACAGTTTGTAGCGTACCGTAAATGATGTTTTGAATCTGTTTTTGCCGAATAATTTACGATCACATCGAACCAGAATGCCCACGAAACATTGCTGCTGGGGTAGGTGCAACTCAGACAGCCGATATAGAGATCGTGAAAGAATGAATGGTGTGTCTTTCATTCCTTTTCCAAATCTAGGCTCCAATCCAAAGAAATGCAGAGAGTGGGCCGGGGCATGTGGACGGGTAGCCGTGCACGACGGCTAGTAGATGGGAAAATTTTGGGCCAGAGATGGTTAATGAGGGCACATATATCTGTACAAAGGATTTCATCGGAGGAAACTGTCCAACAATTGAGCATCCTAACCCAATACCTGTTACTTTCCAATCTGAACTTCAGTGCTTCATGCGAAAAATCAAAGGCCTTCACCTAAAGAAGATCCTGTATTGATCCCCACCCCATGCCAAAGCAGCAACCTGGTGTATGTAGCAAGAACCAAGTAACCATATTAAAGCATAAACAGGTTCTCAAGACCCAAATATATGCTTGTGTTAAAAGTATGATTTTTTTCTTAACCGCAGCTAAGAAAAAAATAGTATCTATTTTTTGAAGACCAGTTTATATTTTTCCCCAGAATATAACAAGACAGTTCCTTGCCAACTCTACAGAACACTGATTAATCTTACAATAAAGAATAATAAACACACTTCCATTGCATTTAAACGAGTACCATTTATTTATAAATATTATGGCCATTATGAAGGAGAACATGAAAAGAAATATTATCAATTAAAACAAACTATACATCAAAACATTAATAAGCAGGGAAAAAAAACACTATTGCTGTGCCAACTTGATTATTTCTGGAAAGAGAAATGATGAAAAGAAAAATGCGACACATTACAAACAATTTCTGCAAACTTTTCTTCATCAAAGGGTACACTGATAATGTGGAAGCCTTATATTGTGTACAACACCAAGTCACAATTCTGTACACCATAAATTCCCATCTGTCCCTGCACTTGAGTGTAATAAGCACTGTTATGCTTGAGGTGAAGAAGCCCATCTTCATTTTCTACGCACCCTTTTTCAATGGCTGGCAATCGAGGATTATTTTTTCGCGGTGCATATGGACACTTGATATCGAGAAGTCTTTTTTGGTGACATGGAAAAATACAATGCCATCAACAGAGCAAGCCATGTACGGTCGGTCTGAAGAAACAAATAGTCCTGGAGTATCTACTTTGAGGTGCTTGTGCATCTTTCTATTAATTAGTGTATAAAGAATGGGTACATTTCTCTCTCTTGGAACCCAATCGAGAGCTGGAGTGGT